>JALPQD010000238.1:2773822-2944382 GCA_023101885.1 Typhlomys cinereus | reverse complement strand
GAGCAAGAGAGAGAGAGAGAGAGCATTTGTGTGTCACACCACACGTATGGAGATCAGAGGGCAATTATGTGGGCTTCTGGGAATTGAACTCAGGTCACCAGGTTTCCAAGCAGGCATCTTAACCCACTGAGCCACCCTCCTGTGTTTGGTCTTTTTGGTTAATAGTCAGTCTAGAAGGTGTGAGTTGGAATCTCTCTGAGGTTTTGATTCATATGTCTCTGATGTTTAAAGATACCAAGGAAGTTTTCTTATTTGTCTTGGTTACTTTTGCCTTTTTAAAAGAGATATCTCACCAGGTTCCTTGCATGAATTTAAGGAATGTTATTTATTTTCCTGATATTGAGCAATGGAGGTTCTTGCATATTAAAAAAGTAGCTCCTTACGCAAGGTCTGATTTGCAAATATCTTTTCCCAATGTGATATGTTTTTTTCACTGTTGTGTCATATAAGTGCTTAATAGTCAGTTTTTGCTCTTGTGACTGGTGCTTCTGGGGTCACACCCAAGGAATCGCTGACCAGAACATTCTCTGAGGTTTTCTCCATTGCTCTTGGGTCTCTGTGAGGAAATACTCTGCTCCAGCCACACCCGGCTAGTGTGGTCAATATTTGTATTTATAGATGGAAGTGTGCTGGAAGAGATCTTGAGAACTCTATCTACTTTTACCTCTCTGTGCTTGGTCATGTGCTTCTTTGTCTAGATTTGGGAAATCACCTGCTGTAATGTCGTGGGACGCGTTTTCTGTGCTTGGGGTTTGGGGACCAACATTTAGGGTCCAAAGTGTTGCTTAGGTTCTCCCTTGATGGGTGACCATGGTGTGTCCTTGGCCTTTCTTTGGTTTTGGACATGTTGTCTTTTGCGTGGTCCACTCTCCTGTGGTCCACTCTCCTGTGGTCCATCCTCCTGGTGATTATTGGTGAAGCTTCCACTGTGTTTTCATTTTAGTTGACTCGCTGAGATTTTCATCTTCAACGCTTCTGTTGGTTTTCTTTGCCCCCAGTACTTTACGTCTTGCTTTCTTGTCCTTGCAGGTGGGATTTGCTTTTCTCTAGGTCCTCACCTGCCACATTTGGTCCCTTCATCTGCTTGTTTGTATCCTTGCTGGAGTCTTGGGTCTTTCTTTTCTTGCATGTGTGTGGTGTGCACACGCGCGTGTACACACACGCGTGCATGCATGTGTTCACCAGAAGGCACTTGAGTGTGTGTGCCTGTGGAGGCCCAAGGGACATCAGGAATCATCCTGGATTGCTCTGTCTCCTTATGGCTTTGTTCTGGGATTTCCCAGACTCTGCCCTCCAGGGCCGGAATTACAGGCCACCACTTTACTGGGCATTTTTGTGTGGGATCTGGGATCCAAACTCTGCTTTGGATCTGCTTTGCAAAGACTTTAACCCCTGAGTCATCTCCCCTGCCCCAGGTATAGATTTAAGTTGATTAAAACGAGCCATGATACCACCAATGACCCCAGAAGAGAAGCAGAAAAAAAAAACCCAGCAACCAAATAACCAAAAATGCCTTAGTAGAGTGAGCTATGAAGCTGTCTAGGCTAACAGTAGTGATAAAAGTTGGAAAAAATACAAGGAGGACACAAGGAAAAGGCAAAAAGAAAGAAGAAGGGAGGTTAAATAAAACGAGAAATGATCAAAGAGAGGAAAAAATGTTAAGAAGACTCAAAGGAAAGTGCAACCAATTTAAGAAAAAAATTTCATATTAAAGGGAAAAGATAAAATGAAGAAAAGAAATTTCAAAACTTTATATTTTAAAAATAAAATGAAAAGCTGGAGAGATGGCTCAAGGGTTAAGACTCTTCCTCACAAGCAGAAGGACCTGAGTTCGGATCCCGGGTCCAATGTGAAAACACCAGGCAAAAACGGCGGCAGCCTCAGTGTTCTCCGTCTTGCTAGCGACCACTAGCGTGGCGGAAGGGGGCTGGACTTCAGCTGCCCACTGACCTGTGGCTCGGGCTTTTCACGCACAGTTGCCCTGTCCGGATCCTGTAGGAAGCTTCATGCTGCTTGGAATCCCACCGCACACACATCCCTCCCTCCCTCCACCCCCAGCTCAGTTGTATACCCAGCTCCATGTCGCATGTGACGCATGACCGAGGTGGCGTGACTGTGCTGTTGGCCTTTGGTCTTCACGCTGCGTTCATTCGCCTGCAGAGGGATTGGCTACCGACCCTTCTAGAGTGGCTCCTGTGTTTCTAGCTCTAGGGGAGAGAAAGGCTTCATCGCTGGGCATCTATTCTCTAGGTTCAACTCAAGTAGACTCAGATCACCAAGCAAACCAATTGACATTTGCATATCCCACCCACTTCCATGTTTTCATTATCTTGGCAAAAGTAATTTCTCAGAGAAGCCATTTACTGATGAATTCTGCTTATTATCCATGAAGCTCATCCATGCAAGTGTCTCTTCAATGACCTCAAACTTTGTTTTCTTCAAGATTGAATGTAAAATGTAATTAAAATGCACGAGGCAATAAAATCAAGTTCTAATCCCTTTATGGAGTCAATGAAACGAAGCTGAATGAGTCGTAGTAGAATCTTAATGGAACCATCCGATCTTTTTTTAAATGTCGTCTTCCCCAAAATAAATTGCCGAGATAGCACTCCTTCTTTATAGGAAGTAGAATTTTCCAATGAAATTGTCCAGAGTCAATAATAAATTAATCAACTAGAGGAAACATTGCATCAGCAAAATTAATGTCTGGTCTGCTAATGGACCTCCCTTCAAAAAATGCACTGCGGACTTGCTTCTATCACATTTACTTCCATGTGTGTCTGATTCATCTCAATATCCATTTCAGAAGTGGAGAACGTTTTCTAACTTTATCAAATGTGAATACTCCAGCAGCAAGTGACATGTTAACTGTACAACTCTGTGACTTTCAGTGCGTGTTGTATAGTATAGCACACGCACCAATATCTCTGACCTCCATCCCATGTACATATAGCTGTTTTGCTCCCGGTGCTACACAGAGTGATGAAGTTCACTTGAATGATGAACACTCATATACATTCACACACATGCACACTCATTTACACAAGCATATGTTTGCACATGCACACACATACATGCACACACTTATACACATGCATGTGCATATACACACATGCAGACATACTCAAATATATGCATGAATATTCGCATACGTTCACACACATATACACACTTGCACATGCACACATACATGCACACACATGCCATACACTCACATGCATGTGCATATACACAGGTGTACACATACTCAAACATATACATGCATGCTCTCACATGCTTGCACATACACACATGCACGTGCATGCACACACACACGTGTGCATACACACATGCACACATACTCTAACATGCATGCACATGCACACACTTGAACATGCACACACATGCATGTGCATATACATTTACACATGCACACACAGACACATAGGCAAACATACATGCACATGTACACACGTACACACACAAAGCATCCTTCCATCATAAATACACTTTACATATCTCATGCTCTGTGAAGAATGCATGAAACTCTTCAAGCGTCTCTTCTTACAATAAGTTGTCAACTCTGTACTTTTCAAGGAAAAGTAGATTTATGAATGTAGTGTTCGCCTGTGAGGAGTTAGCCGTCTGTGAAGTTCAGACTAGTCTTTGGAAAAGTGACTTGTGATGGACATGAAACAAAAGCTTGTCTGGTTTCGAGAAACAAGAGGGAAAGGGACTGACTGCCCAATCCTCAACACGCATCGCTGTGGTTTCCACTTGCCCCTTGCCGAATTGCTATTTGTTGTTAGAAAGTTGAAGGAAGAAATTCTGGCCACGACTAATACCCAGGTGTGGTTACTGGCAGTTAACACATTACAGTAAACTTAAAGATGGAAAATCAAATCAAGTAGTAGATAGGTAGATGGATAGATAGGCAGTGGAGTCAATAAAGAATAAATGATGATTATAGATAGATGATAGATAATAAATAGAAAGAGATAGGTGATGTATATAGATAGATGATAAATAAATAGAAAAATGATAGCTGATAGAAAGATGTAACATGATTTGCAATGTGAGTCGTCCCCCATAGGCTCATGTGTTTGAATCTTTAGCTGTTTGGAAAGGTCATGGCACCTTTAGGAGGTGGAGCCCTGCTGCAGGGAGGCAGTCACAGGGTGGGCCTTGAGGCCGGTTAGCCCCGCCCAGCTGGAGTGAGGGAGTGTGTTTCTGCAGCTGGCAGCTTGTCTCTCGGCCTCCCTGATGTCTGCACTGACCTAAGTCACCTCCAGCTTCTGCTGCCAGCCAGGCCTTTCCTGCCATGATGGATGATGGTATCTCCCCTTGGAACCAAAAACTGAATAAATCCCCCTTTCCTCCCTGAACTTGCTTGAGCTTGAGTGTTGTCTCACAGCAACAGGGAAGAGTAACTGCTACAGGATGGATGACAGATGATATACATAGATGATTGATAGATCATAGACATATGGATGACAGCTATGGATAGGTATGATACATAAATAACAGATGACAGGTATAGATAGATAGATGATAAAGATGTCATAGATAGAAATATGATGTATAGATGATTGATTGGCAGATAGATGATTGAGAGATGTAGTCTGCTTGGCTCTACTTTCCAAGCTTCCATCTAACAATACATTTCTTCCTGGACAAGGAAAGACCCATCTCATTAACACCCAGAAATACGATGGTATATGTTGTCACATTTTGTATAAAAATACTGTAGAACAATTCAGAATAACAGTGCCAAAATTGAGTTGGCTTGGAAATATTCTTAGCGAAATAGCTTGCTCTGTGAATTAGGAGAGCTGCCCAGTGCCACACTGGAGCCCAGAGCAGCCCCAGATGACGAACAGCAGGAGAGGTGAGGGGGCTGGACGGCGCTCCGCTGGGGGCTGGACGGTGCTCCGCTGGGGGCTGGACGGTGCTCCTCAGTCCGCAGGGCGACTGGGACCACGTCACCCGGAGGATTGATTATTTAGATTAGATTATTTAGACGCATTGATTGAATCTGAGCTGTCCCCTGCAGGCTCACGCTTTGACCCTTGGTCCCAGTGGGTGGAGCTGTTTTGGGAGGAGGTGGAGCCTGGGTGTTGGAGGCAGCCCTGCATCTCTAAGATCTGTGTGCCATCTTCCCCTCCCCCACTGAGTGAACTTCATGCCACAAGGTCGGCTTACCTATCCTATGCCTGCAGTAGTGGAGAATTGCTATGTCACTGTGCAGTGAGTACTAAATACACGCTGAATAAATATTGAGGGGAGGGCACTGGAATTATTAGACTTGATCCAAAGTGATCGCCTCAGTTTTAACCCTCCCCAAAATCACTATAATTATCTTTTAACAGTCCAGCTAAATTACATGCACAACGAGAATGCTAATAAAATTATTGTTTTATTATTATTATTATTATTTATTCAGTTGTGCGTGTATGTATGTATGCGTGTGTGTTGTATATGTATCTGTGTGTGTGTGTAGAACCACGGGCGAATTCAGGAACCCACCATGGACCGCCTCCACCTCCTCCTTGTTTACTCTGCCCGGGATTCACAGGCTCTGCCCTACCAGGACCAGAAATGCAGGCCGCCCCCTGATTCCACCTGGCATCTATACGTGGTGGGTCTAGGATCTGAACTCAGGACCTTCCGCCTGCAAGGTAGAGGCTTAACCCCTGAGCCACCTCTCCAGCCCCAATTATTGTTGTTTAAAAGAATAAGGCACATGCTTTGCATGGGATGGTGGGCTGCAGTGTCAGAGAGGCAGGCAACCTTACCACCTGTTCGTCTAGTATTGTCAGCAGGGATGGGGGAGGGAGATGCGGTCACATCGAATAAAATAATTGTGACACCTCCAATAATTCTTTCCCAAGAATTTCCTTATAAAAATGCTCAAGTCGCCTGTGAATCCTGGGTCAGAGTGGAGAGGAGGTAGAAGCAGTCCACGATGATTCCCAAATTCACCCTTGGTTCTACACATACACACACAATTGAATAAATAATAAATTTTTTTTTTTAAAAATGCTCAAGTCAAGTTTACCGTGTCTTGGGGCATAGATAATACCTGGTTTTTTAAAGAAGTGGTTTCTTTCTGTGTTGGCGCCGTCATGGCAATCAGCACAAGGAATAGAGAAGCACGTGGTAGATGGGTAGAGATATTCTTCTCTGCTTCTGAGCACAAAAGAACCAGTTGTGTTCATTTGCTAAATGTTTGCCCTTTGCTATTTGAAATAGTATGTCAGAGTTTGGGTGACAAGTTGAAATGCCTAACCCAAGATTGCATATGTAGCTCAGGCCGTATTTGTTCATTGTTAGACACCTACTATGCCTAGCTTCTGCATGACAATAAGAAAAACATCATTGCCTGGATCACCCAGAATCAGGCCAACTTAATCTCTCCCCATCCTAAGGTTTAGGAACCATGGAAGAGGGGGCGGTGAGATTGTAAGAACCTAAAGATGGGAAGGTTCAACATTGGATAAGACATTCCACTCAAGGCAGGACTGCTGCATCCCAGGAGCTCACTGCAGTGAGACTTGTCCTTCCCAGACCTGCACAATGACTAACATACCAACACGCCCCATAGACTACAAGGAACTCAAGAGAGATAACCACACAGTGGAAACCTTGGGACTAGAGCTGGATGAGGTGAAGGGAAATGCCCCTATCAGTGGGGCGACCAGAGGAGGGGGCAACTTGATATGTCACAGAGGCCTGAGCCCCACAAGAGTAGACAACCAGAGGGAACCTTGGGGTCACAGAAGCAGCCAGGCAGGAGAGTGGGAGGGAGTGGGATAGAGGGAGGCAGGGATAAGTACTCAATATGCTTTAAAACTTGAAAAAGAAAAGAAAACTATTGGTTCCCAGGCACGCCAGCTGCAAACGCAGTATGGACGTCTTCTGACATCGGTAACCAGGACACTAATGTCCAGTAGACTCAGAAGGCAAGGGCTAATGGGGCTCTTTGAGGTCAGCCAGGCTACAACGGCTGAGTTCCAAATTCAGCACAGACACACATGGCTGGATGCACCATTTCTGGGTCAACGGCTGAAACATGAAGCTAAACGACTCCAGGAAACTTCGGACTTTTTTCACCCTCACAAAGATGGACAGAAGGTTTTCTTTCTCTTTTTCTCAGAATCTGGGGCACCGTAAGTCTTTCCAGTCTCCGAGCTTGCCCTTGACCATGGGGGAAGGGCTCAGCCATTTCTGGCACGCAGGAGGAGGCGCTGGGTGTGACCCAATGGAAGGAAGCAGAGACCAAGCTCGCGTGACCCATATTACCGGTTCAGCTCCGGAAGTTAGCAACCATGCTGGGGACAGGCACTGGAGGAGACAGTGACTTGTCCCCGGAGGAGCAGAGTGAACGAAACGGTAGCATTCTAGGCGTCTGAGCAGGCCAAGCATACACTGCAAGGGTCATGTGTACTTAGGATGCTTTGCAAGCCTTGGTCCCAAACAAACGTCCTGTGGCTCTCTTCAAACTGCAATGGTGACATATTTAATACACGCATGATGCTGTGCTTTCTGTGACTTCAATTGTGCTTGTCCAATGCGTCAAGTCCTCTTAGAGAAGGGGGATCTTCAAGCATTAGGGAGCGGATTGTGGTACCTGGAAAGGTGCTGTGAAAATCTCCTTCTTCTCTTTTCCTCCTCTTCTCTTCATATTCACTTTACTCTTTTCAAGGTGGCATAATGCTGCCCACACCCAATTCCACCACCACCCTGCCCCACTCTAAGCTACTTTTTTTTAATGCGAGTTCGCTTCCTTTAGCAGAATTCCAGAAATAACGGCGATATACACAGCTCTGAATTATATTCTGCCAACACGAGGCACTTAGGAATGTTCATGGCTCTCCTCTCTGCTCACTTTTGGAGGAGGGCAGCACACGTCAGGCAGGGTGGATGCTGCTGGACACGCCCACAGCAGGGGCTGTGATGACCCAGAGTGACCCGGCACATTCCTGTGCAGCAACAATTAATATAGGCAAAACCACCAGGGTCAAGCGGAGGGTTTTCAGTCGTCCCCTAGCTCTGGGCATGTACCAGACCCACTGGTAGTGTCCCAGAATGCACCAGGTAGATTCTAGCCACGATGATATCACCTTTATCCTAACCCATGAGCACATCTCCCTTTCAGATGCAAAGTGTGGGTCTCCACGCAAGACCACACACCTGCCTTTAAGTCCTTCCATAGACTGGGCTTGTGCACTGTCTTGGAACTACGGCTGGTCCTCACGCGCTTGGACTGATTTGTTCCAGAGCATAGGCTGGGTGTTTACCCACTTTCCTTTTACAGAGTGCGCGTACCCCTCCAACTGCTTTAGGACAGGCTGCTAATGGTTTTAGCAGTCCCTTTCTGAGAGTGTCCCTTGTTTTGGGCCAAGAGGATCTCTCTCTCTCTGAAAACTCCTGTGAAGGGGTCTGGGCGGCTGTTGGACGCTCTTGGTTGCTAAATGACTCGTAGATGGTAAACGAATGAGTTGTTGAAACTGAGGGAAAAGATTTTAAAAAGAGGATGTAGGTCACAGAGAAGGACTTTGTTCTTTGTCAGGAGTTATCCTGTGTAGTAGTTCTGTCAAGTGACCCAAGAGGATCGGTCCACTGCCGAAGGGACAGGGTGTGACATTTATATCAGCACCTATAGCCTCAGCCGGCTAAGGGGGGCCATGATGTGCCGTGTCCTTATCCGACCGATCTGGTAGAATATGTCTCAGTTTGGAAAAGATGGATTCAAAGAAACATCTTTGGGAAAAGGACATGGCTTTATTTAAGAGAAATAAGGAAAAATATGGGAATTGTCAGGCCTTGGTGTTTCTTCCCAGTTCCCTGGGGAAGGTCACAGTAACCCCATGGGCAGGTGCTAGGAATTTCTCGGAATGTCACAATAACGCCCATGGACAGGTGTTAAACATTCTTTCCTAGGTAATTCAAGTTTTGCCCCTAGCAGGAAGAATTCTTCTGGGAATTAGGAGTGCCCTTTACCTGCTCTTAGATGTTTTTTTTGGGGGGGGATAGCTTCCTGCTCTCTGATCTAGAGAAGAAGCCTGCTTTTTAACTTTAAGTCAAATTCTAACTAGAGATTCATGTCTAATCACTCACAATAAGTAGACTTGCTAGCCAGAATGTGTGCACTGATTTTAAAGAAATTAGAGAATAACTTCAAGAGTCTTAAAACATAGATGGGGAAAATTCCCATCTATGTACTAACTCAGAAATTCCAGAAGTATAAGACTTGCTATCAGTTAACTAGAACTTTAAACTGTGATACACTCTTACCCTGGCTGAAGGCCAAGGAAGAGACCATCATGCCAGAAAGTCTAGATGCCAAGACTGCCCTGGAGATGGTATCTGCAATCCAAACTGGGAGAATCCATGTCAGAAGCAAAGGGGGCCATGTCTTTCCTGTCCCAAACAGCACTCTTATGAGAAATCACAGAGACAGACCATTCGAGTGCACTCCCACCAATGATCAGCTCCGCCCCAAGAGAGACACCCTTGGCATATGGGCCTGACAGATTGGACCCCAGGTTTGGAGTATGCATAGTTCACAGATAGGTCATACTTCTGGAATTCCTCAAAGGGAGACATAAGCAACCTTACTATTAAAGGAATGGAAGGATGGTATCATAGAGGAATTATTCTTTTAATAATTAGTGTTTCCTTCAGCACATATCTCAGTAGTGCTCCATCAACAGGATCTTGAATATTCAAGCCCCCCTAGAGATATGGTTCAAGCTTGGATTGCAGAGACTGCATGAGCTGCATGCAACTTCCTAAGTTAGAACCTGCTGCCATGCCTGTTGCCCATGTCAACCTGCCTGAGAGGATCAACCTGGAGAGGACAACAGCAAAAGCTCACGCTGGGACTTATGGGGTGTTGGGCACTCCTAGAGTTAATTGTTGAAATCAAAGGAGCTCAATCCTCCTCTGTGTATTTTAAAAGCTCTCGTTTCTGTCTTGAAGGTAGAATCTTTTGTTTCTGTTTGTCCTTTCTTTTTGTTCTGTAGCCCCACTGATGGATGAAATGAGACAGATGCAGATGACCCCTTTATAGTTAATTGTAAAATATGTCCCTTGCTGATATCAAAAGGAGCTCATTTCTCCTCTGTATATTTTAAAAAAGCAGTCTCTGTTAAAACAATGTCAACTATGTAGGCTCAGCCCTATGGCTATCCGGTGAAGCATTATAGATTAGCTAAGTTTGGAAATACTGAGAGAATGTTTCTATTTTGCCTTTACCCTCAAGCAATGGGTTAGGTTCCTGAAAAAATGTCCACCCTGAAGGTGATTTTTGCTGACTAGGAAATTATATGTCTATTCGTAAATACAACATTCTTTACCCCTAAATTTTCTGTATGAAAGTTGTCACAAAAGTTTCAGTAAATGGGTTCAGATTCACTCGGCCTAGAGAGTTGCATGTTTCTGTTCTCCACCTGGTCCGGGGGAGCCCTGGTCTCGAGGCTGCGACTCTGGTCTGCAGCAATGGTGGGAAAGCTGGACAATCTTCAGAAATGGCAACACAGGCCGGGGACATGGCTCGAGGTTAAAGCCTTCGCCGCGAAAGCAAAATCATCTGAGTCCAGATCCCCAGATCCCACGGGAAAACACTAGGCGGATATGACGGAGGCCTGCAATTCCGGCCCTGGAAGACGGAGCCCGGGAAAACCCAGAGCAAAGCACAAAGGAGGCAGAACAATCCAGAATGAGTCCTGAAGTCACCCTCGGGCCTCCACAGGGATGCACACTCAAGTGCCCTCATGTACACACACACACACACACACACACACACACACGCACACACACACACGCACACCACACACACATGCACACACACACACACATGCACACACACGCACACACACACGCACACGCACACACGCACACGCACACACACACACACGCACACACACACACACACACACACACACACACGAAATGGGAATAAAAGTCATTCTGAGGGAACTCTGGAGACAGCACCAGACAGTAAACCCCCCCCCCACACTTTGGGAAGAACAATATGGAATAATCTTAGTACTGAGTCAATACTTAAACATGAATTTGTAGCAAATACAGAAGCAGCATTGAAGTTAGCTACCATGGATAATAAGAACTGTCTGGTGAAGAAAATAATAAAATAACCAGAATATAGTGCTGATAGAAACACCTGCCAAGCATGAGGCTTGGTGCCAGATTCCTTGATTCTTTCACCATAAGTCTTGCCACCGACCTCTAAGGCTGGCCTGCCTGAGGCCAGTGCGCGTCTCCTTTCTCACGTTCCCTCTCATTCCATCACCAGCTTCCACAGGACAGAGCGACGTGGGGCAGGCAGCAAACGGGAGGTGGGACCGTGGGTCTCCTGTCCCGTTAGCACCCAGCCCAGTCCCTGGAGAGGCGTGGCGCCACCATAGTTATGTGCAGAAAGAACGAAAGACTCGAAGTTTCAACAGCAGATTTTAATAATAGTTAACTTCCAACAGTGGGTCCAAGACTTCCATTTCCCCCCCATGCTTCCCTCCAAGGTTTTGACATTAAATTTGTACCTTCACAAACTGGAAAATTATGAATATATATGCATATATGTAGAGAGAGACAGAGAGAGATGCAGAAACAGAGAGAGAGAGAGAGGTGTACCGATATTTTCATCTATGGAACTAAAAGATAGAACAACCTCGAGGAAAGTTGCACTCACAATTTCAGAGCTCCCAGCCGGTGGTCATCCGGCCTCACAGCCCTGGCTGAATGCCCTGGTAGCAGAAGCATGTGGAGGATGCTCATTTCAGGGGTTTATCAAAGATGTAAGCTCCACCCTTGCCCCCCAGAGTCATACAGCACTAGGCTGGGCTCAGGAACACGGCCCACCCAGGGGAGGGAGGCGTCTCTCCCTGCAGCCCTGTGTTATAGCCGCAGAGGGGCGTTTTCTGTAAGGTGAAGTTTTCTGTAAGGTGAAGTCAGGGGACTTGCGTCTTTCCGTGCCACCTCTCCCTCCAGCCATTACAATCTCTCTCCAGTCCCTGAACCCTGGGGCAGTTGGGAACCAGGGGGTTAAATGCTCTGGCCATGTGGAAAAGCAATGTCCCAAGTTCGGGAAATTATGTAGGAACAAGACGGAATTTGGAAATATGTCACCGGGTGGGCGGCGAGACAGCCACACCTGGAGACCCGAATTGGGTCCCTAGAAACCCAATTGTGGTGGAAGGAGAGAACTGACTTTTGAAGTTGTCCTCTGATCTCCACCCACACATGTTCTTCCCCCCCATACATGCATAAGCAAATTAATTAAAAGTTTTCAGTGAAGATATGTCACCCACCACGACTTGCGTGGAGGCCACAAGCCTCGCTCTTGGCCCTCGCAGGCGTGAGGAGCAGCGATGGGAGGTGTGGCCGGCTGGAGGACACGCCCGCTGCGCAGTCAGATTCCTGCCAGGAGGGCGCGGCCCTGGGCCCAGGCAGGCGGCTGCTGCAGACACGTGTGGAGCCGCGACGGCCCCTCCCTGGGCTCAGCCGACAGCACGCGTGTCATCGTCGAAGCACCTTTCAAAAGTTCTCCTCCTCTGTTCTCACGCGACTCTGCGACTCAGCGGCTGCTGGTCCCTGAGGGCCGGTCCAGAAGGCGAAGCTGCCCTGGAACAAGCAAGAAAAGGCGGAGGGAGAGAAAATGCACAGCGAGGTCTGCACGGGCAACCCCGAGGCTGGAGCTTAGACTGTGGGAGTGCGTCCCCCCCACAGCGTGCACTCCCACAGCGTGTGTCCCCACAGCGTGCACCCCCACAGCGTGTGTCCCCACAGCGTGCACCCCCACAGCGTGTGTCCCCACAGCGTGCACCCCCACAGTATGTGTCCCCACAGCGTGCACCCCCACAGCGTGTGTCCCACTACTATGTGCGTACAGTCCCTCCCATAGCATGCCTTCCCCCCTCACAGCACACATCCCCACAGCGCGCATCCCGACAGCGCGCAAACCCACAGCGCGCATCCCCACAGCGGGCATCTCCAGCTGCAGCCCACAGAGAACAGTCACCTTTCCCTGGAGATAGGAGACACAGGTAACAGACAGAGAGAAGGGGTCTATCACCTGACTGACTATCAACTCTCTATCTATCCATCTATCCATCCATCCATCCATCCATCCATCCATCCATCCATCTATCCATTTATCTATCTATCTATCTATCTATCTATCTATCTATCTATCTATCTATCTATCTATCTATCTATCTATCTATCTATCCATCTATCTATCTATCTGTCTATTCATCTATCTATCTATTTATCTATCTGTCTGTCTGCTTGTCTGTCTTCTTTTTATCATCTATCATCTGTCTCTACTATTATCTATCATCTTTATTACTATATCTATTGATCTATCATTTGTTTTATCTGTCTGTCTTATCGTCTATTTATTTATGATCTATCATCTATTATCTGTCATCTACTATCTATCATCTATCTACTATCCATTTATCATCTATGTATCTATGTATCTATTATCTACCTATCATCTTTATTGCTATTGACTATGTATCATCTATCTCTATCTATCTATCTATCTATCTATCTATCTATCTATCTATCTACCTACCTACCTGTCTATCCGTCTGTCTATCTGTCTATCTTCTCTTTTTCTCAATCCAACTGTCATTCTAGCAAGTGGAGAGAGAGAGAGAGAGAGAGAGAGAAGGAGAGGCAGAGGCTGGGCAGGAGATGGCTGCTGGGTTGTGTTGCGGAGGGCGGCAGGCTGGACTTGAAGCCCTTGTCCACTGACAAGTCCCGTTTGTTTCCCTGTTCCCCTCTCACCCCCTTTGTCCATCTGCTTGGTCGCCCGCGAGGCATGCAGAAGACCCAGTGCACATCCTTCTGCTCTGCACCCCCTTCCCACAGCAGCGCGCTGGGGCAGGAGCTGGAGCCCATCCTAGAGCAGAGGCAGGTGGCCAGGTAGCCTCTTATCCCAGACCCCAGGCACTTCCCTGGGGGGCAACTCCACCAGTCACCTCCTGGCACCCTCGTGCTGCCTGTGAGGAGGGCGGCCCCTCTGGGACTTCCTGACCCATCTGGGCGGGTTAAGCTCCTCTCAGGTGAGTGTCATGTGACTTTTCATTAGATAAATTTGTTCCTTGACCATTTCCTCCATGTTCACAGTCCATCCTCTGCCCTTACCCACCCCTCTTGCCTCCCTCTCTCCCTGGTCCCCCTCTCTTTCCTAAGGGTCCCACATCCACATCATTTCTGTTGTGATCTGTTGAGTTTTTAGCCTGGTGTGGAACTATCCCTGGGGCCTGGTGGGCTCACGGTGGCTACAAGTCCCCCTCTCCCAGAGCCCACCAGCGGCCAATATTCCTGCAGGTCTGGCCAGGGACGGAGGAGCCCCGCCCCTACCGATGACTGACGGTCCACAGTGCTGGTCTACACAAGCCCAGGCCTGCGCAGGCAGCGCAGTGACTCGGTGATCGCAGCAGCTGTACCGTCCAGCAGAGGGCAGCTCGCAGCCCTTCTCCCTCCCGTCCCCGCCTCCTGGTCTCGCCTCCTGGGCCCCACATTCCATCCGTCCCTTCTGTGATGTCCCCAGAACTGCAGAAGAGGCGATAGAAGCGCCTCATTAGGACTGATCACGTGATTGACACTTTTTCTCAGCATCTGCTCACTGCCAGGAGACGGCTCTCACTGAGGCTACAAACAGCGGTTCCCCCCCCCCCGCCCCCCACAGACCCCCCCGGGCCTGGGTTGACAGCACTAGTTGTTAATTCCCTGTGGACCGCGGGCGCGCGCGCGCGTGTGTGTGTGTGTGTGTGTGTGTGTGTGTGTGTGTGAAGCACTTTTATTCTATCTGGCCCGGGAGTCTATGTAGCCCAGGCTCTCCCGAGATTCCTGGCATGTCACAAAAGGAAATGTTGATATCATATTCTTTGGCCTTAGTGAAGGAAGCCAGTCAAAATGTATGGTCCTTGCGGTGTATGTTCCCTATGCTACTTCCAAAGAGTTCTGCTCTCCCAGCATGCAATTTTCAGCTCTCAAGCTCCTTGATTGTCAGGACATAAGCTGCAGATCACAGAGGGTGGGCCTTGAGGTTGGTGAGCCCCGCCCTGCTTCTCCTGGTAGCCCGTGGTTTGCCTCTCAGTCTCCACGATGGTGTCTCGGGCCGCCACCAACTTCTGCCAGCCCCTCGTACACTTCCCGCCATCATGGACTGCATCTCCCCTCTGGACGCGGTCAGTCTGGCCAAATAAAGAAGGACGCCAACTCCCTTGACCAGCTCCCTCCCTATCATCCACCTGCCCGAGGACTAGCCCACCCATTGGGAGCCGGGCGTCTCCATCGGTCCGATGATCTCCTGCAGACGTGCTGAGGCTTGAACCCTCGCCCACCAATGACACCTGTGTCTAGCAATGGCAGTCTCCTTTCAAATGGAAGCAGCTCAAAGGACGAAGCCCAGGTCCTGGGTCCCGCACGATGCACGAGATGTGTCCCGTGGGTTGTGGATTCAAGCAGGGATCATGCATTTGTATACCCCCAAGTGGACGCAGCAGCAGCCTCGGCTTCCTGCCGAGGGAGCAACCCAGCTTCTGACAGAGGAGCCCGCATTGCATGTGCATAGACTCGGGAGAAGTTTTGGCTGCATCCCCACGGACAGTATCCAAGCGGGGCTGGAGTGGTTGCAATTAGACACTCTGATTTGCATTTTCTCGCTAGTGGCTATTTAGAGAAGGACTTCAGAGATGCTGGCTGCCAATGATGGGAAGAGTCCTGTTCCCCGCAGGCCTAAAAGTGGGCGGGATTTCGACAGCGGCATCTCCCCATGCGAAAGGAACACACTCCTGAAGTAGGTCTTCCATCCCGTCTCTGGTTAATTCCCCAGCAGTAACATTACATCTGTTATTCTAGATGTTTACTCTATTTAGCTGATAGTGATTCCTTTCCCGTGTTATCCGGGTGGTCTTAGACAAACATCGGCCTCTGTGGGTCTCAGTTTGCTCATCCATAAGATGGAGCAAGGCGTCTGATCTTCTCAGGATGATGCAAAGTGATGACTGCGCGCCAAGAAGCCAGCCAGCACCAGACACAAGGGACCAGGGGCACTTGTGCCTCGAGGAGGAACCGTGAGAAGGGAGACCAGGGAACGATGACAGAGACACTTGGCAGCTGGGGACACAGCTTCGGGTTAAAGCCTTTGCCTCCCATGCAAAAGGAGCTGAGTTCAGATCCCCAGGCAGGTGTGGGTGCCCACTTATATTCCAGAGCTGGACGGTAGGCGGAGTCCGAGCATCCCTGGAGCAAGCTGGCTGGACAGACCAGCCCTAATGACGTGCTCTGGGTTAATGACGGATCCAGGCTCGCAGCAGTACCGTGAAGAGCGATGGAGGATGATTTCTAATATCACCTTTGGGTTTCCATAGGCATCCATACTCTTGTACACACACGCACACACATGTACACCCACTGTAACACGCAGCACACATACAGCCCATGTACACCTGCATGAAAGAATGCAAAGAGCAGCTATTGGGGTCGAAGTCAGCTGGGGACCTGGGAAGCCTTTCATCTTAGGATGGATGCTTTGAGCAATGGTCTCGTTACCATATGCAGTTAGAGAAGATCTTGCAGTTTGCCTGCATGGTTGCTGGTAAATGATCATCAAATGGCTTAAGGGAACAAGGGTTTATTCTCTCTTATGATTTTCCAGTTACAGTTCTCAGTCCAGCTTGACGGGAGAGCACGCACCCACACCAGGGCCGAGGGAACTGGCTGCACCATCACCACATAACGGCTGAGAGACAGACAGTCCTTATTTGCCAGTGTGTCTGGCCAAGTGAACAGAAGGATGCCAACTTCCTCAACCAACTCTCAGTATTCTATTCACCTGTTCAGGACCTAATCCCACCCACCATGGGCTGGGCCTTCCCCATCAGCTAGACAATCTCCTGCAGGTTTGCTCTGGGCTTAACTCAAATGTGCCCAGAGCTCAAACCCTCATCTGTCAAGTTGACACCTGTGCCCAACCGTGACAGACGACAAATGAGCGTCTTGAGATGCCTCAGGCTTAGAGGCATCTCGTCACAACCTGCGGTTATTAGTGGACATGTCCTCAGTAACTCCTAGTGTGTCTACTGCCCGATGGCGTGAACTCAAGGAAGTGCGGAAGCTAGTAGTAGACTTCCGCTTTTAGAGCAGGTGATTTTCCATGTTGGGCCAGAGAAGTCTGTTACGGGGAAGGTCTGTGTAATGCAGACCATCAGGCCGATCTCTGATCCCTGTTCATTCCCATGGATTCAGTTCGATCCGGGGCCAGTGAGATGGGTAGAGGTGCTTGGGTGTAACCCTCGTGATCTGAGTTCCATTCCCGGAGCTACATGGGAGAAGGAGAGAATCAACTTCCAAAATTGTCTTTTGATTTCCACCTCTCTCTCTCTCTCTCTCTCTCTCTCTCTCTAATTAAAAAAAACAGAGAAATTTCCACATATATCAAATACCTCCACTTTAGGAAAATCCTCCCAAATTGAGAATCACTGTGTTAGTACATTTATCTCAGACCACACAGCACTTGGGATAGATGAACTCATCCTGATTCGTCGTCCCCGTTCACTGACATAAAAGCAAACAAGTTAGTGTGATCAGCTTGCTCTGGTCAGTCTGGGGCGGGTCACGCATCACGGTCCCTTCTGTCCACTGTCAGCTCGGAGACCAGGCTGGTGAAAGCAGAAACCGGCACATTCCGAAGGCAGGGAGTCCAAGGCAGAGGGGCAGGACACCTCAGCCTGTCTTCTCTGCCAAGCCTCCCCTGGTGCTGCTTCCCTCTGGCCATCTAAGCCCAGCCCGCCAAGGGACCCCGGGCCTTTGACAGGCTGCAGTCTCCTTTCCAGAACAGTCCTTGCCGCTGGGCTCTTCCATCTCACCTGATTGATTTCCCTGCAGCTCTGATGTCCTTGGACAGTGGCTTGCGGTGTGTGTGTGTGTGTGTGTGTGTGTGTGTGTGTGTGTGGCGGGGAGAGAGGGGGAATCCACTCAGGACTTGTTCTCTGACCACGTGACCACTCCCCCTTCCATGGTTGGTCTCAGAGCTCACCTCCCCCCACAGTTGGACAGCGTGAACGTCTTCTCTTTCTTTATTCCGCACCACGGACCACGCATGGAGCTGAGTGATTGAAATCTGACACCAACTGGTTGGCACCTTGGAGTTTCCCCAGAACTAGAGGTTTACAAGCCATTGCTGTCTAAGACAAGTGAGTCACGTCCGCCCAAGGGTGCACTGTTAGGATGTGACTCATCCATCATTACAGAGCAGAGAGCGGGAATGGGGGGCAGCTTCCTCCCTAATCCAATAGGCAGAGATGCACTGTGTCCCCAGGAGAACATGTCTGCTTCAGAAGCCAGCGCACCTGGCTTACATTAGGGAAAAATGAACTCTTCCCACGGCAAAAGAAAGGCTTTGAGTTTACCAGCTGCCCCAGATTTAGGACTCTGCCTGTGGCAATGTTAGCAGGGCACGACCCCCATTAACCGTGGCTGGTCGTATGTCACACCTCATCTTTCCCGTGTTGTAGTTCAGATCCCCCAGCAAGGGGACAACAGACATGGGTTCAGGACAAGGTTTTCCACTTCAGAGTTGATGGACGGAGAAAGGGAGAGAGGCAGGACGGGGCAGGCAGGAAGTAGTTTCCCGTGCAGGTGAGCATGATGGGTAATGGGAGGAACCCTGGGAACCAGTTTGCAACCACATAAAATGTATATGCACACTGAAATCACATAGCACACATGGCTGTGCCCATGCAGGTGCACACACACCCCCTGAACTCTACATGCAGCCTCTTGACTTCATGCATACACACAACGATGCACATGCATGTATGTACACATAACCTTGAACTCTACATGCGTGCCATGTACTTGCACATTACAACCTCATGACTGTGCAGGCACACACACACACATGTGCCTCTGATCTCCACATACATACCATGGACACACCCTGTACCCACACATGTGACTGTGTCCATGCATGTGTGCACACATACCTCTGAACTCTACAGGCATGCTATGTAAATGCACATAACTACATACTTACATATATGATAATGCACATGCACACACACCCATGCATATATTTGACTTCCACATGCATACACACTGCAACCACATGATCATACACATCCCCACATGAACCTGCATGTGCACACATACACATGACATCTACCTGCATGAATGTTGTTACTGTAATAACACGGACATGTGCACACACATGTGCATATATACGCTTCTGATCTCTGCATACATGTCATGAATATGCGCGCTGTAATCACATGACTGCATATACACACATGACCATGCTACATGCACGCACACACATGACCGTGTCTACACACACGCGCGCGCACACACAGGTGTTGCGTCATTTCTTGACAGGCATGTTGAACCCTCTGGAGGACCTGCAGCTGGAAGTGGCCTGGCGCATTGCAATGGCCCAAGGGAATGCAGGCAGCCACTGACAACCTCTGCCTCTCTGCAGACCCGGGGTTGGTGCATCTGGAGCAGGACAAAGACAGAAACCAGATCTCAGAGATGCGCATTAGGAAAGTAACAAGCGCATCTGTGATTTGTCTCTGGTCTGTCAGGAACGCTGCTGAGCCCTCCGTCCTCCTCCGGGAACCGCGCCCCACCCCTCCCCCTGCTGCTCTGGCTAAACGTGGGCTGACTGGCCTTACTGCCCACTTTGCTGATTTCTTTTGGTTTTTTGCTTTGTGTCCCCTTCAGATCAACGGACGCGCCTCTCTGTCTCCTTGTCTTAGACGTGAGCCACTGGGGCCGAGGACAGAGGCTGCTGCGGAATCACCACAAAGCAGAAGTGCGCCAGCCCGTTCAGAATGGCCACAGCAGGTTACCTGTGGCTGGGCCACGTATTAAGCAATGTGGCTTATTTTGGTTCTTGATGCGAGTGCTGCAGAGTCTGAACAGGACAGACTTCTGGGAATGGACCCCCCTGGCTGTGGCAGGAAGTAGAGACGGGAGCAGGTGGTGCAGACATTGACTGTGTGGGGTAGCCCTAGTTTACCACAGTCTGTTCTTTAGCAATTAATCCAATCCCTGTAGATTTAACCAGTCCACTAACCAAGTGCTGGGATTCCCAGCGTGTGCTGCTGTGTCGGTGTCGGGTACATATTTTTTCTTCTACCCTTTAAAAATTCTTTTAGCATGTCATAGATGAATCTAGTGACTTTATAATACTTTCCCCTTAATCCCCAATCCCATCCCCCCTCTTTTCCCCTTACATCCCTTCTTCTCCCTGCCAGTCCCCTCCCATGATCAGTCTTTTTGCGGGTGTGGTCCGTTGGGTTTCATCTGGGTTGGCTCCGACGGCGTGCGCCTGAGCGCTTCCTGGAGCGTGAGTCACGTATCAGGCCGTGTGCCTTTGAGGAGAGCATCCTCTCCCTTCAGCATTAACCCGCATCAGTCTCTCAGGGACGGAGGGGCCGCTTGAGATCCTTCCCCTTCTCTGGTGACATGCTGATTGGACGTGTGCCTGCAGGTCTTATGGAAATACACATAGCCATGGTGAAATACGGACTGCACAGCCCGTGTCCTGGAGACAAGGTCTGGCCCCGCCCCCACCCCATCCACTTCAGGCTGTTACAATCTGACCCTCCTCCTTCCCCCAGTCCCTGAGCCTTGGGGTGAGGATGTGTGTGGTTGAGATGCCCTGTTTAGGGTTCAGCAGTCAGTCCCTGGGGTCACTTACTCCCCCCACCACTGTGTTTTTTTCTGGAATAAACATCGTCCCATGCGGAAGAAGCTGCTCAGTTGAGTGCTGAGCGCCCCTGCATTCTGTGGGTGTTCATGATAGTTGTTTAAAAGACAGTTTGGAATATTTTCTGTATCTGGGGGAATGTCTAAACACGTGAACACCTGCCCTGCTCTGAGCCACTTGCATCAGAGCGTGTAGGGGTCAGAAGAAAGCTTCCACGTGTTTTAAAACTCCTCCGTGATGATGATAAAGGAGGGGACGGGAGCAGAGACGCACTCAGAACAATTGCACGCGAGGCCCGAGTGCTCGTCACACGTGTTGGGCTAAACTCTCAGAACTCCTCCTCTGACAGGGAGTGGCTGCGGCTTTGTATTCCTGACCTGTTTCCAAGCGAGGCTGCTGTTGCTTATCCGATTACTTCAGTTTGAGGATCGCCAAGCGGAACAACCAGGAGGCTGGTTCACCCCAAATATCAACCTGACGTCTAGGGTCAAGCCTCTGGGCACACCTGTGGGAATTACCTTGCTAAGGCCGGTCTCTGAGCAGGCCTGCAGGTCACTGTCTTGGTGGCATCACGATGTGGGAACGCCTAGCCACAGTGGGCGGAGCCGTTTCCTGGGCAGGTGGTAAGATGGAAGGAGCAGGCTAAGACCAGCAGGCAGTTGTCGGTCCTTGCTGGGGAAGTGACGAGCCAGTTCTCTCACCCCCGAGGCTGGCATGACTCTCCTGCCGTGGTGGACTCTCCACCTGGGACTGTGGGCTAGACAAGACCCTTTGTCCCCCAAGCTGGTCGGCCAGGTGTTCACGGTGGATGCTGGCCATAAGACCCAAACCACTCGAATCGCTCCATCTTCCCCGAAGGGAACCAAGTCTTGGGCCGCGGCTGAGCGGGGTTTGTCCGTGGGTTGTAACCACCTCTCCAGGGTCCGCGCCACATCTGCTTCACCTGAAATCCACACGCAAAAGTTGCTCCAGTTGTTTTCCAGAGCTGGGTGAAACTCTGCCCGGTGTCTGCATGCCGTCAGTTCCCCATCCTTGCCTGGCCGCAGGGCAGGAAACACACGGACATTACAGAGCTAATCTGGCTTCATTCATCAAGATCGCGCTAACTGCTCCAGACTTCGTCAGGAAGGACACTAATGCACACAGAAATGCTTCATCCAAGACAACCAAGCCGCCCCCTGCGGCAGGCCTGGGCCCTCAAGGTCTCTCCTGTGGTGGATTCTGCTCTGGGTGGCCGTCCTGGGCGGCCCGGACCATCTGCAAGAGCTGAGGGGGGAAGTAGGGGGGGGTCTGGTGTTCCAGGACACCCCTGAGCGGAGTTCACTGTGCACATGTGGGTGAATGTTTGGATGCATGCATGTGCTTATGAAGGTCAGAGGTCAACCTTGGGTGTGGTCTCTCAGGATACCATCCACTTGAGTGTATGTGTGCGGGGGGCACTGTGTGCGCCTCTGGAGGGACAAGGGTGACATCGGGAATCACCCTGGATTGTTCTACCTCCTTATTGCTTTGCTCTGGGGTTTCCCAGTTCTGCCTTCCGGGACACACATACACACCCATTATGAACCCATCTGGCTCTAAGTCTCTCTCTCCATCATCCTGGGAACACGAGATCTTTTTGATCTGGGCTCCTGATCCAGAGCAGCCCCAGGCAGAAAACTGAACCCAAAACTGTTACTGATGTGGCCTCAAGCTGGTCCCCCCAACCCCCCATCTCTCAATCGCATCTTCCAAGCCTGCTTGCCATGCAAAGGGCGGCCGGGGGCTCCAGTGTGTCTTAATGCAGCCACAATCACACAGAAATAACACAAGGCAGACGCTCCTCTCCAAATAGACGGAAGCACATGGACGGGTTTGTTATTCCTGAACCTGTTTTGGTCCAAAGAAAGCCCCGCGTGGGACCCATGAAGCGAGAGGCAGCGTCCGACCCAGAAAGAAGCAGGAGGCCGTGGGGCATCTGAGGTGCTCATGGGACGCCCAGTCCAAGCGTTCGGCTCAGCCGAGGCGATTTGTTAAACGGTTATAAAAAGCAGAAGGGCGGGGAATGAGCCCACGGCTGAACACCAGTGGCCCGAGCGTGGACACCGCCTCTGCTGTCACGGCGCGTGGGGACAGCACTTTCGGGCACGTTCCAGAAACAGCAGCCTCTGGTGGTTTTTAAAAAGTGTTGTATTTCTTTGAGGGCGAGAGAAAGGTCACCTTTACTTGCCATGGCACAAGGGTGGCGATCAGAGGACAATTTTGGCAACCTCTTCTCTCCACCCCATGAGCTCCCGGGATGGAACTCGGGTCCCTAGATGCGTGAGCAGGACTTCACTAGCCTCCTGCAACCTCTGGTTAAACCAACACTCTTCCCTAGCATTTAAATGCAAAGTTAGCATCGCATTGCAATATTCAATATTCATCCACAAAATGCACGAAGATCCAGGTGTCAGCTGAGGGCTGCAGGCTCATCTATGGAGAATTAGTGGCTAAGACCAGCTATGAGCAAGTCTGTGGGAACTATGGTCTGATTGATGTGGAAAGACCCAGCCCGCTGTGGGCGGGACCATTCCCCTGGGCCGGTAAGATGGCGGGAGCTGGTTCAGTACTTGGACATACTTGGTGGACTGGCAAGCGAGGAGGTTTGCCCCTTGGCAATTCCTGTGGCGATACTACAGCCAGTTTCCTTGGCTTCTGGTGTTGGTATGAACTCTCTTGTCATACTGGGCTATGAATCATAACTAGAATCATAAATTGAAATAATAAGTCCCTCGTCTCCTCCTTTGTTAGGTTGTAGATTAATCAGGAGATGTGAAGAGAAGCTGTAATCGTGATTAATTAAAAGATGTGGCCAAGGTGGTAATTATACAGCAATGCTTGGATTTAATCTGAAATCCTTAAAATGTTATAGGAATCAAAAACAGTAGCAACAAAATCAAAATCAAATCATTGCTTTCGAGCGAAGGCAGCTACATGTATGTCAGGGTTTTTTTTTAGGATGATAGGTGGGCACATGTGTGTGCCGGTGCACGTGCATGCGTGTGTGTGTAGAGGCTGGAGGTTGACATCCGTGATGTGGCGCAGACAGCCTGAGGAAGGTGGAGCCAGAGACATCACGGAAGATATTCTTGTTGATGGAAACCCCGCCTTTCAAAAATATTTTTAAACTTTATTTTTATTTTTTAAGGGCTTTATACATGAATAAATGAATTTATATCATTTTACCCTTTATCATACAGTCCCATCCCCCCCTTTTCCTTCCACAAACTTCTTCCTCCTGATACATCTCACTTCTACTTTCAAGTCATGTATGTGTGTGTTTGTGTGTGTGTATGTGTTTGTTTGTGTCTGTGTCTGTGTTTGTGTCTGTATGTGTGTGTCTGTGTGTGTATGTGTATGTCTGTGTATATGTGTGTGTGTATGTGTGTCTGTGTGTGTATGTGTCTGTCTGTATGTGTGTGTATATATGTGCCTGTGTGTGTGTCTGTGTGTGTCTGTGTGTATGTGTGTTTGTGTGTATGTGTCTGTGTCTGTCTGTGTGTGTATGTCTGTGTGTGTGTCTGTGTGTATGTATGTGTGTGTATATTTGTGTATGTGTCTGTGTGTATGTGTGTGTGTCTGTGTGTCTGTGTGTGTATGTGTGTGTATATTTGTGTCTGTGTGTATATGTGTGTGTGTCTGTGTGTATGTGTGGGTCTGTATGTGTGTTTGTGTGTATGTATCTGTGTGTGTGTCTGTCTGTGTGTATGTCTATGTGTGTGTCTGTGTGTGTATGTGTGTATATATGTGTGTGTATATTTGTGTGTGTGTGTCTGTGTGTGTATATTTGTGTGTGTGTGTGTGTCTGTGTGTGTATATTTGTATGTGTGTGTGTGTGTGTGTGTGTGTGTGTGTGTCTGTCACTGGACTTCATCTGGGCTGCCTGTGCCTGCACACTTGCCAGTGCGTCGGTGGGCAGATCATTGAGGAAAGTTGTTTTCCCCCCTCTCTCCATCAGCAGTTGCTCGGGGCGTGTGGTTTCTCTCGGGCTTTTCCCCCTACCGTGGTGAATGTTGTGGGCAGGTCGTGTGGACGCCGTCCTGGCTGCAAGCGAGTTCTTGGGTGCCGCAGCCCTGTGGTGACCAGGGACATGTCGGCAGTGCCCCTCCCCCTCTCCCCTTTCTTGCATCCCTGCAGCCCCCTCTCCCTCGATGCTTCCCTGAGCCTGGGTGGGGGGTGATTCAGATGTCTTGTTTGGGGCCGAGCGGTCCACAACTAGCCTCTGCTTTCTTGAAACCCCGTCTTCCTGAAGGAGGCCCCTCCACCTCAGCTGTGCAGGCCGAGACACTTGCAGAGTTGTCTCTGGAACCAGCTCTACCTTGCCTGCACCGAGGCTGTGTGAGGTTCGTGCGTTTGGACATTCAGGTTTGCGCGTCAGCTGGCTTCTGTGAAAGCTGCTTAACCACGAGAAAAACCCAATCACTAGTTCATACCATCTCTCTATGTCTGATGGCCAAATTTATTTTTAATCAACATATTATTTATATAGGCTAAAAATATACCCTGAGCATATAGCTTGATTAGCTTTGCTGTGCCTGTACAGCAAAAAAAGTTCCATCGCCCCCACCCCCAGTCTGTCCCTACACACTTCTCGGCCGGAAGCAACCACTGATTCTGATGCTGGTCTCCGTGGTCTGTGTCTGGATTTTTTATTTCACTCATCCTGGGGCGCTGTGAGCTGTTCTTATCGCTGCATACGTCCGCAGAGCCCTATTTTATTGCTAAGTGCTGTTTCTTGCCGCGTCCTCTTGAGCAGGCATGACTTCCTCTTTCATGTGGTTGTCGGATCATAGAGTAAGGAGGGAAAATCACATGGAGAGAGGCGACAGCGATTTAACAGCTACAGATTCTAGATGGAAACCACGTGTAGGGCTGGAGCTGAGTGACAGGGCGCCTGTCTAGCAGGCCCACAGCCCTGGGTTCGAGCCCAGACCTGGCCAGAAAGGCCCATATCACAGAAACATCAGCCTCCTCATAGAATCCGCTTTGACCAGGAGCGCAGGCGGATGACAGAACCATGGCCTGCAGGACAGCAGCTGCACAAGGACTCAACCAGAGCGGGCTCCCCGCCACTCTGGAGAGACATTCCCTGGCTTGAGGGGGGCTTTGGAATGTGAGCAGATGCTAAACTCGGAGCTCAAGCTAACACCGCCGTGACAGTGAGATACAGGTGTCTGCTTGACAGTGGAGAAAGGAGCCTTTAGGCACACCTACAAAGAATCGTTTAGTAAGGCAAGCCCTGAGCAAGCCTGTGGGAGGGTGTCTGATTGACGGGGGAAGACGCAGTGCACGGTGGGTGGGGCCAGTCCGTGGTGGGTGGGGCCAGCTCATGGTGGGTGGGGCCAGTCCATGGATAAAGTGGAGGGAACTGGTTTAACAGACGATAGACTGGCAAATCAGAAGTTCTCTCTCTCTCTCTCTCTCTCTCTCTCTCTCTCTCTCTCTCTCTCTCTCTCTCAGCTCTTCCTATAAGTCTGATGTGACCAGTTTGCTCAGTTCCTGGGCGCTTCCGCCCAGCGATGATCTATAACCAATGCTCCTGGCAGCCACGCCCCCTGTGACCGCCGCAAGAGAAATCCTCACGTCGACAGCGGCAGAGCCGACACGGCGAATCGCTTCCTCTCAGCGCCGGCATCTCTCTCGGTTCCATTTCAGGCGGCCGAGCGCTTTGAGGCAGCTCTTGGCAACTTACACCGTCACTAGTCCCTTCTCTCCTTCTACCATGCGCGCTTGTGGGACTCAAACCCAAGCCGCCCAGCTTGTGAGGGGGTGCTTCACCTGCTGAGCTATCTCCCAGACCCCTAATTGGTTTTGTTCAATGCAAGCATAATAATAAATAACAAAAATCCCCTCAGCCAGTGCCCACCTGCAAACTTATCTGGGTGACACTCAAGGCAGAGGATTTTACAAATAAACTTGGTCAGCAAGAAGCACAAATATTAGCAATGGTTCAGTGGCTTTGGGGGATCCAGAAATTCTCTCCTAGTCAGGGGAGCAACTCTTGATTATCTTGATTATCTTGATTGCTGGATTGTCAGGTCTGTAACCCAGGGGCTTGATTCCCCCCAGATTCCAGCAGAAATTAAAAAGTAGAAATTGGTGAGTGAAAACGGACTTGTGTACAGGTTGGCCAAACTTGAGAGAGAGTTAGGACTTTGCATCTTAAGCAAGGAGAAGAGAACCCCGCATTCTCAGCAGCTGGAGGGGTCTCTGCAGTCCTACAGGGTCTGGAGGTAACAGGCAGGAGAACCTGCTCCGCCCCTCACCACACACACAAAGAATTCAAGAAAAATGAAACATTGAAAGCAGACAACCCGATCAAAATGAGCGATGAGGCTGGACGGAGCGGTCTCAAAGGAAAAACACGGATGTCTAGCAAGCAGTTCTAAAAGCGCCCCACATCGCCGGCCGTGGGGGGAGTGTGACTGAAACTGCTTTGAGGTCCAACACCGCCCACTCAGACTGGCATCAACACCCACAGGCAAAGGACAGCACGAGGGGAGGATGTGGCCAGGGAGCCACACACCCTGTGGGGGACACACAGGGGCAGCTGCATGGAGCTGGGTGGGGGTCTTGGGGCTTCTCTCACTCCCCAGCAGAAGTTCTCTGCTCCCCCGCATGTCTCTGCTGCCCCCGGAAGAAAAATATCCTGCAACAGGCCGGGAAAGACCCCCAAGGACCTCGGCTTTCCTTCTTGTCCTCTGAACTTTTGTCTCTCTGTCTTGATGGTCTCCACATCACTCTGGGGCAGCAGAATCCCGAGCGCTCAGGACCCCTGTTCCCATCAGCAGAACTTGGGGTGCCCTCACCTCCGCCCACTACACTCTAGAGCTGGCTTCCCGGGCTGAGCGACCCCAGGTCTTGTATGCACAAGAGGAGAGGGATCCTTCCGGTCCTCAGGGCCCCGTGGGTCTGGGTGTGAGCCCCAGAACCCACGTGGAAAATAAAGCGTGGAATGATGATGTGTGTTTGTAATTCCAGCCAGAGGCAGAGACAGGTGGACCCCTGGGGCTTGTGGCCAGGGCTGGGCTTATTGCCAAGTCCCAGGTCAGCAAGAGCTGCTGGGTCAAAGACAAAATAGATAACATCTGAGCAATAGCACGGGAGGGTGACCTCTGGCCTCCATGCATGTGCCCCCACACGTCCACGCACACGTATGCACATGCACATCTCACAAGTGTGCACCACGTACAACATGCATGCACACACAGACATATACTGCATACATATACAGTACACACACTACATATGCATACCACACATGTACCACACACACATACCATTCCCCTACGTGTACCATGTACACACATACCACACACACACACCACACACACACTATATGACACATACACGCACCACACACACTTAACACACAGACACACACCAATGACATATGCACACACCACACACGTAAAACACAGACACACACCATATGACACATATACCATGTACACACATAACACATAGACACACATAACACACATACACACTCCATGCACACACATAACACACAGACACACACTATACCACACATACACACTCCACATATGCAGACATGAGTAATTTGCAGAAGGGAAGGCAAATAATTCCAGAAATTAGCATTGAGACTTATTTCAATGTCTGTTTCAAATCTATTTCAAGGGAAAATTTAGGTTTATTGTCAAAGGTTTAAATTTATCATGTGCTGCAGGTACTTGGGCTGCCTGCCCCTTCCCTCCCAACCCCCCTTCCCCCACCCCCATCCTTCCCAGTGCCCACCCACCCAGCTTCCAAGTAACAGTGCCTGCCTATGTTGGCTGAGAATCTTCCTGGCCTCTGGAATCTTCTTTTCCAGTCCAGGCAAAGCGAGGCAGACGTGATGGGGAATTAACACCCTACAAGCCGCCTTTAATTGATCCTGACGGTGGGAATGGCTTCGTTAGCCTGATGTGGCCCCTGGCTTCCAGCGGATGGTCTGAACTCTGCTCTGGCTTCGGTGCCCGCGGCGGTGACGCGCTTCCTGGCGCATCCTTGCGTCCGTGGACAAGGCCACCGACGAGAACGTTAGGTCAAGTTCATAGCGAAAGTCGGTGAGTTCACTGTTAATAATAGAGACAACAGGCAGCGCACGCTTCAGGGCCAAGGGACTCGGAGGACTCTGGCGCAGGAAAGGACAGAAGACACCTAGGTCGTGGCTGTAAGCTCGAGAGGGACCGTGGCTCTCTCTCTCTCCCTCCCTCTTCCCCCACACACATGTAATGCACACACACAGATGCACACAAGTGCACACGCACATATGTGGCTTTTGTCACATATATGGTCATGCGTGTGCACACACACAGTTTCACGTGCATCTGTGTGCATGCATGTAGAGGCATCCGACATCTTCCTTCCTTGCTCTCCATCCTATCCTCACATTGCCGGGAGCCCACCCATCTAGCTAGACTGGCTGGCTGAAGCCCCCGGGATCTTCGTCTCCCCCACCCAGCGCTGGGATCCTGGGTGTGCACCCCTGCTCTGGAATCTTCCTACAGGCTGTAGGGAATCAAACTCAGGTCCCCACGCAGCACACACTTCACTGACTGCCCGGTCCCAGAACAATTCTGTGGCTTCCAAAGCCACAAAGTTTAAAGGACGCCATTTGCAAGAAGACCTAAAGAAAAGAAAAGCAACTTCTAAAAATTCAGCACCAAATTCATGAGGCCGTGTGTTTGTGTGTGTGTGTGTGTGTGTGTGTGTGTGTGTGTGTGTGTGTATGTGTGTGTGTATGTGTGTGTGTGTGTGCATAAGAGTGAACTTGAGTGTGCATGCCTGTGGAGGCCTCAGCGTGACATCTGGAATCATCCCGCTTTGCTCCACCTCCTTATCACGTTGTTTTGGTATTTCCCAGGTTCCACTTTCCAGGGCCAGAATTCCAGGCCACCGCCACATCCACTGGCATTTTATGTGGATCTGGAGATCTGAACTCCGGTCCTTATGCAAAGGATTTAACCTCTGAACCATCTCCCCAGCTCCATTACTTAACTTTTCTTACCGTTCTCTACATAAAGCAAACATTTATTTTCTAACCGTGGGCAGGTTCTAGAAGGAATGGAAGAAGTCATACAAGAAGCCTCGGCTGCTGAGAGCCTGCTGTGATGTTATTGCTGCAACATGTCAAATTGCAAACATTCCGAAGGCAGCGCGCATCTCTCCCTAAAGTGGGGGTGAGCAGAAGGAGAGTGGGCTGCGCAGGAGCCGCGCTCAGCTTTCAGAAAATATCTCTGAAGATGCGACAGCTCCGCCCCAACAGGAAACAGGAGGGGGCTTCCCGTGCCCACCAACACACAGCCGGCTCTCACCGCAGTACTGGGACAAGCTTCGAGAGGCAGCGATGTTTTCAGAGAGGGAGGGAGAGGGGGGGAGAGAGAAACAGAGAAAGACACACACAGAGACAGAGACAGAGAGACAGAGAGAGAAAGACAGACACGGAGAGAGAAACAAAGAGAAAGAGAGACAGAGAAAGACAAGGAGAGATAGAGAGAGAGACAGAGACAGAGGTAGAGACACACAAAAAGAGACAGAGAAAGGCAGAGACAGAGATAGAGACACACAAAAAGAGACAGAGAGAGGCAGAGAAAGGGGAGAGGAAAAGAGAGGTAGAGAGACAGAGAGAAACAGAGAGAGGGAATGAGATCGAGAGAGGTAGAGAGAAAGATAGAGAGAGACAGAGATGGACATCATAGAGACAAAGAGATAGAGAGATGGGAGGGGGAGAGAGACAGAAACACGCACGCCCTGGTGCTCAGCTAGAGGTCGGAGTCGGTTCCGTCCTTCCACCACGTGGACTTCCAGAGATCTGACTCGAGTAACCCGGCTCGAGAGCCAACGCCCAAGAGCCATCTCATTAGTTCTGCTTTCTTCTTCTTCTTTTTTTTTTTTTTTGTTTTTATCTGAAAAACCAATCTAGACTTTTATTCTCTCAGCACCTGCAGCCGAGGACAGAAGGCACAGCGTTTGCTCTGGGTTTAAATTTTTTTTTTTATTATTATTATTTATTCAACTGTGCGCATGTGCGTGTGTGTGTGCCCGTGTATGTGTAGAACCACGGACGAATTCGTGAACCCACGGACGCCTCCACCTCCTTCTGCCCCGGGATTCACAGGCTCCGCCCTACCAGGACCAGAAGCTCAGGCCGCCCCCGCTTCCGCCTGGCGTCTATACGTGGGATCTGGGATCCGAACTCAGGACCTTCCGCCTGGAAGGCGGAGGCTTAACCCCTGAGCCACCTCTCCAGCCCCTGCTCTGGGTTTAATGTTTGGGTTTTCGTCAGTTTTGCTTTAAAAAATTTTTTTTTTTACAAATACAGCGTGAAACACTACTCCAAAGAAATCTAACAGTTCAAAAAAAAAAAAAAATCATCAGTCGCCTCTAGACATGGAGAGCTACGTCCTGTTCTTATGTTCGAGGGCGGGTTCCCCATTTGCCAGGCTGATCTCAAACTTCTTACGTAGCCCAGGATGACCTTCAAACTTATCATCTTCATGCTTCTGCCCCTCCTGCTGGAAGTGGAGCATGTGCCACCACGCCTGGCACCTGTGCTGAGCTTTGACCCGACTGTTGGGGGCTCCAGGGTTAGCTCACTGGACAACTAGGTTTCTTGTCACCATGACTACTATGGACGGAACCACTTCAGTGAAGACGGACAGCTTGGCTCACCGTTTCAAGGGTCCATCCCTGTCTGGCTCATGCTACTGACTCCGGGCTCTAGTGAGACAGGGGACCCTGTGCGGAGGGGGTGGGCAGGCACCTCCTGGCAAGGGGTTGGAGCAAGATACGCCCCAGGAGATCACACCCCTCAACGACTTCCCTCCCCCAGCTGTGTCCCACCTCCTGAAATTTCCAAGGACCAACCCTTCCGTATACATAAACTGTGATGCAAGCTGACCTGGAAGAGGACGGTCTTGGAGAGGGGTGTGTGTATATGTGTGTGTGTGTGTGTGTGTGTGTGTGTGTGTGTGTGCATGTGTACAGGAGGACACATGAGTGTGTGTGCCTGTGGAGGTCCAAGAGTGACTTCAGGAATCATCCTGGATTGTTCTCCCTCCTTACTGTTCTGCTCTGGGGTTTCCCAGGCTCTGCCTTCCAGAGCCGGAAGTGCCACCATTTCCACCTGACATTTTTAGACAAGACCTGGGGATCCATCAGGTCCCTTCACTTACGAGGCAAAGGCTTTAGTCCTGATCCATCTCCCCAGAGCCCAGAGAGGCTGGGGACAGGGGAACTCTTAGTACGGCTGGTGCAGGATGCAAATACAACCAAAAGAGAAGACCCCCCCCCAAAAAAGGTGAAGTGAGAAGGGTCCCCGTCCCCTCGCTCTCCCGAGATCAGCCTCAGAGCTTGTGCCTCGCACCTCACAAAATGACCTCTGTATGGTTTCCCGTCAGGAGCGCCCCGCCCCCACTTTCACTGGGGCTTCTGGGCACTGACTGCCTGGTTGGCAATGTAAGACACACAAAGGTCCTGAGGTCGACGGCACAGGGTCTGGAAATGCCTGTGTCACGGCTGCCATAGAGCCCCACGCCTGCTGCTGCTGCTGCCATCCCCCCCCCCCCGCTGCTGTGTATAAGGGGACTGAGCTTGCCGGTCTCTCCTACCAGCTGCGAGCACAGACCCCAGGCCGCAGGATCTGGGGCAAGGGGTGTTGGCAAGGACTGCTGTCCAAGATTCCTGGGAGGCTTAGCACTCGGGAGAGGATCTGGTTATAATCTCATTGTGCCCGAGGCATCCACAAAGCCACTCAGTGGGAACAATTTTAAAGGGGCAACCTCGGATGTGCCCACCAAGCTGTTTGTCCAGGGATCCACAGAGCAGCAACGCGTGACACGAGCAGACATCTTGGCGCAACAGAACCACCTTGATTCTGATTCCTACTCTCTCTCTCGTGCTGGTTCTCAGAAAATTACGTTTCTGTAATAAAGGATTCAAGTGAACGTAATCTTATTATAAAATGCAGGGTCTACGTTCAGAGACGATTATTCTGGTTCCGCACACTAATCTAAACATCAAATTATATTGATTATCTGCTTTTCCAACTGAAGCCTGTCTCTATCCACCCATAGCTAGGACCCAAAGCACCTGACCCATGCCAGAGATCCCCCACTGTGGGTAGCCCACCCGCCTGGTGCTCCCACCAGTGTATTTGAAGAGGGTCTTCGTGCATGACTTTCTTTTTGCTGTTGCTCTAAAACTTCATGCAATCGTTACCCCATGTTGGGCCTCAGATTTCAGGGCAACATGAATCCGTGCACTTGGGTCACAGGTAGACACATTGGGCTCTGGAATAAGCTAGCTCTATCCTCTTTAAGGTGAAAGAGTTGTGTTTTGTGTTAATGGTAAAAGCGGAAGCTTCCAGAGCCTTAGCGCAGTGCAGAAGAACCAACCAGTGTTCTGTCCTGCCCAGCATGTAGGTAGCTCATTAAACGCCCAAGGAGGAAGGATGCTTCGTGGAATTCTGCTTGTGACACTTCTTGTGAAAGGCGGCCATCCACGTGCTGACACCAGGCGAGACCACGCTAGGCATCTTCTCTTTACCCCGGGGTGAGCATCTCCAGGTGTCTGGTCTGTTGTCTCTCGGGGCGTGGGGCGCACATGTGACTGTGGACGGGCTTTCTCAGTGGCAGAGTGACCCATGGGCATCGGCGTGTCTGTGGGCACCAGAGTGACCCGTGGGCATGGGCAGGCGCTCCGCTGGTCTGTGACTGGGTTTCTTGGGGTCAGCGTCTGTCCTCTCCCCTTCCGTGGCCCCTCTAGTCTCTCCCAAGAGTGTCTGTGTGGAGGACCGGCCACGAGGGCAGAGCAACCCGACAGAGAGAAAACATGGCCGCCAGTAGATGAGTCGGACCTGAACGCTTCCCAAAGGCCCAGAACTGCAGTGCCTGGCAGACACCCGCAGTGGGCAGACACCAGTTCTCCGCGGCTTGGAGTCCTTCCCCCCCCCTCGAGTTGTCACCTCCAGAGGCTCAGGGTGGGGTTCTGAAGTTGTTTTTGTCTGATTGAGACAAAGGCCCAACCTGGGGCTCAGGTTGGTCGTGAACTCACAATCAATCCGCCCACATGCTGGGATTGTAGACGTGCGACATCACACCCACGACCTATCATGTGCTTTGCTACAGATGAATGAAATATTCTCAATTTCAAGGATGAATTTTTAATTTATTTATTTTCTGTGTGTAGGTGCAGAGGTGTGTATGTGCGTGTGCGTGTGCGTGTGTGTGTGTGTGTGTGTGTGTGTGTGTGTATCAGAGGGCACTGGGTGTGCCTGAGGAGGCCCAAGGGTGACTTCAGGAATCATCCTGGATTGCTCTTCTTCCTTCTTGCTTTGCTCTGGGGTTTCCCAGGCTCTGCCTTCCAGGGCCGGAAGTGCAGGCTGCTGCCATTTCCACCTGGCATTTTTACGTGGTATCTGGGATCCAAACTCAGATCCTTTTACAGAGTCTTAACCCCTGAGTCATCTCTCCAGCCCAAGGATAAATTTATAGAATTAAGATATGGTATGTAATTTTATACATAAGTTATAAGAAGAAATAAAACAGTTTTAAAGCTGTGTGGTACACTCACGTTTATAAGCCCCCTGACATACAACACACACACAACACACACATACACACACACATAACATTTTTTTAAACCCTGTATAGTAATGAGAACCTGAAAATTACCCAAATGCCCTTCAATTATTGAATGGATAAGTTATGGTATATCCATTGCTATACAGCAATGAAAATTATTGCTTTACAACTGTAGACAAAAATATGAATGAGGGGCTGGAGAGGTGGCTCAGGGGTTAAGCTTCCGCCTTGCAGGCGGAAGGTCCCGAGGTCGGATCCCAGATCCCACGTATAGACGCCAGGCGGAAGCGGGGGCGGCCTGCGCTTCTGGTCCTGGTAGGGCGGAGCCTGTGAATCCCTGGGCAGAAGGAGGTGGAGGCATCCATGGTGGTTCCCGAATTCGTCCGTTGTTCTACATACACACACACACACACACACACACACAGACGCGCGCACATACACATATGCACACAGTTGAATAAATAATAATAATAATAAAAAAAGAGAAAAATATGAATGAATCTCATGAATGAAAGATTAGAAGAATGAAGTTACTTACAAAGGTGTAGTAAATGACCTTATTTATGTAAAACAAATAAGCAGACTAAATTAATCTGTGCTATTAGAAGTAGTGATAGTACCTTGCAGTGTAGACGATATTGGGAGTTCTATTTTTTTTAAATAGCAGCCCAGAGACAATTTTATTTTATTTTTTATTTCTTATTCTTTGATTCTTTTCTACTTAAATCCCACCCCCCTCCTGTCCCACTTCACACTCTCTCCCTTCCAGCCCGGCTCCTCCCGCGTTCACGTCCGTGTGCGCGTGGCCCGCTGGGTCTCATCTGGGGTGTCTGCACCGGGCACGTGCTGAGCACTCGCTGGGCGTGGATGACTCGTCAGCGGGTCCACCGTGGAGTAGAGAAGCCCCCCTTCTGCTGCTGGCCTCGGCCTTCAGTTGGGGAGAGAGACCCGTCTTTGTTGACGAGGTAGTGTTGCTCGGGTGGCTGCGCAGCGCGTGGACGCCCTCGAGTACCCCACAACGCACAGGAAGCCCACCTGAGCAAAGGGCTCCCCATAACGCAGCGGTCGAGAAGCCCGAAGCCCCGCCCTGCAGGAAGCGCTACAGGCGGGCGTGCAGGGGGGTCGGGGGGGGGTGGGGGGCTGCGGGGGGTGCGGCTGGGGCTGCTGACCGGCTGCTCTAACCTGCAGGCTCACGGCTTTGCGAGCTTGCTCCATCAGCGTGTGAGTGCTCGCTAATCACAGTGCAGGTTTACGTGGTCGCTTGTTCGGACACATGGAGCCCAGGCTGGCCTGCGATCCCAAGGAGCCAAGGGTGGCCCCGAGCTCCCTGTCCTCCCGCCTCTTCCTCTAAGTGCTGGGCTCGCGGGTGCGCCAGGCTCGCTGACAGAAAGTTTTCTCTTCTTCTTTTATTGTCTCAATTTTTATGTTATTCTTCAGTGTTTCACGCATGAATATAATACACGTGTGACCTTGTGAAATTTTCTAATATTAAAAAGCTATGTACGCTCCTAAGCCCCTTTATTTAATAAAAATATTTCCTCTAAGTGAATAAAAGTAATATTGGATAGTGGTCAGCTTATAATTGCCAGAGTAATAGAGATTTGTGGAAAATAGATTTAAAAAGAGTGGGGTGCTGGGCTGGAGAGGTGGCTCAGGGGTTAAGCCTCTGCCTTGCAGGCAGAAGGTCCTGAGTTCGGATCCTAGACCCCACGTATAGACGCCAGGCAGAAGCGGAGGCGGCCTGCGCTTCTGGTCCTGGTAGGGCGGAGCCTGTGAATCCCGGGGCAGAAGGAGGTGGAGGCGTCCATGGTGGTTCCCGATTCGTCCGTGGTTCTACACACACACACATACACACAGGCGCGCGCACACACATACACACACAAGCACAATTGAATAAATAATAATAATAAAAATTTAAAAAAAGAGTGGGGTGCTGTATATGTTTAATGAGAAAATGTTATACAAATGTTTTATGCATCAGATCTTTTCTAAACACCAAGTTTTGGGATATATAGTGATAATTAAGCATTTTAAAATAGCAACCATGCTTCTAAGGAAGTATCATAAACTAATAAAGATGCATGCATTGCTTTGTGTACCAGACAGTCCTTGTTGATATGTAGATTGGAATCTGGTCGCGTCCCAAATCAAAATCAGTTACATCAGCATCAGCAGAAACCAGAGAAACCAGAGAAAAGAGAAGCCGGAGCTGATTTGCAAAGAGCCTCGCCCCGCGCTGGCTCCGCCTCGCCCCGCGCTGGCTCCGCCTCGCCCCGCGCTGGCTCCTCGCATCTGCTCTACCGGGAGGTCCTTGGGGCCAAGGGTCTTGTGAGCTTTCCCAGCAGGACCCCTTGCCAGTCTTTAAGCAGACAAGCGTCACGACGTCCGTCGCATCCTGTCTCACGCTGTTGCTGCACGCATGATGAACATACACTGTCGCAGGGCATGCATACACTTTGTCTTTCTCAGTTCCCAGGAGGGCCATCTCGGGTGGCAGGGCACAGGGTCAAAAGTCTTTTACAGCAACCCAGAGATGAGGGGTCAGGACAGGAGGGCTGCGCCTTCGCTGCGCAGAAAGACCATGAATAATGGGGTCAGAGAAGTGCACCGGTCACTTACGAAGGTGGCCGCCAACCCCCCCCCCTTAAGCAGAGCTCTGCAGTGGTTCGTAGTTTCTGCCACAGTGGAGTGGACACTTTCATCCGGTCACAGTGTGCAACGTGCGCATCCCACGGGCTCATGTGCCTGGATCTTTAGCTGTTGGGGAGGTGACGGCAGTCCCAGGGGTGGCCTCGAGTTTGTTAGCCCCGCCCTGCCTGTGCGGACGGTCTGTTCCAGTTTTGCTCGCTCAGCCTCCATGATGGGCTGACTTGGGCAGCCTCCAGCTTCCGCCGCCGGCCACGCCTTTGCCACCAGAACGGACGGTCTCTTCCCTCTGGAACCATAAGCTGAATACATCTCTCGTTCTCCACTTAAGTGTTTAAGCCTGAGTGGGGTCTCGTGCAACAGACGAGAGTGGCCGGTGCACATCTGGATTGGTCTCATAACTTGTTCTGACCAAGAAGATTTGGGAGAAGCTGAGATGTGGGGCTCTTCTGAGCCCGGGCATGGGGCCTTGCGTGCCTCCGTCACTCTTGGGAAGTCAAGTTGTTCCCCCATTTTCATGCCCTGCCAGCAGCCTGCATGCCTGCTGGAGAAGCAGGGACCCAAGGGAATAAAGACCCTCCCCCCAGGTGCCTCCCAGGCCAGCCCTGTGAGAAGGGGGGCTGCCTACAGACCAGTGAGCTGAGCCCATGGGTGGGCTGCACCAGCTCGTCTCTTCTGGAAGAGAAGGCCGTGCTGGCCCACCTCAACCCCTGGCATGTCAGCACCACACGGTGTGCGAATACCCCTGCCTTTCTGGAGATAAAGGCGCATGTAGCCCAAACGTAAGAAAGAGGTCTTGTTAGTGCTCCAGGATTAAATGCAGAGAACAGACAGATATGGAGCAAGAATGCTAATTGCTTTGGCTCTTTCCTCCCCTCCCCTCCCTCCCCTCCCCTCCCCTCCCCTCCCCTCCCCTTCCCTCCCCTCCCCTTCTCCTTTACTTCCTCCCTCCCTTCCTGTTTCCCTTCCCTTTTACTTCCTTTCTTTTTTCTTCCTCCCTCCCTCCCTTCTTCTCTCTCTCCCTCTTCTCTCTCCCTCCTCTCTCTCTCTCTCTCTCTCTCTCTCTCTCTCTCTCTCTCTCTCTCTCTCTCTCTCTCTCTCTCTCGCGCTCATTCCCAGTCTTCTGATTTTCTCTAGCAGACTCACAAACAGGCTTGTCTTGAATTCTCCTACTCTGCAAAACGGACACAACTTGCCCTGGGGGTGCAGCTGGGTGAGCTCACTGCCCCACACGCAGAGGACCCTGGCTTCAATTCCCAGCACCCTCCAAAACAAGCCAAGCTGGGAACATGACGTTTGACTCAATCCAGCTACAGAGAAGCACTGCTGAGTCATCCGTTGACAGATGAAGATCAAACATCGGGCTTTTAAAATTCATATTTGACAGAGCGAGTCCAGGAGCAACAGACAGGAATCAAGAAAGGCGGCGTAATAGATGCAGGGGCAGGAGCAACCAGCTGCTAAATGCTGTTTCTAAGGAGCGTGGACAGGCACAGGAAAGCACGCATGTTATTTTTGTTTGCAAATGCAAAATCATCACTTTATAAAATATTGTCATCAGAGTCTCCAAAGACAAATGGCTTTGATTACATTTGTGTGTGTGCATGCAGTTGTGCGTGCATGTATGCACATGTGTGTACACAGAGTTGTGTGTTCGTATGTGTATGCAATTGTGTGTACATGCATGCTTGCATGCAATTGTGTGTGCATGTGTGTTTGCATGCCTTCAAGGTCTAAGACCACGTGGAGGAATTGGGTGGAGGGATCAGACTTGTCGCACAGCAAATGGAAGACGGGAGCAACTCCTGCCTCGGGGAGGGTAAATCTGAGTTAGAAGGAGAGGGATCAGGAGGGCTCGCAGCCAAAGGGGTGATTGTGGTTTTTGTGTCTGAGACCCTAACCCAATGCTTGACTGCTTCTGAATGCAGACCCAATGACAGGCACCCCCAGAGGGAGAGAGACAGAGAGTGAAAGAATCAGAGAGGCAGAGGAGACAGTTGAGGGAGAGAGACAGAGAGAGAGAGAGGGGAGAGAAAGAGACAGAAAGAGAGAAGGAGAGAGAGGAAAAGGGAGAAAGAGATGGAGAGAGAGGGAGAGACACAGAGAGACAGGGAGACAGACAGAGAGACAGGGAGACAGAGAGACGGAGAGAGAGACATTCAGAGAGACAGGGAGACAGAGAGACAGAGAGACAGGGAGACAAGGACACAGGGAGACAAGGACACAGGGAGACAGGGAGACAGAGAGACAGGGAGACAAGGAGACAGGGAGACAGAGAGACAGATACAGGGAGAGAGAGAGAGAGACAGAGAGACAGGAAGAGAGAGACAAAGAGACCAGGAGAGAGAGAGAGAGAGATAGGGAGACAGAGACAGAGAGACAGAGAGGCATAGAGACAGGGAGAGAGACAGAGAGACAGGGAGACTGGGAGACAGAGAGACAGGGAGAGAGAAACAGAGAGACAGGGAGACAGGGAGACTGGGAGACAGAGAGACAGGGAGAGAGAGAGACAGGGAAACAGGGAGAGAGACAGGAAGAGAGAGACAGGGAGACAGGGAGACTGGGAGACAGAGAGACAGGGAGAGAGAGAGACAGGGAGACAGGGAGAGAGACAGGAAGAGAGAGACAGGGAGACAGGGAGACTGGGAGACAGAGAGACAGGGAGAGAGAAACAGAGAGACAGGGAGAGAGACAGAGATTCTGCAGGTCCAGCCTCGGGTGGGGTCCCTGTTCTGTCATTGGATCACTTTCCTTGTCACCCATGTTAAGTTAGACTGTTCTTCACTCCTGAGAAGTGAGTGAGATGGGGTCCAGTAGGTGCCAGTGTGGGGGGGTCAGAGGCATGGGGGAGGCTGGGAGTAGGCTTAGGAGAAGTTGGGCTTCCCATGGGCCAGTTTGGGGTTCAGATCTTTCTTTCCATGGTTGGCTTTGTCTGAAACAGGAAGGCCCAATAGCAAGGAAGCAAGCAGTCTGGAAGGTTCTGATTTCGAGATTGTTCTAGAAAGTTTTCTCTTCTGTGTGGCCTGACCACCATCCACTCGCAAACTCAGTCTCAGGGGCTCCAGCCCTCTGACCCCTGGGCCTTTGGTGGTCACTCCAGCGACGTGTCGTGAACCTCCCCTGTGTCCCTGAATTCTCTGGAGACGAGTAAGGACTCAGTCCTGGATTCTGGAAGAACCCACAATACCTTCTTTGTCTTCTTTCCATATATTTTTTTGTGCCTGTGTGCGTGCATGTGTGTACGTGTGCATACGTGTACACATGTGTGCGTATGCACATGCATGTGTACCAGAGGACATGAGTGCGTGCATGTGTGTGTGTGTGTGTGTGCGTGCACGTGTTCTGCATGTGTACACCAGAGGACGTGTGTGTGTGTGTGTGTGTGTGTGTGTGTGTGTGCCTGGAGGCTCAAGGGTGGCATCTGGAATCATCCTGGATTGCTCTAATCTCCTTATGACTTTGCTCTGGGTTTTCCAGACTCTGCCTTCCAGGGCTGGAAGCACAGTCACTCATGCCCACCCAGCATTTTTATGTCATCTGGGATATGTACTCAGGTCCTGTTGCTTATGAGGCAAAGACTTTAACTCCTGATCCATCTCTTCAGCCCTTTCCAGATTATTCTTGGAGAGAGAGAGAGAGTACAGCAGGAGGCAACGGCCCCTCTTTGCATCGTCCCCTCTCCTCCCCTGCATTACCCCTGCATTTTGTTTATTTCCTTGTTGGTTTCTTGGAGCTCCGATAATTCATTTCCAGGTGGTCATGGTAAAGGCTTAAGAAAGGCCGGCAGTGAGCAGAGAGCAGCTCACACGCATGCTGTCCTTGTCCAAGCAGCTTTAAAACACATGAAATTAGATTTCCAGCTCATTAGATTTAAAAGCAAACGGCCATGTGACTACTTAGCATGCAGGAGTCCATGAGTCGCAAATGTTGTCGGATAGACATCTCCTGTCATTTCTCACTTGTCCAACAAATATTTGCTGGGTACTTCCAGTTTGCGAAGATACTGTCTTGAGTTCTTGGAGGTATCAAAAGACAATGCAAAGACCCTCTTCCGGCTTAAGTTCTGGCCTGATCTGTGGTAGTGCACACCGATAATCCCAGTCTTTGGACTGGGGTTCAAAGCCAGCCTCAGCGACAGGAGGCTCTGTCTCAAAACAAACAAGCCGCCATAGCACATCAGAGGGAGAGAGTCTGTGTGGCACAGGGTGAGGTCAGCAGTGGAGCGGCAGGAGGAGGGCGGGGACATCGGACTCCCCTTCTTTAGGACACAGAAGATTGTCAGAGGAAGATCATGACTGTGGAATCATCCTGAAGGCTTTGAGGATAGTTAGAAAAGAGATATGTGTTCTCTCTCTCTCTCTCTCTCTCTCTCTCTCCTGTCCCTGGCTGCATTGCGGCATCCTGTTAATCCAACTGAGCACGGCCGCGAGCTGACTCAGCCGCCTTAGATTTTAGCTGGTCGAGGATTCAGGGAACTGTAACAGGATTTGCTTACAGTGGTTATGAACCAAGTCTGGGATTTTTGGGAGCGTCCCATTTACAGTAAGAAGAATCATTAGCGCTGAGCTAATCATCTGTGCCGTGTGGGACTCTCCCCCCCCCCCAATCATCCTTCGAGTCTCCTGCAGCAACAGGATCCAGCGTGGACACCCGGCTCTGTGAATGGCAGGTTCTCTGGCTGCTCCGCATGACATTCCAAGATGGAATCAATGTTGCTAAAGAAAGCAGCAGCGCTTTTAAAAAGCCATTATTAGCAGGAAACAAATAGCTGTATAATGAAATAGTCAATGCTCTAAAAAAGCACTTTCTATAGAAGCGGCTTTTTTCCTTAATATTTCTATTTAGTCTGATATGCTTGACCCAAGATATGCATGTCGTTATGGTTGGTGGGTGCTTGATTTTGTTTTGAGACAGTCTCACGTAGCCCAGACTGGCCTTGAACCCCAACGGCTCTGCTTCCCAAGGATGGAATCAGAGCCGTGTGTCAGCGTGTCCACCTACCTCTTTTAACAAGTCACCAGTGAAGAACCGAAAATCGAGATTTTGAAGCGTAGTGTCGTGGGGTCTGTGTCTGTCAGCTTCTGTGGCCATGACGAAGACCCATCAGAAACAACGTACAAGGAAGAAAGGTTGTCTGGTTCCATTGCCATGGGTGGAAGGTCACAGCTGCGGGATTGGGTGGGCGGCGGAGGGGAGCAGCCAGGGAGCCCCTCTGCGACGGCAGGGACACAGAGATATTGCTGTCTGTAGGCAGCGAGGGAGGCGACAGCGTCCTGCTGATGTTAACCAGGACGTTGCTGCAGTGGCTCTGCACGTCGCAGATACTTTCACACAGCTTATGAGAACAAGGGGCTTTCGCTCTTGTTTATGATCCTGGTTACAACTCACAGTCTAGCCTGATGGGAGAGTCCACACCAACGCAAGGAGCCGAGGGAACCGGATACACCACATCCACAGGAAATGCCGAGAGAAGGGCAAACCTCGCTTACCAGAACACAAGTCTGCTAAAGTGTACTGAAGAATGTGAAACTACGTACCCAGCTCCCCCCTTTATCCACCTGCCCAGGGGTGATCCCACCGTCCGTGGGCTGCTCTCCTGCAGGCCTACTCAGGGCTTGTCTTCACTATTGATTCCTCATAGGTGTGCCCAGAGCTCAGCCTGCATCGTCAGGTTAACACATATCTCACTAGCACAAAGGTGAAGTTACTATGAATAAGGAATTTAATTAAATATTTTTAAATTTTTAAACATTTGTTTCTTGGGTGTGCATATGTGTCTCTGTGTGTTCACGAGGGCACTAAGTGTGCTTCTGAGGCCCAAGAGTGATTTCAGGTGTCATCCTGGACCGCTCTACCTTCTCTTGGCATTGCTCTGGAGTTTCCCAGGCTCCACAGGCCAGGGCTGGAAGTGCAGGCCAACACCATTTGTGCCTGACATTTTTTTTTTTTTTAACACGGGACCTGGGATTCGAACTCAGGTTCTACTGCTTGCAAGGCAGAGTCTTAACAGCTGAGCCATCTCTCCGTCTCTGAATGAATTATTTTAAAGGTAGGATGCACATAGATGGGCTTTGGAGATGTGAGGGACATTGGAAGGAATCGCAGAGAAGGTAACATGTAACTACAGACATTAGACTCCCACTAATATGTATACTCAATAACATTTCATCATGGTCTGTTCAATTCTAGAACATTCATGTATCACCTTAGTTACAGAGTAATTAAAAAATATGATCCCGATGCCTTCTGTATGCTTCTGTCTCCAGCTTTTTTTCTATGGACGATAAAATCATAAACGGAGAAAAGCAGCCATATTCCAAGGACACGTCCCAGAATCTCAGACCCATCGATGCCCAGAAGCCTGTGGAATGATGAACTCACCAGCGTGTTAGTTCATTACGGATGCAGAGCCCCCATGATCTAGTCTCCCCTGAACACCTCTGCGTTATGGTCCACACTTCCAACACACTGGTTTTGGGGAGCGGCTTATCCATAACTGATGCGCAGTCTCCTCCTACCTCGGCCTGTGCGTTTCCACTTGCTGCCTCCAGGTGGCGCTGTTGTCAGGCGGCGCCCTCGTGGTTGGCAGTCAATTTCTCTTGCTAGCTGGGTCAGTCCTTGATAGTGCAGACCATGAAGACCACAGTACAGAACTGTTTGTTCACGCTGCGGTGCTGGATCACTGATTCTGAGAGGCTGGGCGCTGGAGGCTTCCACCCACCTTCACAGTTCTGAGCCACCTCCATTCCAGTGGCAAGCAGGCAGGTCCTTGAGCTGAGCGGATTCACAAGTCCAGTGACCCCCACCACAGCACCTTGACTTCAGTGGTTGTCTTGCCCCTCGACAGCCAGATTGAACATTGTGGCTCACGTGAATGTGCATAACCATACGCACCTACAAGTACACAGATGGCACTCAGATAGCCATACATATCTACATAGCCATGGTTTCTATAGGTACACAGATGACTTATAGATAACAATATATATCTACATATATCTACAGGCACACAGGTGATTTATAGATAACCATATATATCTACATAGCCATGGTTTCTATAGGTACACAGATGACTTATAGATAACAATATATATCTACAGGCACACAGGTGATTTATAGATAACCATATATATCTACATAGCCATGGTTTCTATAGGTACACAGATGACTTATAGATAACAATATATATCTACATAACCATGTATATCTACAAGCACTCAGATGACTTATAGATAGCCATATATATCTACCTAGCCATAGTATGTATAGATACACAGATGACATAGATAACAATATATATCTACATAACTCTATATATATCTACAGGCACACAGGTGACTTATAGATAATATATATCTACATAACCATATGTATCTACATGCACACATATAACTTATAGATAGCCATATATAGCTACATAGCCATATGTATTTGTAGATATATAGATGCCATATAGACAATCATGTATCTATACATACATAGATGACTTATAGATAACCATATATCTACATAACCATCTATATCTACAAGCACACATGCATGGTTGCTGATAAATGACCATCAAACGGCTTAAGGGAACAAGGGGTTTATTTTCTCTTACGATTACTGATTACAGTTCTCAGTCCAGCTTGATTGGAGAGCTCATGCCAACACCAGGGCCGAGGGAACTGGCCACACCATCACCACATAACAGCCGAGAGCGGGACAATCCTTACTTGCCAGACCAGCATGTCTGGCCAAGTACACAGAAGGATGCCAACTTTCTCAATCAGCTTTTGGTATTTCATTCCAGGGCCTAGTCCCACCCACAATGGGCTGGAAACCCCCCTCCCCCCATCAACTAGACAATCTCTTGCAGGTTTGCTCTGGGCTTAACTCAACCATTAATTCTCTACAAATGTGCCCAGAGCTCAAACCCCCAACTGCCAAGTTGACACCTGTACCTAACTATGACATATATCTACATAGCCATATGCATAGATACTGTATAAATAAACATATGTATCTATACATACATAGATAACTTATAGATAACCATATATCTACATAACCATATGTATCTATATATACACAGATGATTTATTGATAACCATATATATCTACTTAACCATATGTATCTATTCATGCATAGATGACCTATTAATAACCATATTTAACTACATAACCGTGTGTACTCTACATACATAGATGACTTACTGATAACCATATATATCTACCTGTATATAACCATATATATCTGTGTATCTATGGATGAATATATCTACCTAACCACATGCATCCATAGATACATAGATGACTTATTGATAACCACATTTATCTACATACAATTCACAGCTCAAAGGGTTTTTAGACTTAGACCACGCTGACCTTCAGGAAGAGTTGCCAGCAGCTTGGAGAATACCCATTTCCCCTCTTGCTCACAGATTTGGACCGTTTCCCACCCTTTTCCTCCTCCAGGAAGTGTAATTCATGAATGCACTTGGGGCTTCACCGTGTCTGTTGCTGGCAGCCTGGAACATCTCTTCTGAGCCCGGGTGCTACCAGGGGCCGCTTCTGGGCTGGGCTAGCCTCGTCCTCGGCTGGCATTGCCCATGGTTTGTCTGTGGTCTGACACCATCTCAAGCTCACTGACTCCTGGGTGCTGCCGGCATCTGACCTTGGTCTCTGCGCTGTGGGCAGCTCCTGTCGGTGCCCTCTGCAGTGTCTGACGAGGACTCAGGGAGGCTGGGGCAGGCAGAGTGTTGGTGCCTGTCCCGTTGTCTCTCCCGGGCTCATGCCTTCTTCGCCATGCTGACTGTGGTACAGCCTGCCATTCGCAGACAAGGACTCCAGACATCACACATGTGGGAGGACCTGTCCCCAGCAGGGACAGAGGCAGCCCACCATGGACTAATGGAAGGCTGAAGGGGGCGGCCCCTTGCTTGGAGGTGAGACACCTTCTCTCAGGCTGGGCGCGGGGAGCCGACTTTGTCTCGGCCACTTCTCCTTTCCTGCAATGCTCCCTCCCGTCTCCTCTCCCATCTATCTCTTCAGTGCCTCTCGAACCCTAGATTCCTCTCCCAGACTCTGCTTCCAAGAGACCCCAATCTAAAGCAGGCTGTGTTTGCAAATGTGCAGGCTCAGGGCAACAGCTCCTAGAAACATCAGGAGACATTTCTCTGGGTGCCGAAAATTCTGATTGCAAGCTTTCAAAGAATGCTGCAAGGCGCGCTGCGTAGGCAGTTACAGGTCTCTCTCTGTCTCTGTCTCTGTCTCTGTCTCTGCCTCTCTCTCTGCCTCTCTCTTGCTCAAAATGATAAATATGTACAATAACTTACAATACAGTATTTCGGTGAGTGGTGACTGAATTATCTAGTCTTTTTAATAAAGAACTAGATTAGTGTATAAATTCCTCAATGAGATGCCACATCAAGGTTTGAAAGGCTTGTGCTTGTCCCGAGGATGATTTCAGGATTGCTCCGGAGAGCCTGTCTGGCCTCAGAAGCAGTTGGCAGGACAGCCTGGCACCTCAAATTCCAGGATGCCCCTGTGTTTGGGGGAAGGGACGGAATGCCCGGATCCCACGTCTACTCACTGCTCCATCAAAGTTCTCAGAGTATCCCAGTGTCTGCTCATCCACCGCACATCTCCCACCTGTGGATTTCATGGCAACTCAGCCTCGGAAGTTCATTCTCTGAAAACCCCGAAGACCGTAAGGCAGTTCCAAGTCACGAGCCTGTCATAAGGTGTAAATAAGAAGTCTTGTCACAATGCGTAAATACCTGGTCCAAATTAGTGCGGAGAAACCCATTCACTTATCCAACTCGAGCTTAAAGAACATTTTCTAAAATGCAGGTTGCATGAGGTCTCGGAGAAATGTGCGGAGAGGGTGTGAGGAGAGTCACCTGTCCGTGCCCCGTGTGGACTCTTGCATGACCTCAGGTAACCCCCCAAAACGTAATGCACCATGAAGCGGATGTTAGTAAACACGCAGGGTGGATCCAGGTTGCAACAGTTAGATGTGTAGCCAACAGTGTGTGTGCACGTACATTCACACCCGTGCGCATGATTTTTATAGCATGTCATTTAACGTGACCATTACCACCAGCAGGACACAGAACTGCACTGTGACCACAGGCTCCAACCACTCTTTTTAATATTCTTTCTTTCTTTCTTTCTTTCTATCTATCTATCTATCTATCTATCTATCTATCTATCTATCTATCTATCTACCTACCTATCTATCTATCTATCTATCTATCTATCTATCTATCTATCTATCTATCTATCGTGTCTGTGCGTGTGCGTGTGCGTGTGTGTATCAGAGAGTACTATGTGTCCCTGTGGAGGACCAAGGGTGACTTCAGGAATCATCCCGGATTGCTTCTACTTCCTTCTTGCTTTGCTCGGGAGTTCCCAGGCTCTGCCCACCAGGGCCAGAAGTGCAAACCTCCTCTGTTTCCACCTGACGTTTTTACATGGGACTTGGGATCTAAACTCAGGACCTTCTGCTTGACAGAGTCTTAACCCCTGAGCCATCTCTCCAGCCTTCAACTACTCTTGTGTAACCACATCTACCCCATCCCATTCCCAACCCTGGGAAACGTCACCTATTCTCCATGTCTCAGATCTCATTTCAGGAACTTTGTAGAAATAGAGCCAGGGGCTGAGGAGGTGGCTCGTGGGAAAGTGCTTGCTGTGTAAGCATGTTGACCTGAGTTTGGATTCCTAGTACTCATGTGAGAAGCTGGGTGTGGAGGTGTCTGTAACCCTAGGGCTAGGTGGTGGAAGCTGGGGGCTGGGGACAGGGCTGGGGGCAGGGACAGGCAGGTCCCTGGGGCTTGCTGGACACCTAGTATAGTCAGACAGCAAGTCTAGATTCAGTGAGATAATTTCTACATGCACCCACACGAGCAAGTAAGCAAGCAAACAAGCCACCCACACACACACACACACACACACACACACACACACACACACACACACACAAACAGAGAGAGAAAGAAAGAGAGAGAGAAACCAAGGAGCACGTGTAGAGGTCAAAGTACAGCTCTGGGAAGTCAACAGTTTAGATTCCCTCCCTCCATTTCACAGATGATAATTCTTCCTAATGCAAATATGTACTGTGATAGTTAATCTTGGATGGCAACTTCACACACCTGGCATTAACTAAGATCAGCTGAGACCGCCTGAAGTGATTATCTGGATCAACACATTTACCATACAAAGATCAGCCTTAGATCCGATTGGAACCTCCTTAGATCTCATTGGAACTTCCCAGTAGCGGACCAGATAAAAGGAACCACAGAACAGAAGACTAAGAAGAGAGACTCTCCAAGGATATTTGCAGTGACTTAGTCTGCCATCAGCTTCAGCCACCAGCCATGTCGCCTCCACCATGAAAGACTGTTTCTCCCCTCTGGAACTGTAAGTTGAATAAAACTCCCTTTCTCCCTTAAGTCGATTGATTTTGGATGCTCTCTCACAGCAATAGTTAAGAGTAACAGTTACATATACCAATCTTGTCATGCGTGAAATGATTCGGGCATTTTGTATAAATTAATAAAAGCCCCACAGACTGGTAGGGAGGATTACCGAGAATTCTGTATTCAGGGCACCCAGGACTCAGCTGGGGGCAGTAAGCAATCTCGGGTCACATGTCCAGGCAGTGAGCTCAGACCCGCACCCCAGTCTTGTGATTAATGTTCTTTTAATTCTACCCAGAATCCTCCAGGACACATCCTTTTCCAGACGGTATAAACTCTTCAATCTCGTGGCTAAGAAATGAACTGTCGGGGCTGGAGAGGTGGCTCAGGGGTTAAGCCTCTGCCTTGCAGGCGGAAGGTCCCGAGTTCTGATCCTAGACCCCATGTATAGACGCTGGGCGGAAGCGGGGACGGCCTGCGTTTGTGGTCCTGGTAGGGCGGAGCCTGTGAATCCCGGGACAGAGTAAACAAGGAGGAGGTGGAGGCGTCCATGGTGGTTCCCGAATTCGCCCGTGGTTCTACACACACATACACACACACATGCACACATGCACAACTGAATAAATTAAAAAATTATTAAAAAGAAATGAACTGTCGTTTCCACTTTAAAAGAAGCCAAGAGACAGGCCCGTGTCCCCCAATGTCCAACAGCTCTTTCTGTGAGGGAAGAGCCCCACAAACCCATCTGTGTGGGGGTGGGGTGTGGAGGGGGTGTCAAGACCACGTGGAAATGGAAAAAGAACGTGTGTCTCTGAGGCCTGAGAGGCCAAAGAGGAGCCGGAGAGTGTGAATTCAGGGGAGTGTGGCTGGACCCAGGACTCTGAACGACTCTTCTCCTTGTGCTGCTGTGTTTCCATCGATCTTTTCTTCTTTGTGATCATCTGTGTTCCGCAGTTCTCGGCTTTTCTTTTCAAACGTTTGTGACGTAGCTAAGATGCCAGGAGGCAGCTTCTGAGCGCCTGCGCAGACAGATGGGTGTTTCAAGCCCGTGGCATACACTGGGCCTGCTCTGACCCTCTCCGATGCAACCACGTGGACAAGAAGCCCCTGGGTATTTGACATTCACAGACGTGCCGCACAGGGCTGGGATGCACTGCAGGAGCCGAGATCATGGTTACAGTGCATGGAAGGGAGCAATTTTCCCACTGCTGGCTATGCACCCAAAGGACCCTGCATCCCACCACATTCAGAGCTGCAGGGAGATGGAACCAGGCCAGGGGTCCATCGATAGATGTAGGGAAACAATGATGAGGTTGTACATAGCCACAATGGAGTGTTACCCAGCTGCAAAGAAATAGGAATGTTATAAATTTATAAATTTGCAGGAAAATGGACGGACCTGGGAAATAGTATGTTAGTGAAGTGTTACAGACTCAGAAAGAAATACTTGTCTCTCATGCATGACTCCTAGCTTTGAATATTTACATATGTGTGAATAAATGTGAGTAGAGGCTAGAAGCCTAGAGCACCCAAGAGGCCAGCCAAGCATGAGGCGTGTGGAGGGGGTGTGGTGGCTTCCGCAACCTATGTGAGATATGGCAGCCAATTGGCTTCCGCTGTCAGTCCATCCCAGCATATTTACTCTCAAGTAGTCGGAAGACCCCAGTTTGTGCTGCTCTAGGGCTGGGCTCATGGTTGAAGGCCATGTGGGTTTTGTCGGGTGACGTAGTGTGCACTGGGGGGGGGGCAGAAGATGGACTTTGTGCTGGATCTGATCATTGGAAAGGAAACACAGGCCTGGGCTGCCTGAGGCCACCCGTGAACCCGGCTTAGCAGCCTCGAGGAGGAAGGCAGGGAGGAAGGGCATGGAGGGCGGGGGGGCATGCAGACCCGTTATAGCATTGCTTGGAACCCTGAATCCACATCGGCATGCAAGTGGATCCTGGCGCAGCAAAGGATGAGGTGCTGTCAGAGCTCAGGGGACGGTGCACAGGGAATCTGCGCTGGGGTTTGAGTGCGAAACATCCCCCGCAGTGTCCTGTGTTTGGGCACTTGGGCCCAGCTGGCCTGGGAAGGAGATGGAGCCTTGCTGGAGGAAGCAGGCCACTTCCTGTTCTCTCTCTGCTTCCTGAGTGTGGGTACTACTACTTTCCAGCTTGCCTTCCCCGCACGATGGACTCCATCCCTTCTGGAGCCAGGAGCCAGCGTTATAAACCCTTTCTCCCTGAAGTTGCGTTTCTCGGGCTGTTTTATCACAGCAATGAAACATAACCAAGACCGTCTGTGTGACAGGGCCTGGAGCCCACCCAGGGACCCAGAGGAACAGCATCACCAGGGGGTTATCACACTTGCATCTCCAGGGAGCATGCTGGAAGTGCCCCACAGTATATACCTGCATCTAGCCTCTGACCCATGACTCCAGTTCAAAGAGCTCATGCCTCATATCCGAGGTTCCCTATGCTTGGCCACGGGACATCGTTCCAGCCATGCTACGGCTAATGATCAAGTCTTCTTTCATGGGATTGCCATGAAGCCCCACATGAACAAGGAAAAAAGGTCAACTGGGAGTGGCGGTGCATGGGCTGGAGGCAGGACATCCTGCCTCTAGCAAAACCACAAAAGCCCGGCTTTAGAATACCTCCTAGAGCAAAAGCTGTCATGTTGTACACTGAAGTAAAAGAAGATGGAGAGTCTCTTGATGTCTCATGAACAGTTCATCAGAATATGAACTGGTTGCTACCAGAACAGAAGTGGAGTGAAAGATGCGGTTGGAAAAGTCTTGAGCAATTACATTTTACATGTGAATGCTAAGCAGCCTAGATACATAAAATTAAAAGGGAACACATGCCCAATGCACCCTAACAAACTTTCTTCCATTTTACCAGCTTAACATCCCATTAAGGGAGAGAATTTCAGAGACATGAATTGGGGTGCCACTCCTGGTTAGTATTGTCCACCTCTCGGCCTCTAGCGCCCTCGGTCAAGGGACTAGCCATCGCGATTGCATGCAGTTTACACGGAGCGCAGAATTAGCTCTTCTCCCGAGACCGGGATTTCAAGATCGTAGGAGTAAGAGCTTGATTCTCACCCAGCGCCTTCTGGCCTGCAGCCAACACGGAAAGGGTGGTTTCACAGCTGAGCGGTCTCAGAAGATGGGCGGCCCTGGGCCGGCCCCCCACGAGAAGGCGCAGTGGAGCCCCAGAGACCACCTTTCAACTTTCAATCATCTTTTTTGGGGGGGATGAGCAGGATTGGTTGTCATGCGCCCTGGGAACTCCCCATTTGCGGGGGGTCCCAGCGAACTGTGACCGCGTGGGCTCGCCCCGCCCTGGCGGTGCGGCAGCTGTGCGGGCTTGGGGGAGGAAGACCTCGGCGCACGGGTGCATGCAATGCGTGAGCGTGGCTTAGCAGGACATTCACGGGAGCGTTGGGTGAATCTCAATCGAGGGGGTCACCACGGTGACTTAACACACACCCAAGGGCCGTGAGGTGTGAAGAGGCGTTGATGGAGGAGCACAAGGCTGGGACTGGCAGATCGCGGTGTTCCCGGTACCCAGCTGGCCCGGATTTCAGTGACCCGCCACTCCACGGCCAGGTCTTCAGGGCCATCTGCCGAGGGATTGGAAAGAGTGACTTTAATCTGCAGATTCGCCGAAGTCCGGTCTTGGGGGGGTGGGGTGGGCGGAGGGACTCGCGATCGCGGCCCCCAGCCCTGCATTGCGCCGCAGCTCCGGAGCGCTTGGCCGTGAGGGAAGATCGCGGGTCTCCGCCCCGGGAGCGCGCGGGCCCCAGTCCCGCCTCCTCCCCACGCGCCCCGCCCCTCCCGGTGCGCGCCGCCCCTCCCGGTGCGTGCCGCCCGCGCGCCCGGGGAGCTCCGGGAGGAACCGGCCGGGTGGGCGGCCGGCGGCCGGGCGCAGGCGCAGGCGCGATCGCACCCCGCCTCTCCCGCCGGGCGCCCCGCACGCGCCCCCGCCCCGCCCCGCACGCGCCGCCGCCCCGGGCGCCTCTGATTGGCGCTCGGCGCGGCCAGCAGGTGTCGGCGGCCGCCGCGGCTCGGGCTGGCGCTGGCCGCCTGCCCCGGGCGCCTCCCTCGCCGCCGCCGCGCTCGCTCCTCCGGCCCGCGCTCCCAGGCTCCCGCTGCGGCGGCTGCGCCTCTGATCGCCGGAACCCCGCTCGGCGCTGCAGCGCCCCCGGGGCGCGCCCGCCATCCCCGCCTCGCCGCCTTCGCATCCGCGGCGCTCGCGCTGCGGCAGGTGACCCGCGCGACCCCAGGCGCGGTGGCCCGAGCCCGGCCACGATCCACGACCCTCGCCGCGGACCTGTCCCCGGACGGCCACCCTCCGTGAGTGCCCAGCTTTCCCCTCCTCGCCCGCAGCTCGGCATCACTCTCCCCCCGGCACGTCGCGACAACTTTTGGGGTGGGCGTGTGAAGGTGTCGCTGTGGCTCCCCCGCTGCGGGGCGCGCAGGGCCAGGCTGCCTCTGCGGAGGGCTTGGGAGGCGGTGGGGACTGGAACTTGCTCAGCGATCGTCGCAGAGTCGGAACCGCCCCTTTCAGTGGCCGCCGGGGGCGGGAGCTGGCCTCGGCGTGTCCCCGCCGCTTCCCCGTCCCCGCTGGCCACGTAGCGCTCGGGCTGCGGCTCGCCGCGCACCTGCTCCTGGCTCGGAGCCCTGCGCCCCGGCGGGCGCCCCAAAGCATCCGGTAAGCGCCCGGCAGCTGGTCAGCGTGGCCCACCCTACTCTTGCAGACTCTTAATAGATGTAAAATGGGGGCTAATCGGGATCTCCCCAAGGTCACGGCTGGGGCGTAGAGTGAACCCCTAAGGTGGAAGGCATTTGGCCACCGCCCGGGCTTGCCTGGGGAGGAGGGAGGCGCTGTTGAAGGTACTGGTGATGGGGGCGTCCCTGTTCAGTCCTGGGCTCTGCCTCACACACCCTTACCTTCAAAGATGCCAGACTTGGAGGGTCTAAGGGATCCCCGGGGACTCTACGGAGGTTTGGGGATAACCGCGGGGTACTTCCGTGTAAGTGCGTGGTGCGGCTCTTCACTGGTGAGATCTGAGGCACCTCCGTCCGGTCACTTAATTAACTACTGTCTCTGCAGAGTAGGGGCTTCTGCTAAGTGAACGCGCTTGGATTTGTTCCGTTTTCCCCTCTCGCTCCCCCGAGCAACGCTGTCCTCAGGATACAGATGTCGGCGGCGCTGAGGGCGCCCTCCAGGGAAGGTCCGGGGCGCCCTAAGGCAAGCAGTGCGCTGAAGGCTGCGTTCCCGCAGGTCCACGCGCATCTGCTCCTAGAAATGCTCCGAATCCGCTTGGTTTTCTCTCCACCCGGTGCTCTGAATTTGGTGATTTGCTTGAGGTTTTCCCTGGTGGGGTCATCGGTCGGCACCGCAAGCCAGAATCAGCCTGGCAGGTGGGGTTCAGAACTCTGAGGGGCTGCTCTTCACCAACCCGGGGTGGGAAGAGGGTTGTCTTGGTCCGCTGTTCCTGGGGTCAGCCCTCCCCAGCCTCGGGGGTCATGAGAGGCCCGTCGTTAAGACTTAGAAAAAGACTCTGCCTCTCTTCCTGCCCATGTGCCAGGCCTGAACAGGGGGGTCCTGATCTCCATCCTCAGTGTGTGTGGTTTGTGGGGTGTCTCTGGGCAGGAAGATGCATCTCTGGAGCAGGGGACTCTGTGGAGTCAATCTCTCTCTCTCTCTCTCTCTCTCTCTCTCTCTCTCTCTCTCTCTCTCTCTCTGTAAAAGGCTTTCTTTATGGCCCAGGTTTCATCTGCCTGGGCTGGAGACAGATGGGAAGGTTGGGTGACTCCAGCATTTGCTTGCTTTTGAGAAAATCGGGTGTTAGCTACCCGACAGTTGAAGCCAGCAGCCTTATAGATCACATCCCTGCTCTGTCCCCTCCCAGAGAGGGACGCAGGGCGCCTCCGTGAATTCTCAGACCAGAAGGTACTTTGTGGAAACAGGCGCCCCCACCCCACCCTGTCCCTCACTTCTGCCATCTTCACTCCAGTATGTTTGAGATCTCTCACGCCAGAGACCATGTAAAGAGGGATGGCCGACTAGCTTTCAGCCGATTTATTTTTAACATTATGTTGAAGTGAAATCACAGAACAAATCGCACTAGCTCTGAAGTGTCGATTCAGCGGCATTTCACGGACCGCACACCTCGGTCTCCAGTGCGCTGATGATACCGAAGTCTCCCGTCTGCCCCCAGCCCTCACAGGCAGTGTCTCCAAGGTGAGTGACAGCTTGCTTAGTTTAGTCACGTTTTGTTCATTGTTATCACTTTATTATTTTTAAGTTGGTTTTGCTTTTCCTTCCTTCCTTCCTTCTCTCCTTCCTTCTCTCCTTCCTTCCTTCCTTCCTTCCTTCCTCCTTCCTTCCTTCCTCCTTCTTTCTTTCTCTTCCCTCCCTCACTCCCTCCCTCTTTCCTCCCTCCCTCTCCCTCCTTCCTTCTTTCCTTCCCTCCTTTCTCTCCTTCCTTCCCTTCCTTCCTTCCTTCCTTCCTCCCTCCTTCCTCCCTCCCGCCCTCCCTTTCCTCCTCCCTCCCTCTCTCCCTCCTTCCTTCCTTCCTTCCTTCCCTCCTTCTCTCCTTCCTTCCTTCCTTCCTTCCTTCCTTCCTTCTTTCTCTTCCCTCCCTCCCGCCCTCCTTCCTTCCTCTTTCCTTCTTCCCTTCTACTTCCTTCCTTCCTTCCTTTCCTCCCTCCCTCTCCCCCTTCCTCCCCTCCCTCTCTTCCCTCCCTCCCTCCCCTTCCTTCCTTCCTTCCTTCCTTCCTTCCTTCCTTCCTTCTTCCTTCCTCCTTCCCTTCCTCCCTCCCTCCCTCCTTCTTTTCCTCCCTCCCTCGCTCTCTCCCTCCCTCCCTTCCTTCCTATCTTATTGTTGTGTGTTTTTGTAGCTTAGGAGTCTTAGAACTCATTGTGTGGCCCAGACTGGCTTCAGCCTGTAGTCATCCTCCTGCCTCAGCCTTCACAGTGCTGCGGTTGCAGAAGCTGGCTACAAACCTAGTTTGGTTTTTCAATCACTTTGTATGTGAGTTGCAAACCTAGCAGTACAAAAAGCAGGAAGGAAGAACTGGGTCTTAAGATCTGGGTAGAGAGGTTGGAGAGATGGCTCAGGGGTTAAAGCCTTTGTCTTATAAGCCAAAGGACCTGAGTTCAGATCCCCAGATCCCACCTGCAATTCTGGCCCTGGAAGATGGAGATTGCAAAACCTCAGAGCAGGCATAAGGAGGCAGAGCAATCCAGGGTGATTCCCCGCGCTACTCTGGGACCTCCACAGGCACACACTTGAATGCCCTGTTATGCACATACGTGCACGCGCCCCCACGTGGAGAATGAGTTGGTCACCCCACTAGATCACTTCTTTCACAGTGTGACAAGCCAGACCCCGACTGTAACAGACATGAGGAAATGGAGCATGTCATCGCCCGGAGAGTTTTTCCGCAGAGTCATGGTGACCCGTGCAGATGTGAACAGTGCCACACGGCAGTCGTGGTGACCCATGCAGATGTGAACACAGCCCCGGGGGGGGGGGTGTCCAGAGTCGTGGTGACCCATGCAGACGTGAACACAGCCCCGGGGGGGGGAGGGGGTCCAGAGTCGTGGTGACCCATGCAGACGTGAACGCAGCCCCGGGGGGGGGGGGGGTCCAGAGTCGTGGTGACTGGTGCAGACATGAACGGTGCACCTAGGCGGCCCCAGTTCCCAGCATGCACCTCTTCCCGTCGGCTGGCAGGCCCCTCTTGGCTTCTACCAGGTGCAGGGAGGGCAGAACCCAAGTCCCGTGTGGGGCTAAGGTGCCAAGCCCCGGGGGGGGGGGGGGAATTGTGCACCAGAATCTCCTGGACACGCTGGCGACTCTTCCCAGAGCCCAGTCCGAGGGGAAATCAGCACACTGGCTGCTTGGGGGTCCCCAACACTCAGCAGGCCATGTCCAAGCCAGGAGAGAGGGGGGCGGCTCTACCCAGCGTGGACAGGGGACAGAGTGGTCATGTCCCGGTCCTGGCTTGTGCCATGCTTTCCATGCCAAGGTCACCGAGATGCTGTTGACAATAATGTGTTCACTGACCGACTGCTTGTTTTTCTCCTCCGTGTGGAAGGCAGCTTCGGGAAGGAGCTGTTGATTTTGGCTCCTAGTTTGAGGGTGCAGTCCATCCTGGGGGGGGCATGGCGGCAGAAGGGGGAGGCAGCTGAGCACACTGTGTGCAAAATCAGGAAGCAAAAAGGACGTTCAGTTCATTTTTTTCTTTTTCCCTTTTTATTCCTATTGGGGATCCCCCCCCCAGCCCACAATTAGATCATTTTTTTTCTTTCCAGATAAACCTTTCCGGTTACACACACAAGTGTGCCCGGGAGAGTACCTTTGTGTTTTGTGGGATCTAGTGGAAGCCTGTTGTAGCTAGTTCAGTAATATTTTCTCCTTGTTCCTTTTTCATTTGTAAGTGCTGTATGTGTGTGTGCGCGCGTGTGCATAACATGCATGTGCATGACTGTATGTGGGGGGCTGAGGCTGGTATCAGAAGTCCTCCTCAATGGCTCCTCCACTTTATGCTTTTGAGACAGAGTCTCTGCTCAGTATCATGCTTCAGATAGGAATGATCCGGCCACCCCACTTGCTCTGGGGATTCCCCGTCTCTGCCTTCTGAGGCTGGAATTAGAGGTGAGCCTGCCATCCCCACGTGGCATTGTATGTGGGAATCTGGGGATTCAGACTCTGTCCCTCTTGCTAACACCCTAACCCCTGAAGCATCTTCCTAGCCCTATCTTTCACCTTCTTAGAGATATGTTGATAATACTTGTTATTACTGGGGGGGGTACACATCATGCCGTGGCACATGTGCAAAGGTCAAAGGTCAATTTTGGAGTTGACTCTCTTCTTCCATCTTTAGGTGTACTTTGGGAACCAAACTCAGACCACTGGTCCTGCACTGGGCTAGCTCACCAGCCCCTAGTGATTCCTTTTTCGGTGCACTGTTCCTTCGATTTGAACAACTACACTAATAAAAAAGGAGGGAGGGAAGTATAATAAATTCTCAAAACGTCACAGCCAGATTCAGCATGTTGTGTGGCCACGTGAGCCCATTAATACAAAATGTCTGTAGTGAGCAAACTTCGAGGGTGTCCTCCGAGGGCAGTAAGTTAGTTCTGCCTTTTACCGTTACAAAAAGCATCGCGTAGGGTCTGTGAGGGTCGCCGGGCGTGGCATGTGAGGGTCTTGGTTCTGCTCTCAGATGTTGAGTGAGCGCAGGACATTCATTGCCACCCCCCCCCCCCTGTGGCTTCTACTTCCTTGTAGATTACCATCCCAGGCCTTCACGACCTCCTCACCCCCACCTCCCACCCCCACCGCGCCATGCGAGCTTCCCAGTGTCCCCAAGTCCTGCGTGAGGCTTGGTCGACCCGAACGGCTGACGCGTCCACTTGGTGTTTCTCTGAAACATGATCTTATTATGATATTTCAGTTTTCGCCACGCGGTTTTCGTTATTTTTACCTCTCCTCCCTCTCTGACTGCAGAGCTTCTGTTTTCTGAAGTCAGACCTCCTCCTCCTCTATTTATATTTCCAAGTTGTCTGAGGTAGCGATCTAATTGTTTTCCATCACGACAGTCATTTGTCTCATTATCATTTAATGAGCTATTTGCTATTTTCTCCTTTATTTTGCTGTCGTCTGTGATGGACAGTGAGTTCTGTCATACGCTTTGGATCTGTTTCTCGACTCTTGTTTTCCCATCTGTCTTGCAATTCCTGCACCGGTAACATGTCACTTAATTATTAAAGCCTTGTGAGAAAAGGTCCCTTATTACCTTTTTTTCTTCTTCAACATCTTCATGGCTGTTCTCAACCCATTGGGCTTCAACATGAATTTTAGAATCTGTCCATCGGCAGGAGCTAGCCTGTTATGATTTACACGGACTCTGCCCATTAATTAGAGGACTGTTCCTTCCATCTTTTAGCAATTGTTACATATTACTGGCGGACACGACGTGTAGCCGTGCCATATCTTTCCGTACCTTTTACAATATTCTCCCCAGAGTCAGGGACTTGAAGTAGGTACTTTACCATTGTTGACATAATCTTTCAAATCAACACCTTCATTGAGTTATAATTCGCATACAATACAGACTCAGCAGAGGTGTGTCCCGCCGTCTCCTAGGAGATCTTCAGTGCTCCTTTGACGAAGGAGGATGACCACTGCACCCCGATCTTGTGTATTGAGTTTGTTCCTAGCATCTTTGTTAGTGTATAGATTTCTTTGACCATTTGGCAGAAAACTCAGTGCCGTTAGTAATGACGATTTCACCTCTTTTTGGTTTAAAGCTATTTGTAGCAGACTTTGGACCTCCAGCACTATGCTAAGTGGTAGCGGTTTTGTCCCCCCAGAAACTTCATGCTTCTGGCATCCTAACAACATTTGCCTTTATTTTCTAAATTACAGTTGTGTTCACTTTTATTAGATTCCTCCCTTATATTTCTTTGGGTCTAGTGAGGTGGCATTTTCCTTAGAATAGCAATCCGTTTGATTGCATTATGCCAAAGATCGCATTATGAAACATCATGCATGCATGTTGTCAAACATAAGATTGTATTTTATGATCGGGTTTGCTTTTTCAGAGTCCCCGCCTCGGAACCCTCATCCTGAGATGGGGCTCCCCTTCCGGTGAGCCATTTCCACTGAAAACTCAATGTTTGCAGTAGGCTTCACGTTGGTTGGAAACTTTACAAGGGTTAATAAGTGTGAACTGCCCTGAACAGGGCCTGACCACAAGTGTTGGTGATTATCATAATTATGCAAAGCAGCTAGTAACAAATAGTCAGTAATGGTTGGTCTGGGGTCCTGACGGGCCATACAGGCGGAGGACGGCCTCACAGAATACTTTGTGGAAGAAGTGAGTTTCACCTGGCATTTGAAGCTAGTCTATGTAATTCAGAGTTTCTGTATAAAGCATGTTAATTGGGCTGGGGAGACGGCTTGGGGGTTACAGCCTTTGCCTTGCAAGCATGAGGTCTTGAGTTCAGATCCCAGGTGCCGTGTAAAAAATGGCAGGTGGATATGGCCACAGCCTGCAATTCTGGCCTTGGCAGAAGCAGAGCCTGGGAACCCCCAGAGCAAAGCAAGAAGGGGGGTAGAACGATCCAGAACATTCCTGACGTCGCACTCAGGGCGTTCACAGGCGCACACGCTCAGTTGCCTTCTTGCACACGTACCTGCACACACAGGTACACCAACCACATGTAAAACACACACGTACAAACAATCAGAAATACAAATAAACAGAAATTTAAAAGTCACCTGCATTTCACTCGGCAGTGGCTTTTGAGAATTTTGCCTATTTTTCCTGTGTGGCCCAGATAGACACAGAACATCTAAGTCCCCATTTCCTGGGTCCCTCTGGTTCTGAGCCTTCCTAGTGCAGAAAGCAGCGTGAGGGGGCGCTGGCCCCCCAGGATCCGCCCGAGGCGGGGATCTGCCCGAGGCGGGGATCCGCCTGCCCTGAGAACCACGTTCGTGGCAGCCCGGTCGCTCTCTGAGTGTGTGGGAATCTGTCGGACAGAACTGTACAAACCCAGCGCTCAGTGTAACTGCAAATCTGCCAAAGAGGGAGGCGATTGTGGGTAGATGGAAAGGGGCTGACCATGTCTTCCAGGAGCCATGCAAGGGGGTGGCTGAGTGACCTTGTACCCGTCGGGATTGAAGAGGAGGCACAGCAGGTGGGGGGAGGCTGCCTGGTGTGTGTGTGTGAAGGGGGGGAGGTTGGAGAGAGAGTGAGAGAGGAGAGAGAGAGAGAGAGAGAGAGAGAGAGAGAGAAAGGGGTCTGTGGGTCTATGGTGATTCTGCACAAAGCAATGCCCCCCTAGATGCCCCACCTTGTCAGTTTGCTAGCTAGAGAATGTTTTATGCTTTTCTGGGAAGTTCATATTCTCAGAATGAAAACTTGCTTCAAACTGGCGACTCGCGCTCAGAGTGCCAGCCCTGGGGTGGGGGGGGCTGAGGCAAGGAGGTGGGCCGTGCGTTCGAGGCCAGCCTGGGTCACATAGCGAGTGTCAGGCCCACGAGGCGAGGCCCTGTCTCCGAAGGAAGGCCCCCAAACTAGCAGGGAAAGTGCTGGCAAATCTTTGCTTACCGATGCGTCCCACAGGAGCAAAACCCTCGCGTGTACCACGAGGCCACTGTGATTCCTCACAGGTGGGGGGGGGTCTTGATTCTGAGCCGGGGCGCCACTGGCCCCATTGCTGTTGTGCGTGTGTCACAGCGTGATCTGTGTGTGTGTCCTGGTGTAACACTGACGCCTTGGGGAACACGCCCGACGCAGAGCTGCCAGAATCATGACGCCTTGGAGGCTGAATTACTTCTGGTCTCTGTCCCCTTGTGCACATAAATATTAGGGTTCGCTTAGGAAGCTCAGAAGTTTTTGACCTTTGGTGTCAAATCTCGCCTCATATAAATTGATGCTGGATAATCATATGGCTTAAGCCTTCCGCGTACAGTTCCCTGGCTTGGGAGAATGGGGAAGAGGGAATGACTGGCTGCTCAGGGCAGCCTTTCTTGGGGGGGCAGCCGGAGAGACAGAGTCGGCAGGGGGAGGAGGAATGGGGGGAGCCAAGAGCCCCTCCCCCAGCCTGCCCCCACTCTCCTGTCTTGGGGTGTAGAGTGCACCACGGAGCAGCCATACCTTTCATCCTCTCTTCTTTGGAGGTTTAGAATGCTGTGGGTTAGGGTAAACGGTTCAACAGAGGTGTCCACTTGATAATTGGAGGCTGAGCTTTGGCAGAACTGGCGAAGAATTGGTAGTTAAGTCCGGAGCAAACTCGTGGCAGATTAACTGAGGAGGGAAAACCGATGTCTTGGTGGGTGGGGCTTTTCCCTGCGGAAGTGGGGAGATGGAGGGTGCTGCTTTAGAAGTTTCACATGTTTCCGCAGACTTTGGCAGACTGTAGTCTAGACTTGTAGTTTGCAGTGTACCAAAGGATGTGTGTGTGTGCGTGTGTGTGTGCGTCTGTATGCGTGTGCGTGTCAGAGGGCACTGTGTGTGCCTGTGAAGGACCAAGGGTGACTTAAGGGACTATCCTGGATTTCTCTACCTCCTTATTGCTCTGCTCTGGGTTTCCCCAGGCTCTGCCTTCCAGGGTCTAAATTACAGATTGCTGCCATTTCCACCCAGATTCTGGAGATCTGAACTCGGGTCCTTTTGCTTGTGGGGCCAAGGCTTTAACCGCTGAGCCGTCTCCCCATTCCTCTTTCAGGCCTTCTGACATGAGGCTGTGTCAGGACAGCGAAACCTCCTAAGAACGCTGGGGAGGGGGCGGGAGGCTCAGCAGGGTGCCAGAGGCAGGGAGATGCTGTAGACCCCTCAGTGACTTCCTGGGGCGGGGAAGGCAAGTGTCAATTTTACAGTTGTCTTCAGAATAGAGGCTCCAAGAGAAAGGAGAGAGGAGAGGAGAGGAGATGGATACCCCATGAGAAGTGCCCTTTGTTTGGTTTAATCCTGTAGTAGATAGGCATCGGGCACTGTGAGTCAGATTTGGAGTGGTAGAACCTATATGCCCCCTACTTACTTCACCCTCTACTGTATAACCTTGGGGTTTTGGAAAGCAAAGTGAAGAAACTAAAATACCCGTGGCTATGAGCCCCCCACGCTAAACACTCCCCATAGCCCAGGTGGTCCCTGTCGATTAGACGGACCACTTATGCCTGCACCTACCGAGCTAGTTAGGTGGTGCTTACGTATGCTGTAATCTCGCCTGTGGAACCTGTAACACACTTTTAATTATCCTTGACGCGGTGAGCTGTAATTAAAATACATGTCTCTAAACCTCCTGCTGAAGGAAGATGTATCACTAAAGTATAGCTGGGCGGGTGGAACCCGCACATCAAGCTCACGTAACGATCATTAAATGGTCTCCCTCCTGCTTTGCTCCAGGATTGGAGATTTCTCTTCTACAGCCCCGAGCAGATTTTACTCGTGTTTGTTATCTGACTAATAAGATACTTGCCAGGATCAAATCTCTTTATAAAGTTATGATATAAATATGTATGTTTGAATATGACCATAGTTTGAAAGGCCTAGGTAAATAAACATAATGCTTTACTGTAAGTTTTTATATTGGAAATCTACTGTCCTACTAAAACATGTGACCTATGTTTTAGTTTATGTATTTATTCCAACCTTCGCTGTATTGAAGATTCATTAAAAAAAGAAAGAGGGAGCTGTGGGGGGCACACCTGCGGCCCTAGCATGAGCAGGGCGACAGGTGGCCAGTCAGCACGACCTACAGCGCAAGCTCCTGACGAGTGAGAAGCTTGCTTAAGAAAAGGTGGGTGTCACCTGGATTAACCCTCAATGTGGATGTGCTCCTACACACATGCGCACACATAGGAGCATACATGCATCCACACAGACATACTACCTGCATACAGATGTGTTCATATACACAGGTATACACAACATATACACCACACACGTGTTGCACATATGTACACATATGCATATGCATATATATCATGTGGGTATACATGCATGCCCAGTGTGCACATATACATAAGCTGGTATATGTGCACACACTACACATGTAGCATAATGCACATACATGTACACATCCATGAGAATGTATATTATATACATGTGTACATGCATGCCCACTACACATGTATGTATGTATACATACATACCAATATGCGTACCTATGCACAGTCTTCGTTGCACACACATGTACATATGCATACAGGGCACGTGCACACGCATGCATACCAGTACACATGTATGCACACGTGCATAATACATTACACTGCACACACATACATACATAGGCCCAGTGGTATGACCAGGGAATCCTGGACAGTGAGTTCAGCGTGACGTGGACAGAGGGTGGATCTGCGCGTCCTCCCGAGAGGCGCTGGTGCCACCTGCGCCACTGCCACCCCCTGCGGCGCAGGGTCTGAGCACAGCCTGTCACCTCGCGGCCACAGCCTCTCTGACGTCGGTCGCTGGGGTCACAGGACATATGGGTGGGGTTGTGGGACACACAGGCTAGGGCCATGATATATGGGCCAGGATCATAGGACGCGTGGGCTGGGGTCATGACACGCGGCTGGGCCAAGCTTAGGGGCTCCAGCTGCTCTCCCCAACCCCAGCCTGCTACCTTCAGGCTCTGGCTCTGCAGAGACTCCGCCCGGGAGCCGCCCCTCAGGCTTTAGACTCCGCCCAGGAGCCGATCCTCATTATAAACCTCTGTACCCACCTGTGGCTGCTCAGGAGCCAGAGCAAAGGACTGGGGCTCAGCCAGAAAGGCAGAGAGGGAGGAGGGGGGTAGGGAGGGAAGAGGGAGGTGGGGAGGAAGGGGAGGGGGAGGGTAGGGAGAGAGGGAAGTAAGGAGAGGGAGGAGAGGGGGTGGTCAGGGAGGAGAGGGGGATGGGAGGAAGGAGATGGGAGGGAGGAGGGGGTGGGGAGGAAGGGGAGGGGGGATAGGAGGAGAGGTGGGTGGGGAGGGAGGAGGAGGGGGTGGTCAGGAAGGGAGCAGATGGGGAGGGAGGGGATGGGGGGAAGAGAGGTTTGGGGTGGCAGGAGGGAAGGAGGGAGGGAGGAGGAGGGTGGGGAGGGAGGGGGTGGTCAGGGAGGGGAGCAGATGGGAGGGAGGAGAGGGTTTGGGATGGGAGGAGAGAGGTAGGGAGGGAGGAGGAGGGTAGGGAGAGAGGGGAGTAAGGGGAGGGAGAAGAGGGGGTGGTCAGGGAGGGGAGGAGGATGGGAGGGAGGGAAGCAGATGGGGAGGTAGGGAGAGGGTGGGAGGGAGAGGGTGGGGAGGGAGGAAGGGGCAGGGAGGGGGCAGCAGCAGACTAAACACTAAACCGGAGAGCAAGGATCCTCTTCCACATGCAGAGACCCCCGTGGGAACCCGAGGGGGCACAGACAGAGCACCTGCTTGAGGAGCAGACAGGAAGGGACAGACAGCTCCGAAGGCTTTGCCACCGGAAGCTGTTGCACCTGTGGCTGACAGGCGGCCACGGGGGAGCTGCCCATGACTGACAGGCATGGGGATGTCTGACTGACCCTCACAGCACCCGCAGAGGGTAGGGTGAGGTGGGCCAGGGTCAGGTGAGGGAAAGCTACGAAGATGAATCGGATCAGGGTCCAAGGGATACGAAGCCAAGGAGACCTGGGCTTCTCGTGAAGACCCCCGGGGAACGGGGAGACGGTCGCAAAGGCACTGAGACAGCCTGTGTCTATGAACCAGGGAGGCTGGGGCGGGACAGACCCATGACGCTTGCTAGCGGCAGGCAGAGTTCTGCAGCCCCCCTTCCTGCCTGCAGAGCCCTCCAGGGTTTCTGCTGTTGTCCCACGCCTAGTCCATGCCTTCCAAAGGAAAGGTCTCAAAAGTCTTTCACTTTCCAGCAGATTCCTTGCAAGACCAGGATGCGTAGTTGATCCACATCTTGCAGGATCATTCTGGGGCTGCGGGAAGAGTTTCCCACACTGCATGAAATTGAAAATAAACCTAGTGCAAAACTGCTCTAAGCCATCTTTAATCTGTTCCTTTCGGCTTCAGCTAATTCTGAGAGTGTGAGGTGGGATCGTTTGGTTTTGTTTGTTTGTTTGGTTGATTTGGGTAGGGCAGGTTCTGTGCGTGACGGATTGCATATGGTACCAGACATCTGTTAGGCAAGGCTAACTGGCAAAACTGTCTGGATCGGAGGGCCTTAGTCAGCAGATGAGACAGTTTCCCCAGCCAGGCATCCCTCCGACTGCCCCCCACAGTGTCCCTCCCTCGATGGTATTTATGCGATGGTCGATTGATTCCAAGGCATCTATTAAAAATGCTCTTGCAACATTTCACCAAGTCTGGCCATGAGGCTGTTACGAAGAAAATGCCAAATGGCATTCCAGGCCAGATAAGATCAATTAAAAATAAAGTGCCTAAAAGTACCCAAAATTCGATATGAAATCTTAGAACTCGGAGGCATGCTCTATATACAAACAGAAAAGAAAATGCCCCCAATTACAGCCCTGGAAGGCACGAAGCCTTGAAGGGAGACAGAAAAACAGAGTTCACGCCAGTGAATGCTGAACTTTCTTAGGTGCAATTTTTATAAAGGCGAATTCCCCACCGACTCCACGGCACCTCGAGACAAGCATTCCGCAGAGGAGTTCCGCTGCCCAAAGCAAATGTCCACCTCCAAACAGCCTTTGACAGCCCACACGTTAGTGTAGAGCAACGGGGGGGGGGGCTCTGAAGGACACTAGGACCTGAAGCCCCCCAGGTCTCTGAGTTGGGACCCCAGTAGTCTACAGCGGCAGTCAGCAGCATAGCACGGTGGGAGGTGCAGGGTGGGAAGGCGAGTCTAGCCGATGGGTGCAGGTGGACCCCCACTGAACATCTGCTCTGCCCAGGGGCCCAGCCATGCAGTGCATGTGGGGGCTGCCCAGCCCCTCACAGCTAGCATGGAGGGGTCTGGGCCCCACCTCATGGACGTGCCTGCCCGGCTCTGGTCTGTCCACCTCTGTCACCAAGGACCCGTCCCAACCTGTTTTTGAGAGGCCACACCACCCCGACCCATTCTTGAGATGACCAACCAGCCATTCTTGGGTGGTCACACCACCCCATCCAGTGGTCCTCTATTTCCAGCAGTTGCAGACTGTTCAAGAATTGGAAACGGGCTCACTGGGGTGTCGGGATTGGGTCCTGCGCTCTGTGAGGAGGTGAAGCCCCCCCGGTCTGAACGGGCGACCTCAGCTCTGCCAAGCCTTGTCCTGCTGTAGTTGTGGCGTTTGTGTGTCCATCGATGCCCAATCCATCCCTGCTTTGCCCGGGAGATAAATGCTCCGTCCTGCCCCATCAGCTGTCTCTCAGCTTAATGTGTTTGATGAAGATCAGAATTGGTGAGGTTTCACTGGGTGTCTTTTATGATGTTTTGTTTGCCAGTCTAATTAATTACGTGGTCCTGCTCCAAATATAGCCCGTGCCGGCTCTCACACCGGTGCGATGTCATTACCGATGGAAGGAGCGGACCAGCTGTTTCTGTGGGGGGACGGAGCAGAGACTCATTATCCACTTGGAAGCGAAAGCGTCTCTCCGGTGAAGAGCTGCGGCTTCTACCTGAGCGTCCATTAGTGGCTGCCTGTGCAGGGCTCAGCGTTAAAACATTTCAAGGTCGGCAAGCGGATGGGAAAATGCAGCGGCTCGCGGGGCCTCGCTGGTCCGTGGGGCCAGGACACAGCAGGGGAGGTGGCTAGACACGCTTCTCATGTGGGTGGCGGGGAAGTACGCCGAGCTGCAATGCAGACTCGGCCTTTCTTCTCTGCGATCAGGCTTTGCAGATAAAGCCAGACATATGATTCCCAGATGATCATAAACCAGGTCATGGGCTGGCTAGCCACCTGTAACGCATGCATGCGTGTGTGCGTGCTCATGCGTGTGCGTGAGAATGTGTGCATGTGTGAGTATATGTGAACGCATGTGTGTGTGTACATGTGAGTGCATGAATTCGTATAGGTCTACACATGTGTATGAGTGTGCATGCAAGTACATGTGTGAGAATGTGTGCACGTATATGTGTACACATGCATGTGCGTGCATGTGCGCATGTGTGTATGTGAGAGTGTGTGTGCATGCATGTTTGTCACTGTTCATGTTTATGTATATGTATGCATGATAGTGCCCCTAATCTCTTGCACGCTGACCCTGGGGACCCGCCACGACCAAGAGCTCTGGGAGCAGCTGGTGCAGTGTGACTGTCTCTCGTGCTCCCTAAGCAGCTCTGCGTAGACCACAGTTTCTTGTGTCGGGGCCTTGGGATGTACAGCGCATCCTGGGAGAGGCTGTGGGGTGCATAATGCATCCTGGTGAGGGGCCGTGAGGGTTAATATTGATCGCCAACTCGATGGAATCCAGAATCACCTCGGAGACAAAACTCTGGATCTGTCCGCGAGGGAGTTTCTAGATTGGGTCATTTAGGTCCTAAGTATGGGCGGCACCACGCCGTGGGTGGGCCCTGGGCTGTGTAGAAAGGGGACAGCAAACTGAGCACACTCTCATCCCTGTCTGCCCCTGATTGCAGATGTGTGACCAGCTGCCTTGTTTCCCTGCAGCCAGGCCTTGAACGTGGGGTCCTCCTGCCCCACATCCCTTGAGCCGTAATTATAGGCACGAACCCCCACACCCACGTCATTGCTGTGACTGACTGCGATTGGCTTGGATGCAAGTTGTTCCTGACAGGTGTATGTGTTTGAAAGCGTGGCCTCCAGCCAGTAATGCTGTTCGCTTACGGGTCCTTTAAGGAGCATGTCACGGCCAGGCCTGGAGGTTTTAGTGAGCCAGCCCTACTTCCTCCCATCTGCCTCTGCCTCCTGACGGCTGCTGTGACCTGAACCAACCTCAGGGTTTGGCCATCATGCCTTCCTTCCGCCATGTGTTTCCCTGCGTGCCGGACCATGTCCTTTCTGGATCTTTCCCTTCACTTGCCTGTTCTGAGGGTTTTTTCATGGCGTCAACAGCGACTGCGTCTGGTTGTGACTTCATCTTTGGCATCTCCTTCTCACACCCCACTGAATGTCCCTGTGTGTCCCTGTGGAGGACCAACGGTAGCTTCAGAATCATCCTGGATTGTTCTATCTCCTTCTTGCTTTGTTCTGAGATTCAGGCTCCGCCCACCAGGACCAGAAGTGTAGGCCTCAGTCATTTTCGCCTGGCGTTTTTACGTGGGACCTGGGATCTGAACTCAGGACCTTCTGCTTGTGAAGCAGAGTTTTAACCTCTGAGCCATCTTTCTAGCCCTATCTAGACAGGGGCTCTTGTGTTCTTGGCTGGACTCAAAAGTGCTACGTAGCCAGGAATCGCGCTAAGCTCCCCATCCTCCAGCCCCCACCTCCCGAGTGCTCGGATCACAGTCATGCACCACCATGCTAGGGATCAAACCCAGGGCGTTCCGCATGCCAGGCAGGCTCTCTGCAACTGAACTGCGCCCCAGAAACTCCTTGCTTTGGAATCTAAGTCTGCTGCTGAGGCCTCCTGGCTTGGGAACCACATGCCAAGTCAGGGTTCCGTCAGCTCATGGTCACACGGAGGAGCGGCCAGAGCATGTCCCTTGCGGCCAGTGTTGTGATGTCGTGCGTGGCCCCAGATGCAAGGCCAGCCTTCTGCAGACAGATGCACACAGGAGTGCCTCGACTCAGAGTCCTGATCGGCTCACGTGCAGCCCCACAGGAGCAGCACAGCTGGCAGCCCGTCTCACGGACCGCCTGTGGGCACAGCCGCCAGGAAAGCACACTGCTGGGGACCACCACATAACCCGTGTTTTCTCGCCAGTGCTTGGCGGGGTGTCAGTCACAGCAAGCAGGGGGTGGTGGCCATGCAGGTAGGGTGAGGCCCCCCGCATCTGCCGAGTCTGGGCACACACTTCCCGTCCAGGGTACACTTGGTCATCTTCTGTGATAATGGGGTCCTGTCTGTGCGACCCCCACTTGTGGGGAGCGAGGCTTCTGGCTCTGGCTCTGGGGTGCTGTTTGTCTCGTGCCCAGGAATCTAAGTGCGTTTCTAGTCACGAAGGGAAGAAGCGCCTGTCATTTCTCAGAAAGAGGAAAGAGTTCCCGCATTATCTGTCTTGTCCGTCAACAGTCTCTTCACGTATTCCCACGTGTGCCCCTCCCCCGCCCCAGCCATTCCTTCCTGCCTATGACTGAGTCCGAGCTGCCACGTTTCTCTGCTCACTGGACACTTGAGAGTCTCCTTCAGAAGGTCAACAGTGAACCGGACACACGTGACCTGTGGGGGAACTCCACTCTTATCCGTCCACGGTTGCGTACATGCATATGCGCTGGTTAGAGATTTGGTTGTCAACTGGACCGTGGAAGGCTGAGTTCTAGGCACACTTGCGAAGAGTCAGTTTAAACGAGTTAGTTCGAGCAAGCCTGCTGGAGACTGTCTGATTGATACGGGGTGACCCAGTCCACGGCGGGCGGGACCATCCCCTTGGGCAGCCGGTGAGCTGGGGGGGAGTTGGCATTCTTTGGCACACTCTGACAGTCTCACGGGCAAGTGAGGTTTGCCCTTCTCTCAGTAGCCCCTCGTACCCAGGCCCCTCAGCACCTGGCACTGATAAGACGCACCCGCTACACTGGATTACGAGCTGTAACGGACTTGTAATAAACCCCCTTGTTCTAAGCTCTTTGGCCATCGGCAACCTGCTGGCCAACTGCAGTATATACAAAACACTGGGACCACGCCTAGCTTCCTGCCTCCTGCCCTGCCCCCCACTCTCCCACCTAATCCCCGCACGGCATTTCCGCCTTTGTGTTTTAGGCTGGTTTTTGCCTTGTGACCCACAGGTTTAACCAGGGAGGGTCTTGAACCCAGCGGGGGTGTGGAATTAGCCACTGGAGTTCAGTCACTGGGTGGCCGCATCACCAAAGGCCAGGACTTTGCCCCCAGCACCCCTTAACTGCCAGGAGCTCCCCTGGGCAGGGCGGTCGCAGGAACCCAGTAGCACTGCATGCTGGGAACTAAACCAGCCTTCCACATGTGGGCCTTTGGGACTTTCAAGATTTCAACCACAGCAGTGAATATAAAATAAGTTACTTGTCAGTTTTTGAAAAATGAGTTATTGTGTGTGGTACATGTGTGTGTGCACGCGCATGCATGTTGTGGTACACATGTGGAGGTCAGGGGACAACTTCTCGGGAGTTGGGCCTTTCCTTCTACCACGTGGTTTCCGGGTATTGAACTCAGTTCGTCAAGCTTAGCCGCAAGTGCTTCCCCCTGCTGAGCCGTCTTGCGGGCCCTGACACGCACGTGTGTGTCCTGTTCTTCATCTTCAAAAGTCTCTTCACCATCACCCGTGGCCCCTTCTGTGCGTGCTTTGGTGGCCCAGGCTGACCTTGAGCTTCCGGCATGGCCGAGGATGACCTTGGACTCCCACCTTCCTGCCTCCGCTGCCCACGCGTGCTGCCGCCCCGGCTCAGGATGAGCACGTTGGTCTCATGAGCACCTGCTCTCGGCCCAGCGCCTCTGTAGACGCGCCGCTGACTCCGATTGTGCTTCTGAGTGTCTGGTGGGGACCCGCATCCGGCCCTGGGGAACTGACCCTCTCTCCTCTCCCCTCCCAGGTTGGGGTTCATCATCCTGGCGTGACGCGGAACCATGGGGAGGAAGCTGGATCTGTCCGGGCTGACAGATGATGAAACGGAGCATGTGCTGCAAGTGGTTCAGCGGGACTTCAACCTGCGCAAGAAAGAGGAGGAGCGGCTGAGGTGAGCGCCCCCCTCCCCCCCCCCGGCCCACCACCGCTGTGCACCCGGGAGAGCGCGGGGGTCTTGGCGGATCGCCATCACACACGGGCGTTTACGGAAGGCCTTCCTGCCGCTGCGCGAGCGGAAGGGCTTCCCGGAAGTGATGTGTGTGATCCTAGATGCGCAGCTGTCAGCGCACAGCTGTGAACAGTTGGTAGTTACTCAAGCCCTGAGCAGGCCTGCAGGAGACTGCCTCACTGAACTGGGGGAGACCCAGCCCACGGCAGGTGAGACTAGTCCCCAGGCAGGTGGGCAAGATGGAGGGAGCTAGTGAAGGAGGTTGGCATATTTGGGCAGACGTGTCATTGGCAAGTGAGGATTGCCCCTCGCTCAGCAGTCCTGTGGATAGGCTGTGGCCAGTCGCCCGGGCTCTGGTGTTGGCGTGGCTCTCCTGCCATGCCGGGCCTCGAGGTAACAACAAATGGCAGGGCAGAATCAAGCCCCTTGGTCCCCAAGATATTTGATCCCTAATTCATCAGTAGGCAAACCGTGGCGGGAGCAGGCTTGGGCGGCAGCTGGCCCCAGACGAGACACGGCGTAGTCTCACTTCCCGTGGGGTCACTGGACGTCCTGACACCTGGGGCTTGCCTGGTTTTGGTTTTGCTTGGTTGTGGTGTTCGTGGGAGTCTAGAAAGCCGCGTCGTGGGCAGAGGTGCTGATTCTTCACTGGCTTCTTTCCTGACCAACCACTTTGCTTTATTTCTCTGGTTTCTCCCGCGTGGGTGTGGGCGGGCCTGGGAGCCGGGGTGATCTGGTGCTGTGGTGAGCCGTGGCTGGTGGGAAGCCAAGGGCGGACACAGGTGACATGCACCCCGTCTTTGGAGCTCAAGGTGGACACAGGGGGAGCAAAGAGGCTGGGCGGAGGGGCTCCCGGGGCGAGCTCTGTGTTCATCCCGTTCTCGAGAGGAACAGAACGGACAGAACGAGTCTGTGAAAGACAGAACGAGTCTGTGAAAGACAGAACGAGTCTGTGAAAGGGAGCTTATTGCATCGCCTCCCAAGAGAAGGTCTCGCTCCCCCGGCGGCTGTCGGGGCTGCTCCACTGGGAACCCGAGTATCTCACAGCCCGGCCTGGGGCCGAAGTCACAGGATTCCTGGAGTCTGTGGACCTCGATCACCTTGGGGGGTCAGAGAACCAGTTGTGATGTCAGTGATGGATGGCAGCAGCAGGGAAGATGAGAGAGAGAGAGAGAGAGAGAGAGAGAGAGAGAGAGAGAGAGAGAGAAATGGAGAGAGAGACAGAGACACAGAGAGAGAAATGGAGAGACGTCCTAACCCTGTCACGTGGACATGCTTAACCCTCACAGGTGGTTGTGGGCACAAGATGGTAGCAAAGACTTTATAACAATGAAAAGTGCAGATATGCCACCCCAGTCATTAAAGTTCTCTTGGTGGGACTGAAGCTACCTGCTCTGTCTTCCAGAACTTGATGGAATTCGCAGGTGGCTGATTGCGCCGTTCCTCCTCCTCCTCCTCCTCCTCCTCCTCCTCCTCCTCCTCCTCCTCCTCCTCCTCCTCCTCCTCCTCCTCCTCCTCCTCCTCCTCCTCCTCCTCCTCCTCCTCCTCCTCCTCCTCCTCCTCCTCCTCTCCTCCTCCTCCTCCTCCTCCTCCTCCTCCTCCTCCTCCTCCTCCTCCTCCTCCTCCTCCTCCTCTTCCCCCCCTCCTCATTGCTGTGATGAATTTGTTTCCTTTTCTTTTCTGTCACTTTGCATATTTATTTCCATGCATGTGCGTTATCGAGAGCCCTTGAGTGTGTGTCCCTGTGGAGGCCACAGGGTGACCTTGGGAATCATCTTAGATTGCTGTCCCTATGGAGGCCACGGGGTGACTTTGGGAATCATCCTAGATTGCTGTACCCCCTTTGTACTTTGCTCTGGGGTCTCTCCAAGGCTCTGCTTTCCGGGGCCAGAAGCACATGCGCCACCATTTCCACCTGGCGTTCTTACATGGGATCTGGGATCCGAACCCAGGGCCTCCAGCTTGTGAGGCGGAGGCTTTAGCCCTTGAGCCATATCTCCAGCCTTCTTTCCTGTCATTTCAAAGGAATTTTGGGAGGGAGGGGAGGCCGCGGAGCCTCGGTTTTGCCTGTTGTCTGAATGCTGGGCGCAGTTACTTGCCCACTGGTCGGGGCTGAGCAGCGTCTAGTCTCATTGATGTTTAGAAAACTCGGTCCATGACGTTCAGATGGATCTGTCTGCAGGTCTGGAGGTGGCTAGGGACAAGCGCGGGCCCCAGCTTCCCGCTGCCAGGACGCCCCACACTGCCATCTGGCCTCACGCCTTGCAAAGGTCTCCAGACTCAGCTAGAGTTGGGGATGGTGCTTGCAAGCCCAAGTCAGGCAGCGTGCAGAGGGCCTTTGAAAGTGGCAGGTGGCTGGGAGGGATTGCGGGGTTCAGCTTGAGCCTGGAGACAGAGGACGGCCTGTTGAGATTTCTCACCTAACAGCAGGGCAGATGTGCATTAGCATCTGGACAGCTGCCAGATCCCTGCTGGACTTAGGCTGTGCAGGGGCTTATATGGGGGGTTTGGGGGTGGCTCCTTGTAGCCGGGGCTGCTCGGGACCTAGTCAGCGCCTGATGGACCGCAGGGCCAAGAGTGTGAGGATGGAGGACACGGAGGGAGTGGGGGGCAGGGAGAGAGGGAGGGAAAGAGAAATTCAGATACAGAGACAGAAAGAGAGGAGAGGCAGAGAAAGAGAGAGAAGCAGAGAGAGGAGAGAATGAGATAAAAAGAGAGGTGAGAGAGAGAAGGGGAAAGGGAAGGATACAAAGAAAGATGGGGAAAGACAGGAGGGAGGAAAAGAGGGAAAAGGGGGAGGAGGAGAGAAGAAAAGACAGAGGAGAAAGACACGGAGAGGGAGAGAGGAGAGAGAGCGCGCGCAAGCTTGAGTCCGACCCCCAGGTCCACTGTCAGAGAGCGTGGCCGGCGGTGCCCACTTGCGCCCCCGCCGGGAAGCGAGGAGGGCTTCATCGCTCTTGCTGCTGGCATGGGGTGCTCTGACCACAGCAACTTAAGGGACAAGGTGCAGCGCCTGCCCTTGCTTCCAGGGGGGCGGAGTCCGTCGTGGGTGGGAAGCACAGCGGCGTCCGCACCCAGGGTGCAGAGCAGGAGACCCAGAAGTGGAGCCGCCTGTCAAACCCCAAGGCCCGCCTCCATAGTGACGCACTTCCTCCAGCACGGCTCCGCCTCCTGACCCCCCCCCCCCCGTGTTCCCAAACAGCGCCACCTGCTGGGGACTGAGGGTTCCGACGCCCATCCCCGTGGGGGAACATGTCACACATCTCTGGAGCCCACCTCACCTGATCTGTGACCCCCAGATCCCAGCGAGAGACCCTGACGCAGAGCCCAAAGCAGCCAGCAGCCGAGGCTGGCCACCGACCTCCGCGCGCGGCACATGCGGCAACAGGCACGCGTGTGCACATATTTAAACACACATGCACAAAAAAGAGTCTGTGGAGCAAGAGGCCTGGCAAAGCTGATGAAGTCGTGTTGCTATGGGGAAGGTCCAGCTGGAGACAGACCCGGGAGACCGGCAGAGAGCGAGAGGACTTGGGGTGCGGATGAGGGTGGAAGGAAGAGGAGGGAGGAGAAGGGGGAGGGAGGAGGAGGGTGAGCTAGAGAGGAGGGAGGACAGGGAGTGGGGAGAGGAGGGTGACCTAGGAAGGAGGAAGAGGGGGAGGGGGAGGGGAGGGTGAGCTAGGGAGGAGGGGAGTGGAGAGGAGGGTGGAGTGGAAAAGCTGGATCTTGAGCTGCGATGTGCCTGGTGAGATGATCTATTTCAGATTTCCTTTCTTATTATGGTAGCTGGTTAATAATGAAAAGGTCAGATGCCCCAAGTCCGTGCTGGGCTGTGAGTCATTGGCTGGGATCCTGTTGCATGTCAGGAGCATCCTGGGGGAATGTGAGGCAGGCACAGAGGCAGAGGGAGGAAGGGAGAGGAGGGAGGAGGAGGAGGGAGGAGGAGGAGAGAGGAGGAGAAGGGGAGGGAGGAGGAAGAGGAGGAGGAGGAGGAGGAGAGAGGAGGAGGGAGGAGGAGGAGGGAGGAGGAGGAGGGAGGCAGGGGAAGGAAGAGGAAGGAGAAGGGAGGAGGAGGAAGGAGGAAGGGGGAGGAGGAGGGAGGAAGGGGGAAGAGGAGGGAGGAAGAGAGGGGAAGAGGGAGGGTCTCAGGGATGTAGGGCCTGAGCCCGTGAGAAAGAGTCCAGAAGGTGACTGAGAGCAGGAAATAAAGCGTGAGCTGCCCCCCCCACGAGCACAACTCCACTGAGTGGCAGGAGGGTAGAGTTTCTTAGCACATTAAGACACAAGTCAGGCAGCAGTGCATCCTGGGTAAAGAGAGGTGAGAAAGGGGGTATGTTTGCCCAACTCCACATCAAGATGGATGCCGGGGGTCTTGGTTTCCTCCTTTGTGGCTGGTGTAGGGCCATGAACCAACAAATAAGGGCAACAAGGTCTCTTTTTAAAATGTATGATCAGTTTTAGGTTAGTCCGTTATGGCAGGAGAATCACGCCAACATCAGGATCCGAGGGCACCCCACTGCCAGCCACAGGGCCCTGGGGTGTGCCGTGCAGCTCAAAAAGAGGCCACAGCACGCTCCTGCCGTGTGCATAGCATGCGCCTACTGTGTGCATATGCACCTACTGTGTGCACCGCATGCTCCTGCTGTATGCATAACATGCTCCTGCTATTTACCCAACACACTCCTGCCACATGATAACATGCTTTTGCACATCCGTGGAGACTGTACATCGCAGGAAAGAGCTAACCCTTGTTAATACTTGGTCTAATCTTTATCGCTCAGAGGCCCTCGTTTCTTTGATGTCAGAGGTTCACCTAACATCCTGTGACCTTTAAAATAACATTTATAGCTTTTCCGTCTTCCAGCAGTGCTGGACTCGAACCCAGGTCTTTGTGCATGCTAAGCAAGCATTCTAGCAGCCGAGCTGCATGCCAGCCCAGCACATGGCTCTCTGACAGTCTCCTTCATGATCTTGTGTCCTCCAACACAAGCTGTGCTCTGGGCTGCACGTTTACCAGCCTGCAGGAGAGCTTTCAGTGCCCACGCAAATGCATATGGGATCCAGAAAAGGGGCTCTGCTTTGGCGTCTGCGGCCCCTGGAGCATGTGCAGTTGCTAATTGGAGGATTTGGGGTCTGCCCCCCCCCATGGAGGGTCCTTCCCTGCAGTCTTGCTCTGCGGCGCCAATTTCCCGTTTGTTCATGTCCCCGCCGGGAAGGGCGGCAGCTCCCTGCTTGGCTGCGTGACGCTCTCGCGGCTCTGATCCTGGTCTGACCTTTGTCAGTCAGGCCTCTGGCCAGCGTTTCGTGCACGATGTGTGTGTGGAGAGCTGGCACCCAGGGCGCAAGGAAGGGAGTTTCCACCGCCTTCTGGAAGGCAGTGCGTGAGCTAGCACCACGCCATCCTTCAGCCAGAAAATGGGGAGCGCAGGTGGAGAGGGTGGGGCAGAGCTTCACGTTCTTCCTGCCCAAGTGTGAGGCTGCTGGAGTGGCCACTTGGCATGCTGGACACAGGCCCGGCCTGAGGCCAGCCCTGCCTCCCCCCCCCCCTCTCAGTTCCCTGGGTCTGAAGACTTGTTCCTGGTTCATAGCTTGCTTCCCTTCTCCTGCCCTCCCCTCCCCTCCCCTCCCCTCCCCTTCCCTCCTCTCCCTTCCCTCCCTCTCCCTTTCCTTCCCTTCCCCTTCCTCTTCCCCTCCCCTCCCTTCCCTTCCTTTTTTTCTTCCTTCTCTTTGTATCTGTGTACACAGCAGGTGCACTTGTGTGTGCAGGCGACATGCACAAGTGCGCACAGGGAAACCACAGGTCCCCTTGGCTGAAGCTCCTCAGTCGCTACCTACCCTGCCTGGAGTTTCTGACTGGGTGGGCTGCCGGCCAGGGAGCCCCCGAGAACCCCCTGTCTCCCTCTCCCCAGCACCCCAGCCCTGGGATGACAGGCCTACGCAACCAGGCCTAGTTGCCGTTTATTGTTTTCTCTCTACGTGTAATTTTGCAAGGGTTCGGGGACTGGCACTGAAGCCCCCATGCTTGCTAAGCAAGCACTTTGCGGAGTTACTTCCCTCCTTCCTGATTCATTACTGACGCTGATGTGTGAATCAGGCAGTTCATAGATGAGTTCTTCTTACCCATCAGGGTGAGTTACAGCTGCTTTGTCCTGGCAGGAAGATTTTCCCTGCAAGCCCAGAGCCTCCTTAGCCAGAACTGGGCCTAGGGCTTAACTCTATAGAAGACCCTCCCTCCCTCGGGTCCCAGCCCACTGGGGCTGCTGTGGGTCCCTTCACTGCATCCTGCATTGGATGGGCGAACCCTGGCCTGAGACTCCGTGTTCTCTGGAGGATTCTGATCCCCCTCTCCCGCCATGCCTCAGGCCAAATGACCACAGGGCACCTGTGCCCTGGGGTCTCACAGCTGATGGGGAAGGGCTGGCTTCCTGGTAACAATCAGGCCCCGGCCACACCAGTGGGCGTGTCTTGTAGCACTAAGTAGGACCCGTGAGTTTCTCCCAGGTGGCCTTCGTAGCCCCTCGGGGCGCAGAAACTCCAGCTGGCCTGGAGGAAGCTTCCGGCCAGTTCCAGCTGGATTCCCTTCTCCTCCTGTCTTCCTTCTCATATGCTTCCTTCCTGAGAACTGTTTATTCATGTTTGCTTGTTTAAATACTTTATTAAAGCATTACTTACTTGTCTGAAGAGAGAGAGAGAGAGAGGTGTAACTGGCATAGGTCTGGAGGTCAGAGTACAATGTTCAGGAGTCAGTTCTCTCCTTGCTCCACATGGGGGCTTGAACTCAGGGAGTCCGGCTGGTGAGCGTCCCTTTGCCCTCTGAGCCCTCTGGGTGATTCCAGCCAGCTTGACTTCTTTATGTCCTGCCACCGAAGCGTGCGGTGTCTTCAGCTACAGGGTCTGGCCTTCTCGTCCTGGTGGGTACCCCCCCCCCCCCCCCGTTTGCATGTGCACCGCTGTGTCCAGGAGACTCTTCCCTGCAGGGCCATAGAACGAGGGCCTGACTCTTCATCAGGGGGATTTATGCTCTTGTTCCTCCGCATTCCGGTAGCTTCCCTTCCTCCTGGAAGCATCGCATGTTTCAAGGAGGAGACAGACCCAGAGTCGGAACACAGGGGCAGCTTGGAACTTGGAGAAGCCCCTCTCTGGGCGCCAGGCGCAGGCTGCTTGCAGGGTCGATGCCCTGGATGGCGGCGTGGAGAATGTTTGTTTTCCCTAGAGAACGATCCCCGCTGGCAGCTGGTTTCAGTACCCAGCTTGTCATGGCAGGATGTGGCAGGGCGGCACCCACCTCTGGACTGGCTCCTCGTGACTCCCAGGGCCGGTCTTCTCCCCCCTCACTGTGCAGCTATTTTGCTCCGGCCAGATGCCTCGGCACCCTCGATTTGTTCAGAGCAGCATAGACTGCTTCCATGAGCACAAATGCTCGAATCTCATGTCTCCCAGCGACATCAGAAGAGACGTCACAAAAATCCCAACACAGGAGCTGAGGGAACCGGCCATGGTATCCATAGGGATTGCCGAGAGAGGAACACACCTCACTCAGACTGAGGGTCTCCCATGCATGCTAAAGTATGTCTACGGCTGTTGGCTTTTTATGCAGATAAGGTTGCGTTTCCCTAAGTCTGAAACCTGAGATCAGAAGTGCTTTAAAATCCTAAACTTGCTGCAAAGCAGCTCAGTACCAATAGTGGAGCATTTCTCTAACCCTTGACCTCTTTTGTGGGTTGATATCCAAGTGCAAGCTGTGTGGGGCTGGGACGATGACTCAGGGATTAGTCTTTGCCCCACAAGCAATAGGACCCGAGTTTGGATCCCAATCCCGTGTAAAAATGCTGGGTGGAAATGGCCGTGGCCTGCACTTCCAGCCCTGGAAGGCGGAGCCTAGAAGACCCCAGAGCAAAGCGATAAGGAGGTAGAGCAATCCAGGGTGAGTCCTGACGTCACCTTTGGGCCTCCACAGCACACGCACTCACGGGTCCACGGTACGCACGACTGCACGCATGCATACCTGCCCCAAAAATGCAGGTGCGTGAAGACAGGGGTCGACATTTACCTGTAGGCATGTATCTGTGATTGATGCCACGGATGACGCTTGCCCGCCGTGAGAGGCCCAGGGTTCGGGCCTCAGTACTGTCCCCGGAAGATGTGTGTGAAGCAATTGAATTTCAGGGTTCAGCTTGGAGTCGGTCCCCAGGAGATCTCTGAAAATGTACGCAGATGTACCGAATCCAAACAGGAATCTAGAATCTAAGGTGCTCCGGGGTGTTCATGCTAGGGATGCGCGATGCCCAGAATGTGCAAGTCCGGGTGTCCCCCTCGAGTTCTGCTGCTGCTCCGAGCATGGTCTCGACTCTGCTTTCCTTCTGGGTTTTATTTCCCGCTCAGTGTTGGATCCCGTCACTCCCCATCTCCACTTACCTTCCCAGAGCGAACTGAACCCCTTTACTTCTCAGTGGCGATTTCTTCTCCCCGCCCACGTCTCTTTCTCTCTCTGGAAGGATGGTGACGTGGTACTTAGTCACACGATTGTCAGGCTGAGACTCGGAATGAAGGGGCCCTCGAAGGCAGAGAAGCAACATTTAGTTACGCGAAAATTCATTCTTTAAAGAAATGTTTTTCATCACAAGCGTAAAGCAGAAAAGCTAAGAAAAAGACACGGGAGGTAAGTGACTAAGAAAATGATAACTCACCTGCCATCTTAGAAATGCCTGCTGTGGATCCAGGTGTGGCGGCTCAGGTCTCTAACCCCCGTGCTCCGGAGGATGGGGCAGAAGAATCTGGAATTTGAGGCTAATCCCAGCATAAATTATACACAAATTAGGTAAAATTAAAGAAAAAACACTGTAGATTAAGGAAAAGCACTGTGCAGATATCAGTAGGTTTTCTTAGTATTCTGCCTTTTTTAAAATTCATTTATTATTTTGCGCGCATGTGTGTGTGTGTGTGTGTGTGTGTGTGTGTGTGTGTGTGTGTATCAGAGGGCACTATGTGTCTCTGTGGAGGACCAAGGGTGACTTCGGGAATCATCTTGGATTGTTTCACCTCCTTGCTTCGCTCTGGGATTCCCCAGGCCCCATCCACCAGGGCCAGAAGTATAGGCCACCGCCATTTCTGCCTGGCTTTTTTTTTTTATATGGGATCTGGGATCTGAACTCAGCCCCAATGTCTGCCTTTGATAAGTGTGTAGTGAGCTCTGTGCTGTGCTTGAGGGAAAATGTGAGAGTAGAGACAGGAGCCCTACTTGATCTCTGCCTGGTCCTGCTCAGTGTGTTCGTGTATGTGTGTGTGTTAATGTCTATTTGTATCTCTGTGTGTTTTTGTGTATGAGGGCATGTGTATGTTTTTCTGTTTTGTGTGTGTGTGTGTGTGTGTGTGTGTGTGGTGTATGCATTTCTGTGTGTGTGTGTGCATGTATATGTGTCTGTGTATATGTATGTATGTCTGTGTATATGTATGTATGTCTGTGTGTGATGCGTGTATGTCTCTGTGAATGTCTGTGTGTGTGTTTACATGCATGCACCTGTGTGTCCCTGTGTGCATGTCCTATGTACATGTGTGTCCCTCAGCATATGCATGTCTGCTTGTCTTCATGTGTGTGATATATGCACACACGTGTCCTGTGCGCAGTGTTTCTGTGTGCCTGGTGTGTGTCTCCTCATGCGTATGCATGTATGAGCACACACACTTGTGTGCAAGCACAGTGCACAGGAGGACGGAGAGTACAAGGCAGGGCAGATCCTTCTAGCAGTGCGATGCAGAACATTGTAAGGAAGCATCGCCTTTTATAAGGTGCATGTGTGTACTATAGCAGACGTGTTTGAAGCAAGGTTGCATCTTATTCATTTCCCCCGTAATATCCCACTGAGCAGTGCCCCCGTGTCACCAGCTGACCGTGGCCCACCCTGCATGGTAACATCACGTCACCTGCACGCATCCCTTCGTAGCAGCGTGGTCTCATCAGCCTTTTCCTCTGTCACGAGTCGTGAATGCTACTTTGAAGGTTCTCACACCGTGGAGCCTTTGTCCTTTCCAGACTTGTCTCTTAAAGTTCACTCCTGGGGCTGGGGAGACGGCTCAGGGTTAAAGCGTTTGCCTTGTGAGCAAGAGGCCTGGACTTCGGATCCCTAGATCCCAGGTGAAATGCCGGGTGGCGTGGCGACCTGCCTGTAATTCCAGCCAATCAAGGTGGAACCTGGGAAGCCCCAGAGCTGGCGTCTGGCCTAACTAGCCCTGTAGCTGAGCTCTGCGTTAATGAGAGACCTGGGCTCAAGAGAAAGCGGTGCAAGAGGGATGGGAGATGATTCCCACCATCACCCTGGGTCTGCATACACGTACATACACGTACACACACGTACACACACTTAGTGCACTTGTAGGCATGCATATAATCCACATGCATGCCCACACATGTGTGCCCACTCCATGCAAACATGTACATACCAATACACACACACACACACACACACACACACAGAGTGAGGGCTCTAAGGGTCGTGCCAGCTGCCCACCACGTGTCTGCTTTCTCACAAGCATTCCATTTGATCTGTGTGGGACTTGTGTGCAGAGCCAGGTGCGGGGGGCCGAGCAGACACACCCTGGCTCGGTTCTCTGTGGCAGGCTCTGGGTGCCCAGCGCTCTGTTGATTGTTGATTAAGCCAACAGACAGGGCGGAGTTCTGTGGAAGCCCGGGCCGACCTGCGGCCTGTGGACGTGGCCCCTCTGCCTGCCTTCCCAGAGGGAAGTGAGTGTCAAGTACCGGTCAGAATAACAACGCGGCTGGCCACAGCGTTTCCTTCCTTCTGATAGCATGGGAGGGGGAAGACCCTCGACTGACCTCCTGAGAAGCAGTCAGCTCTTGAGGCCTCGGGCAGGAATGGGGGTGTCAGGCAGGAATGGGGGTGTCGCTGAATGAGTCTTGCCTAACCCTGAGTTCTTCTAACATCTTTCCCTCTGGGCCCGACGCCTCCAAATGCTGGATTTTTGCAGGCATCAGAGCACCTTGTGTTTTAGATATTGTTCATTTAATCCACCCAACCCAGTTTCCATTAATCAGAGTCATTTTAGAAACAAATGCATTTCTTTTTTTTTATGGGGATCAACCCGGGCATGCCAGGCATGTAGCACCACCATTGACCCCCACGCTAACCCTCATCAGGTTAATTGAAAAACAATTAAATGAGACGCTCGTTTGCCCGGGAGCCGTGGTGTGCTGTGGACAGGTAGTGGCGGGTCCCTCGGAGCATGCAGGTAGCTCTGCTGCCTTGGATCAGGGTGTTGTGTAGACGCCGCCTGGCACCGTGACTGACACCAGGCTCAGGAACGTGAGAGAATCAGAGGTTCTGAGAATGTAATGCTCCCCTTTGGGTGATGGGCTGCTCCTTACGCTGTGAGACACGATGCTCTGATCCCTGCGGGGGTCTCGGACCCTCACTCTGTGAGGACTGTGGCTTATGTGTGACATCAGGATATTATTAATATTGTGTGTACCACACACACTCACATACACATTCGTACATACACACACACTCAGGATAACATTAATATTGTGTACACACTCACACACACACATTCATGAGCTTTCATTACTCATGTATTTAATGCATCTTTGGTGATGATTCTTCCTCATCCAGTGTGGCCCACAGAAGCCAAGAGGTTGGACGCCCCGGTGTGTCCGGCCATGATGGATGACGTCACTCTGTGGTTCTGTGTTTTTCAAGCCCCGCCCTTCTGCTTAATAGCAGTGAGGTTCTGACCAGCCCCACCCAGTGGAGCAAAAGCACGAATGTCTCCCTGCTGTTTCCCAGCCTTACCACACGGGAACCCCGGGCTGGCCCCGAGGGTACAGGGACTTGGGGGTCCTTGCTTTGGTGGGTTCTGTGGCAGCGACCCGACTCAGCAGATGTGGGCACCGTGGCTGTGGGTAATCTCTCTCTGCCGAGGGCTGAGTCCAGTAATGGCATTTCTGCCCACATTCCATGATCACAGAGTACACCCCCTCCTGTGAGTTCAGGACGGCCCCCCAGGACTACCCCTTAATTAATTCTGCCGGCACATCGTCATCAAAGGCTCTTGATGTCTAGGCAGTGCGGAAGCACCAGATGGGATTGTTTATTAGCGATAAAGTAGCCTCTGGAGTCCTTTGGAATCGGTTCCCGTTCAGTACTGGCTCAGGCCCGAGCGTTCAGCTCTGCTGTTTGTTGGGGTACCCTTCGCATGCCCATAGGTCTTGAGGTGACATCAAAGCATAATGGGCTCCAGGTCCTTTCCGTGCGCCCCAGGAGTGTGGATGTGGCCAGTCACAGAAGTGAACCCAGGTAGCGTTTCCAATCTCCTTGCTGCTGGAGTTGCTTGTTGCTGTTCATTTACAAAGGGTTTCAGTTGCTTTTCTTTGTGGTTGTGATCAAGACACCTGGCAAAAAGCAACTCGAACAGGGAAGGTTTGTCTTAGCACATGATTTGAGGGCGCAGCCCACATGGTGGGGAAGGTGGGGGGGAGCCTGGGGCAGCTGGTCACGTGGCGTCCACAGTCAGGACGCTGGTGGTCAGCTCACTGTCTTCTTTGGGTTCAGCCCAGGACCCCAGGCCATGGGATGGTGCCGCCCACATCCAGGGAGGGTCCTCATCGACCTAGTGTAGGAAGCCCCTTGCAGACTAGAGGGTCGCCTCCCTCATGACGCTGGCCCCGGCCAGTTGAGAGCCCACGTGACGGAGCATAGGTGGTCTCTTCCTTTGGAAGCTGGAGTGCCTCGTGAGTCTAACCCGTCGATAAAACACCCCTCATTCATGCGTTTCCGAGAAACCAACACGGCTGGAGTCGTTTTCTTCTGATCGTCCCGACATCCCATGTCCTCCTGGTTACAGCCCCTAAGACGGGGCGGTCCCTGGCTGTTGGGTTTCTGCCCCTGCCGTTCGTTCGTTTGTGGATCTGCTCTCAGCTCACGTGGCTGGCGTGACCCGGCCCCTCTGTGCTTTGGGTCTTTCGTCCCAAGCTTCCCAGGCAGCCGGAGCAGATGCTCGGGGTCTGGGCTCGGCCTCCCTCGGGACGACGGGACTGCAGAGAGCCCCGAGGCCACGTCTTACCTGCAGGGCCCCCCGTTCCTCGCCTGTCTTCTCATGTTCTCCCCACACTGCTGCTGCTGGGCTACATGGTGCATAGGCCTGTGGGGCATAGCTGTGGAGAGTCCATGGTTGGAGCGAACCCTGCACAAATCTGCAGGTACTTGCTTAATTGCCGTAGAGAACCCAGCCCACAGGGGGGGTGCTTTCAGTGGCAGAGGGATAATAGGAGGTGCAAGGAGGGGGACTTGCTCTTCCCTTACCCTGCGTTGTGGAGTCCTCTCTAAGAGCATCGTTGACTCCTTAGAGCATCTTTACCTTCTTTGGGCTTCGCCGCCTTCTTTGTTGCTGCTGCCTCCATCCTTGGCTGACGCGGAGCTGCACCCTTCCACCTGCTGGTGAGGTAGAGGCTCCAGACCTCGGCCTCCTTCAGCTTTGGGAGACACTCTGGTTCAAGAACAAGACAGCTACAGACGGCTGCTTCAAAGGACACTGCGCTTATTGTTAGCTGCCTTAATAACGTTATTTGTATGTATAAAGTAACTTTGTATTATATATTTATATATGAGTATATAAATATATATATTTACATGTAAGTATATATATTTACACACACACACACACCCTATGGGTTCTGTTCTTGCAGACCCCTGACTAATACCCCAGGGCAGCGATGCTGACCGAGTGTGTCCTCCATCCTGGCCTTTTCTAAAAGACGATTTGCTGACGACCTCAGTTGACAAGAAACTGGGATAGCAGCATAGGGGATTTGCGGTTTCCCAGCATGCATTGCCCACATCTGCCCCGCTGCCCCCACACAGGGTTGTAAGGGGGGAGAGCAGGCCCGACCTCATGGCCACGTCTTCTCGTTGGACTTCTGGTTCCTGTGCCGCGTGACTTCCCACATAGACTCACAGCATCCTCGCCTCTTCCTGCTCTTTTGCCTGTGAAACAGCTGCAGTTTCTGGAAACAGCGGGTGCATGAGGGTTCATGTGCTCTGCCCCCAAGTCTTGGGTCCCTTGGGTAGAAAATCTGTAGGGTTCATGGCTTGCCAGCTGGTGGTCACAGGGAGCGGGGTCTGTCGGATGATAGACGCAGCCCCAAGCAAATGGCTCCAGAGCCCTCCAGAGTTTCAACACTTGCACTTGATTGAATAACCGTCTCTGGCTGTGTGATGCGCCTTCGGTCTATCCAGAGTCCCCCAAATAGTGTTTCCGACAATCAATTCCTCCCGGCGTCTCTTCCCTTCCCGCAGCCCCACACTACAGACTTTGAATTAATGAATGCGCCCCTTCTCAGCAGCTTCTGCAAAGACAGTTTTTCTCGTGTGGCTAGCAATAAAACACGCAGCAGCTTGCTGGCTTAAGAAAGCGTCATGGACGCGGTGGCGGTGTTCATAAGGGCCGTTACAGAGCTGGCTGGTTGGGCGCTGTCGTGGTTTGAAATGTGTCCTCCACAGTCTCATGTGTGTGGCAAGGTCATGGCACCTTGAGAGGTGGAGCCTTGCTGGAGGAAGGCAGTCACAAAGGGTGGGCCTTGAGGTGGATGAGTCCCGCCCTACCTCCAGGAGAAGTCTGCCTTTGCAGCAAGCAGTCTCCAGCTCTCACTTCCAAGATGTCTGCGGTGATTTAGTCTCCTCCAGCCAGCCATGCCGCCTCTGCTTTGAGAGACCTCCCCTCTGGAACCGTAAGCTGAATAAACCTCCCTTTCTCCCTTAAAGTTGATTGACTTTGGGTGCTCTCTCACAGCAATAGCAAAGAGTAACTGATACAGGCGCAGAGCAAAAACTTCAGCAGCGAACGCTTGGAATGAGTAATGGCTGATATGGTCCAGACGGATGTTCTGCAGCAGAGTTCAGCGGCTCCTGTGGAGAGTCGTCTTCTTTCCGAGTGGAAATGCTCCTGTCCAGCCCTAGTGCTCCCGTCCAACACCAGTGCTCCCAGTCGTGCTCCCGTCCAACACCAGTGCTCCCAGTCGTGCTCCCGTCCAACACCAGTGCTCCCAGTCGTGCTCCCGTCCAACACCAGTGCTCCCAGTCGTGCTCCCGTCCAACACCAGTGCTCTCAGTCGTGCTCCCGTCCAACACCAGTGCTCCCAGTCGTGCTCCCGTCCAACACCAGTGCTCTCAGTCGTGCTCCCGTCCAACACCAGTGCTCCCAGTCGTGCTCCCGTCCAACACCTGTGCTCTCAGTAGTGCTCCCGTCCAACACCAGTGCTCCCAGTCGTGCTCCCGTCCAACACCAGTGCTCCCGTCCAACACCAGTGCTCCCGTCCAGCGCCAGCGCTCCCAGTAGTGCTCCCGTCCAACACCAGTGCTCCTAGTCGTGCTCCCGTCCAACACCAGTGCTCCCAGTCGTGCCCCGTCCAACACCAGTGCTCCCGTCCAACACCAGTGCTCCCAGTCGTGCTCCCGTCCAACACCAGTGCTCCCAGTCGTGCCCCGTCCAACACCAGTGCTCCCGTCCAACACCAGTGCTCCCAGTCGTGCTCCCGTCCAACACCAGTGCTCCCAGTCGTGCTCCCGTCCAACACCAGTGCTCCCAGTCGTGCTCCCGTCCAACACCAGTGCTCCCAGTCGTGCTCCCGTCCAACACCAGTGCTCCCGTCCAACACCAGTGCTCCCAGTCGTGCTCCCGTCCAACACCTGTGCTCTCAGTCGTGCTCCCGTCCAACACCAGTGCTCCCAGTCGTGCTCCCGTCCAACACCAGTGCTCCCAGTCGTGCTCCCGTCCAACACCAGTGCTCCCGTCCAACACCAGTGCTCCCAGTAGTGCTCCCGTCCAACACCAGTGCTCCCAGTCGTGCTCCCGTCCAACACCAGTGCTCCCTCCAACACCAGTGCTACTCAGTGGCTCAGTTGTCTCCCGTCCAACACCAGTCTCTCAGTAGTGCTCCCTACACCAGTGCTCTCAGTAGTGCTCCCATCCAACACCAGTGCTCCCAGTAGTGCTCCCATCCAACACCAGTGCTCCCAGTCGTGCTCCATCCAACACCAGTGCTCCCGTCCAGCGCCAGTGCTCCCAGTCGTGCCCCGTCCAGCGCCAGTGCTCCCGAGTGGCACCGTCCACGACCCTGTTTCCTCACAGCTAGAAGCTGAGAGAAGCTGTTGACTCCGTCGTCGAGCGAGCGCTCACGACTCCAGTCCCAGCAGAGGTGGGAAGTGAACTCAGCCAGTAACATGCTCGCCGCACAAGCATGGGGACTGAGTTCTACTGATGTCCCAGAATCCACATTTTAAAATGGGGTGCAGTGGTACATGGTTGTGACATTTGTAATCTCAGTGCAGGGAAGGCAGAGATGGGGGGAGGCCTGGGGCTCACTGACTGGCCAGCATAGCCTAGTGGGGGAACCCCAGGCCTCAGTGAGACATCCTATCTCCAAACGCAAGGGCGACATGTGCATGTGTGCACACACACACACACACACACACACGGCAATGATTGACAGCCCCACGCACACTTGTACACATGTGCATCCATCCACATGCACAGATATGTGCATGCATGCGCTCACACGTGCGCACACACACACACACACACACACACACGCACGCAGCAACGCTGTTGAAGGCTGGCACGAGGAACTAGCTCTGTGTGTCTCTCGTCCCCTCTCGGGGCAGGCTGACCCCTTGGTGTCACCGTCCTCCCACGTCAGGCCAGCGGGGGACACAGCGGCGACTCTGCGCTTTGGCCTCCATCACTGTCCCTAGGGACATGGCGAGAGCCACTGGATTTGGGACTTGGAGACAAGCACTGCACCACTCAGAGAATCTCTGGGGCAGGTCCAGACAAGAGAAGGGGGCTTCCCCACCTGCAGACTTGCCCACTGGAGGGCCACTTAAACTACCACAGATATACAGGTACCCCCCAAAAGAGCCCTGTGGTTCCCACATGCAGGGGGACATGAGAGGAGGAGGGGCAAGTGGGTAGGAATGAGGATATAAACTATTCGTTTGCATATGAAAATTTCAAAGAATAAAGAGAGAGAGAAAAAGGAATAAGCAGGATACAAAAGCCAGTAGCCACACTTCCCCGTCACAGTCCCCCCCTGTGTACGGTGCTTCTGCACCCCATCTTTCCTATAGCTCCCCAAAGACCACAGCATCCACAGTGGGGTCTGCTTCCCACTGGGCATTTATTGTCCCTGAGACTTCGCGTCTCCGCAGCCCAGCAGGTGACTAGTCTCCCTCTTCGCTGTGTCTCTGCAGTACCTCCCTTGCTCTTGCTTCAGCCGGCCAAGGGAACTTCGGAACAGCCACGCGGCCTTGCAGGAGAACAGTCTAGAACAAAGGCCCCTCTATGCCCAGTGAAACTTGTAGGGCAAGCCGGTGAGCGCAGCAGGGTTCCACGTTGATATTTCTTTTGGCCACGTTACAACTGAAAGGAATGGAGCCTTCTGAGGGTCTGCGAGGTGGCTGACGGGTCACGGGCTCTCCCGAGGGAACCCAGACAGAGGCTCTAGGGTCTTCCTTCTGAGTGCTCCCACCTCCTCCAAACAGCCTGCTGACCCTCCACACCCCATGGAGCCTGAGGGCCCTTCGCGATCTCTGGGCCACAGCAGCTTCCGTCTCCTTCAAATGCCAGTTACAGCCATTTCCTGAACCCCGCTCTGGATGCCCAGTGTTTATCTGGCAAACCTGCTCAAGTCGAATACAGGAAGGAAATCTAGTTTTGAAAAACGTCTCAGAACATTGTGTTCAGGCCGCAATCAAGGGCCACGTTTCCCATGCGTATTTTTGGGCCGTCGTCTTCTACTGGTGTTTTTCCACCTTAGAGAGGCTAGGCTGGGTGTTGGGGATGCAGCTTGGGGGTTGGGGTGACCGCTTAACATGGAGCAGCCCTGGATCAGACTCCCCAGCACCTTAAGAACTAGGTGTGGCCGCACATGGTTGTCATTCCAGCCCTGGGGGGGAGAGACACAGGGACCAGCAGTTCAAGGTCATCCTTAGTTAAATAGCAAGTTCAAAGCCAGCCTGGGCTAACATTGAGACCTTGGTAGCCTCAAAGCCATGGGTTCGATTGAGAGAGCAGGTTGTGAATAATGTTTGGCATGGGCACAGCCCTGCGGGAGGGACACAAACCAGATTACTACGGTTCCTACGTCTCATGTGATGTCATGTGTGTATCTTCCCTAGAACATGGATGACACCGGCAACCTCCACTTTCCGTACTGACTTCCTGTTCCTGGGAAGATCAGCATCCGGTGACCCCTATAAGGCCAACAACTGCGTGGAGACCCCCCCACAGACCACGGAGGGTGTGACCATGCGCCTTCAGGAAACTGTGTGGGCTCAGATGAGGAAGAGGAAGGTCTAGAAGGTGGGGCCTGGTACTGTGCAGGTCAGAGCTTTGAGTTTTCAGGCAGGAGTGTCTGAGCAGAGCGGGATACTTGGGTCTGGCAGGAGGTGGTGGGCTTCGGGGTGTGTCAAGGCCAGATGCTGAGTCCTGGGGGTTCTAGAAGGAAGGATGTGTGATGAGGGAAAGATGTAGAGGCTGATAATACCAGCATCTGGTGGAGCCAAACAGCGATCCCCTGCGTGCAGCGATCCCCTGCGTGCAGCGATCCCTTGCGTGCAGCGATCCCGTGTCTGCACAGCTGCATAGTCTCTTTGACCAAGAGGCCAACTAAAGACAGATCTCATAGGCAAAGGGGGCGGAGCATCCTCAACGAGTGGCCTCCCCAGCATTTGGGCACGGACAGGGTAAGCCAGTCCCCTTCTTTTGCGCAGATAGAAGAAAGGCTTTCTCATTTCTGATTGGACCACAGTGTGTTCGATTAAGTTTTGTGGGTCTTTTCCATATTGGATGTCCAGTCTAGAGGGGCTCATCTTCTGGCTCCCTGGGGGTCCCATAAAGAAGCCCAGCTGGAGACTTCAGATGGCTCAGTACCGTGCCGGCCCCCTCCCCCAAGGGTAGAGTTGCTGTTCCTTGGCACAGTGCCCGTGTCTAAGATTCATTTCTTCCAGAGACGGTGTCCCCAGGCCCAGCACTTGTCCCAGGAAGTTCAGTGCTGGAGAAGGCGTCCGTGTGGCGGCTCTGCCGTCGCGGGGCTAGTGGTGTCCCTGGTCACATGGCTGTGGCAAAGTACCTGGCAGGAAGCAGATTTGAGGGGGAAAAAGGTTTGTTTTGGCTCGTAGTCCCAGGGGGATAGACTCCATCATGGTGGGTGAACAAGGAGACAGATGGCAGAAGGCAGGGCAGCTGCCCCGCATCCCATCCACTCGGAGGAAGCAGAGCAGCCCGGGCCTGCTCCCACTTCGAATACTTCCTCCAGCAAGCTCCACCTCCCAAAGGTTCCAGAACCTTCCCAACAGCGCCTCTAGCTGGGGACCGCGTGTTGAAACACTCCTTCCTGCGGGGACGGCTCAGATTCAACCCAAGGTGTCTGGTTGTGGAGACGTCGAGCGTATCTTAGAGGAGGACTTGATGGGAAGGAGATGTAAGGCCTGGGCAAACAGGGTCCCTGTCCTAGAAACCCAGGGTCAACCCGGACGCACAGAGGTATAAAAGTAATATTCTAGAGGAGTCAACACTATATGGGGCTTTCAAAGAACAGGCCCTGTGCAATTGGCCTTTCTCCCAGGAATCCCACCCTGGGACCAGGAGAGAGGGACTTCACAGAGTATTGAAAACTTGCCGGCCAGAGGAGAAGTTTGTCTCCTAAAGAGATTCCAGGCAGCTCTGGTCCCTGGTCGACCACCTTGTGGGAAAGACCGGAACTATGCAGTGGTGGCCGAACCACGCCTAGAGCAGAGCCGCTTGGCTGTGCCGAATTCTCGCCCCACTGAACCTAAACGTCACGTCAGAACCTTGAAGAGGACGGTGTATCTTTGCAGCAGAAAAGGCAATCCATTTTGAATGAAATTCTTGCTCATTCTTCAGGGCAGGCGCTGGGCGTGGCTGCGCAGGTGGGGCTCCTTCTGGGGTCACAAGCTTCGCTGCAGTTTAGTGTCCCGCTGGGGAGTGATTCCAAGCCATCTGCTGCGTGAAACCTGTTAAGGAGTGATAACAGCCGCACATCTCCACTTGGAGGGCAAAGCCACACACACGTAGGCACAGCTTTCCCGAGCGAGGAGATGTCACCGAGAATGTAACTGACCGCTGTGTCCTTGCTGTGGACACTGCTCACCATCGTCCCCAGCATCAGGCCGGCGTGCGATCCCTAAACTCCACCGGCAACACGCTAGACTTCAGCTGCCTTCCATAGTATCCGACATGCACACCAGCAAGAATTAATGACTCACAAAGACAATTTGGAATAAATACAGACATTCACCCTGGAATTTTCTCTCAATAGCAATAATTACTAGCAACACTGGCTGCTTCTCTGAGGTAGTAATTTTTTTTTGGCAGTTCAGCTCCTGTTCCGAGCATGCAGAAGATGTGGTTATTCCTGGCGTCTCCATCTTTCCCTGGCGTGCAATTGTTTGCATATTAATTGAACTTTTTATTGGGCAGAAATAGCACCCATGTCAGCAGAGAGGTGATTTCCAGGCATGAATGAGAGAAAATGTTTTTAATGCAGAGCGCAATGTTGCTGCCTCCGGGCTCATAATGTTGCTGTTCTTAGCGCTTTGAGCACGCCGGGCAAGCCGCGCAGGCAAACCTGCTGCCGAATTGTCGCACCTCCCCACTTTTCCTTGCATCGCCTGCTGGTTTTGCAGGCTCTGCGTCAGTGTTTCCGGGACAGGGCGTGTCTGGTCACCTTCGCAGGTGGGTGAGCGCGCTCACTGATGGATCAACAGCTGGAGGCACCCACCTGCCAATCATGCCGTCTCACTTCTCTCGGTTTGCAGAAAAGAGGAAATGGCCCTTCTTCCCATAGGGGTGTGGATCATCATCCCACTGCAAAATACCCTTTTCACCAGAAAGAAATCCATCCCTGGAGGTCTTGAACTTTGGTTCAACTGACTTGACAAGGAGGGTATCTTACATTGTGCATGCATGTAGTGTGTGTGTGCACATACATGTAGGAGTGCAGTACATGTGTGAGGGCGCGTACATATGTGAGTGTTCGAGGGGCAGGCATGTGTAAGTGTACACGTATGTGGTGCAGGCATGTGTCTGTGTGTACCTGTGTGCAGGAACACACAATGTATTGTGTAGTGGGGTGCACACGTGTACGGGTGTGCATGTGTGAGTGTCCTGTGTGCAGGTGCACGTGATGTGTGTGTGTGGGGTGCATGCATGTGTGTGCGTTCATCGTGAGTGCATCTGTGTCAAAGTGCAAATGTATGTGCATGATGCATAATGTGTATGTGTGCACATGCGTGCCTGTCTGCGTACAGGTATGTATGACGTGCGTATTGTGTACTGGTGCATGGGGGCATGTGAGGTGCATGCCTGTGTATAGCTGAGCACGCACCTATCAGTGTATGGCCCACACGTGCATGTGTGTATAGTACATGTGATGCGTGTGGTGTGTGTGCATGTACCTGTGTGCAGGTGCGTGTGATGTATATGTGTGTGCTGCATGCCTGTGTATGTGTGCACCGGTGTGTACCGTATGTGATCTGGTTCATGTGAAGGCCAGAAGTCAACATTGGATGTCTTCCTCGGTCACTCTCTACCCTATTCATTATTTGGAGGGTGATAACTATGTTATCATCAAAAATTTCATTTCTGTTCTTCAATTAGAACAAAATCATTAAAAATCCTGACACAGAACCAGATCTCGAGGCTGCTATACAGCTATGAACCGTAGCTGCTACCCAGTCACACATGCACACAGTATCAACTCCAGTCTGACAGATGCACTCTTTCTGCTTGAGAAAATAGCTGGCCATACAATTATCAGAGTATGAGATTGGACATGTAGAGTCAGTGAGAAGCTACCAAACTCTCGTCAAACTGTCCCTGTCTATTTCATTATTGATTTTTGTTTTTTGACACAGTCTTGCCATGTACCCTATGCTGGCCTTGAAAGCATGCAGAACTCATCTAGAATGCATGTAAAATTCATGTAGAATGCATGTAGAACACATGTAGGACTCGTGTAGCCCACACTGGTCTTGAGCGCGTGTAGCCCAGGCTGGCCTTGATGGCATGCTCCTCTTCCTGTCTGCTGGGTACTGACGTGTAGCTGTATCCCCCGCCAGGCCAGCCCGGGTGGGGGGCGGGGAGAGAACCTTGAGACAAATAGGTGAGCCGGCCACCACCAGACCCCGGGAATCAGGTGAGAAGCAGCAGTGGATGAGATGCTGCAGACTCAAAGTCATTAAGGGCATTTGGGCTTATATAGGGTCAGGGTCCAATCAGGTGTTGCCATCTCTTCTCCGGGGGACAGCCACCAGTCATTTAACTGTTTACTAGGTGTCCTTTGCAGGGGCAGGTTAGACGGCCGCTTCCCATTGGTTGTTCATCCCTCCGCCTGCATGGTCCTCTGTTGGGACATGTCCGGGGCATGTCTGTGCGTGCCCAGGCTTGTCCGTAGCTGGGAGCCAGGCTAGGGCCTCCCTGAATCGGTAGTGCCACACTGATGTCCCAGGCAGCACATGGGGCCAATTTAGTTCTAACGAGGAGAAACTGTTCGCTGCCCTTGTCACTGAGGAGAGTCCACCAGGGGGGAGGCTAAGGCTGTCTCTGCAGAGCTCCGCCCACCACACTGGGCGCCGACCTCCTGGGAGGGAGGACCGGACCCGCCTGCAACAGCTCCCAGAGTCTGCTGGGCGGGTCACAGCTCACGCCCCGGTGGCCCCTGGGATTGTCACTCCCTCTTGGACAAAGACACCTGTTGATGTGGCCAGTGCATTCGCCGCCCTTGCCCTTCTTGCATCCAGCTTGGTGTGTCGGGCACAGGGCCAGGGCGGGACTCGGCCAATAGGCTGATGGCTGCGGCCACATTGCCACTGAGAGAGTGGCAGCCCGAGCTTGGTGACCTGCGGTCAAGACGAAGCTGCTCTGGTGGATGAAGCTGCTCTGGTGGAATGCGCATCTGCCCGAGCTGTGGCGAGACGAGAGCAGACAGAAAGAGTCAGACTTTGCAGACCAAGAGCTCATGATGTCCTAGTTGGTCCCCAGCAAACACTCTTCCCTCAAGACGGTTGACCGCCGCTCCTGATTCATACTGTTGCAGCCATCCTCATGTTGCCAGTAAACTCACCACCAAGCAGCTTAAGGCAACAAGGGGTTTTATTCTGATTTGCAAGTGTCCAGTTACAGTGCTTTGTCCAGCCTGGTAGGAGAATCCACACCAACACCAGGGCCGAGGGAACTGGCCACACCAAATCCACATAACGGCTGAGAGAGGGGCGATCCTCACTTACCAGACCAGCATGTCTGGCCAAGTGTACACAAGGATGCCGACTTCCCTAACCAACTCCCTCCAATTTATTCACCGGCCCGGGATTAGCCCCACGTGCCGTGGGCTTGGCCTCGCCCGCTTGGTGCTGGAGTAGTAGCCTGGTATGTGTGCAGCACGGGGCAGTCCCTGGCACTGCGGGGGGAAAAGGAAGAGCAGATTCGTGCCGACTCCAGGCTCAGCTACTCACTGAATCTGAGCGTCGTGTGCTAATCGAGGTGAGCGCCGCCTTCTTAAAGATGCTTGAAAGAAGAGCCCTTAGCAGTTTGTGTGTTTGATTGAGTCTGTGTGTTTACCAGAATTGCAGGATCTTCTTAAGAGTCACCCTGGTCTTTTTATAAATCGGAGAGAGAGAGAGACAGAGACAGAGACTACAGAGGCGAGCGCCTGCCACGGCACACGTCTGATTTTTTCTGCCGCTGTGTCACACACGCCAGGCCAGGCGGGGTGGCCCACAGGGTTCTGGGGTTGTGCCCGTCATCTCCCCGCAGGAGTGTGGGGATCGGCAGGAGTCTGCAAGGGTCTGATGGCATCTCCTGCCATCACATCCAGCTTTCCACAGGGGGTGGAAATCAGCTCAGGCTTGCGTGGCAAGTACTTGTAACCCTCCCCCCTCCCCGTGTCCCCATCTCTGGTTCCTTTAAACCCTGTGCCGTGGCATTTCTCACGCGCAGCTTGGCATCGCAGGGTGGGGGCTTTACTATGCTTCTGTGTAGAGATGCCATCAGTGCAGCAAGCCGCACTGGGGCGGGGGGATGCGGCCTCAGGGCTCCTGGACCATCCACATTGACTCGTGCCGGGCAGTGCTAACCGCTTCAAGTCCTGTGCGTATGTTCTGCAGGGGCACCACGCGATGACTGTTAACAAGTTTGTTCCCCCCGGGATTTGACATGTTTGTTAATTACAGCTCAGCACCTGGCTTGTCACTCACAGTCAGACGGACAGTCTTGGGTCACACATTCCGCTGAGGACGTGGTTGACATTTGATCATGTGCCATGTCAGAGGGGATCTTTAACCAGCAGTAAACTGGCAGTCGACTGCACCCTCAAATGAACACAGCCCCCACACAAATCCTTTGCCACCTTTAATTAACATCCGCACGGTAGTTGAATAATGAAAACTAAAGCGGGCAGGGGAAAGATGTGCAGATGTGCGCGGAGCACTTGGTGGGGCCAGGCAGCCCCGCACGCCGCTGTGCTGCGAAGCGCACTCGGGAGTTCAGGCTCCGCTGGGGGCAGAAACTAGCCCATGTTTTGGGTGTCGGGGCCATGTCATCTGGAAGCAGGGGTGTGCGCACGCGTACACACACACATACACACACACTATACAGACATACCACCACCCCTTTACACACACACATACACACATACTATGCAGACATACCACCACCCCTTTACACACACACACAGACATACTGTACAGACATACCACCACCCCTGTACACACACATGCACACACACACAGACATACCACTACCCCATACACATGCACGTATGTACTCAGACAAACATACCATCACCATCCCAAGCACATGCACATATACACATACCACACACACTATATACTCACTACACACATGCATATATACACACATGCACTGCATACACATATGTACAGTACACATGCTATACATATTACACACCACGCACGCACATATGCACACCACACAAACTATACATACCATTCACATTTCACATATGCGCATATGCACACCACACATACTATATGTATAGCACGACACATGAACATAGCACACCATGCAAACTCTACACACCACACACACAGACCACACATATACTATATATGTCACACAGACCACACATACACATGCGCACACCACACATACTGTGAGCATCGTACACTCCACCCATGCACATATACACACCACGCAAACTCTACACATCACACATACACACAGTTTATCGCAGGAAGACTCTCCAGGGAAACAGGGAGCCCACTTAGGCTCAGAGAGTGTGTGGTCTCAGACCCACTGACCCCGGCGTGGTCCCAGAGTGTGTCCTACCCCAATTAGCCACATTTCACAGGGTCTCTGAGCAGTAGGGGGTCCAGCAATGCAAGGGGAAGCTTCCCACAGAAGAGGGCGGCAGCTACGAGTGGGCACATCTAGCCACGGGGGTTCAGGTGGCCACCCACAGCGTCCACGGCGAGGATGCCAAGAGACGTTGGCTAGTGTTTCCAGGTCTGAGCTGAGACGCGACACCGCCAAGCTCCCGAAGAGGAAGAGACGGTTTTATCTGACACATAACTTGCACGACATGTCGCCGGAGGCTGCTTTACCCCTGGGAGCCGGGACATTCATTGCTGTTTACAGAAGCCACGCAGGACGCAGGACGCCTTGGCACACAGCGGGGGGCGGGGGGGGGCAGAAAACAGAGGCAGGCTGAAGAAGAGGAAGTGAATGGATTGAAAGCAAGACAAACAGAAGCGCCCCGAAACGCTCTCAAAAGACTCAAAACACTAGCAGGAAGGGGACCTCAGACGTGGCGCTGTGGAACTCGGGACGGGCACAATTTCCTTGTCTGCAGGCTGGCAGCAAGCTCATCTCTGGCTTCCTAGGAGATGAATTGAGCCGATTCATGCCGGGGGGGGGGTCTGGAGAGAGAGGCAGACCATGTTGGGGTGCTGCTGTCTTATGGGGGTGCATAGGAAGCAGGTCAGAGGTCATTGTTGCATGGACAGCAGGGGACAGATGTCAGCAACGGGGCCTGGTCTTTCCCCGTCTCCGTCGACGTCACCAGGGTTATGTGCATAAGAGACATCGGCCGCTGCATGGAAGTTCGATGCCCTGATGTCCCTTGACATTTTTTGTTAACGGAACTGCTGGTTTTCTCACCGAAGCAAATTCTTGGCGATGCGCCGCCGCGCTGCTGTTGGGCTTCACTTAGAGCGACCCCTCGGCCCGGACTGCGTAGAAAACAAACAGTAATTGCTGATTGCTGTATGGCCAAGGCCCTGCCGAGTCTCTTGGGAGCTACGCAAAATATTTCCATGGCAAATTTAGTACAATTTCCAAGTCATTTAGGAGGAGAAACTAACCGATAAATATTGTTAGTCTTTTCAGAAAAAAAAATTATTTCCAGAGGAAGAAGTGACTCACGAGCAGCACTGAGCTACTGGTGAAGTGTGTGTCCCAGGGGTACTGCTTACACACCTGGGGACCCGAGTTTGGTCCCCAAAAGCCCACATGGTGGAAGGAGAGAACTGACTTTCAAAAGTCAGTTTTCAAAACTTCAAAAGTTGTCCTCTGACCGCCATGGCATGCACGCTTTACTCTGTTTCTCTCTCTTTCTCTCTCTCTCTCTCTCTGTTTCTTTCATACACACACAAATAAATAAAATATTTAAAGCAATATTATTAAGTAACTGAAACAAGCTGTTCTTTGCTGAGTTTTCTTGATTTTTGCTTCATCTGTGGCATAAGCTACATTTTCCCTGTAAAAGGGAACCCACAAAATCTTCTGATTTCCAAGGAAAGGATATTTATTATGCACGAGTAACCTCCCCACCCAAGGGTACGGATCCAGCAGCATCAGTCTGGTAAATCCGCCAGCCGCATTTTCCAGAAGCTTCCACAAACATCCTTCTTGATATGGTGGGAAGCAAAGCGTTCGCTATGCTGGGGAGCGGGATGAGGTGTGTACCCAGAGCTCAGAGAGCAGACTTCTCCCCAAATCTCCAGGTTGTGCTTAGACGAGTCTTAATCCACAACCAATACCGCAGTCAAATGTCGGCCTGGAGCGTGGGGCGGCTGACTCCTGAGGGGCTGGGCCCAGGTGACGTCAGACCCTCCGCCCCCTCCTGCCGCTGCCTGTGCAGGTCGGGAAAGTGTCAACCGAGGTGTGGTGCGGTTGAATGGATGCGCGTCTCAACAGTGCGCCCCAGCCCCCTGCGGATGCGCGTCCCGGGAGATCTCAGCCCACGGCCCCCTGCGGATGCGCGTCCCTGGAGATCTCAGCCCACAGCCCCCCGCGGATACATGTCCCGGGAGATCTCAGCCCACAGCTCCCTGCGGATGTGCGTCCCAGGAGATCTCAGCCCACAGCCCCCTGCAGATGCGCGTCCAGGGAGATCTCAGCCCCAGCCAGCGATGGAGACGTTTCCACCTCAGGTCACTTTCCTTTGGTGGGCAGGGAGCAGATCGGCTGCCACAGCCCTGGCTGGCAAGCGGGGAATTCTCAGAAAATGTACATTGTTCTTGTGATGGCTTCTGTTTTGAGCCTGGGTCTTGGGGAACTCGGGCCGTTCTTAAATCAGCACAGAGCTGGGGATGGTCTTGAACTCTGATCTTCCTGCCTCCACCTTCTGAGCACGAGGAAGGCAGGCGTGCGCCTCCATGCCCTGAACCCAGAGCAAGGGTGTGTGTGGGGGGGGGTGTCTGGTCATACAGTGTGTTCCCGGCCCCTCTTAGAACAAGCTGTGTGCACAAGTCTCCCTGCCTCAGCCTCTGTTCTCGCCACCGTTGCGATCTTACCTGGGAAGAGATCACTCGACAGGCGCAGGTCTATTTCAAGACTTGGTAATATCCATATGGTGTCCAGAAAGGCTTTCAAAGCAGGGGCTGGGGCGGTGGCTCAGGGGTTCATCTGTTGCCTTGCCAGCAAAAGGACGTGAGTTCAAATCCCCAGATCCTATGTCAAAAATGTCAGGGAGGTGTGGCTGTAGCCTGTAGTTCTGACCCTGGAAGACAGAGCCTGGGAAACCCAGAACAAATCAATAAGGAGGTGGAGCAATTCAGGACAAGCCATACAGGCACACACACACACACACACACACACACACACACACACACACACGCACGCAAACACCCATGTACAAACACCCTACCCACGTGCAAACACCCCCCCCACATACCCACCCACATGCAAACATGCACACACAGAAAGCAGGCGTTCTAGGACGACAAGGAATTTATGTCATGACGTTAGGCGACAGCCGTGACTGAAGGCTTCCATGACCGCGTGGGTAGTGATTCCGACCCTCTGGTCATGGCCGATGGCAGCCGTTGACCCCTTCCTTCATTTTGCGGGCGACCCTTGCTAGTGTCTCAGCACGTGGCTGCCCTCTGGTGGACGCTGCAAACAGTGGCTCTTCCTGGCAGCCCAATGGAAGCCCCTTCCCAGGTCTCCTGGCTCAGCCCCCCACTGGTGTCCCGCGGGGGCAAATCTCACCTCCAGTAGTAAATACAGCATCTGCCACTTGAGTTCCAGAACCAAAAAGAGACGTAGGTCTCGCCTTCCTAGAGCCGACTCCAACAGAATTCCAAAGGAAGCGTCTTCTCTCCTGCCCCACAGGGAACGCACAGAACTGAACCTCACTCATCTCACTCTGTCTCGCTCTGCTGAGCTCCTCAGAACTGGTCTGTGTGCTGAGTCGGGCGGGGGCGGTGGAGTCTGTCTGTAGGAAAGTTCTGCTTCATTTGTGATTCTCTCTGTCTCTCTGCTTGTGTGTACAGTGTACACGTGGATGCGTGTGTGTGTGCATGAGTCACGTGTGTGCATATGGAGGCCAGAGGAGCCCCTCAGATGTTGTTCCTTGGGCATCTCGATCCACCTTGTTCGTTCAGCCAGGCCTCTCGCTATGCAGGCCAGAGTGGCTCCTGTGTCTTGCGTGCCTCCTGTGGCTTCCGTGGCTCCCGTGGCTGGTGAGCCCTGGAATCCTGCTGCCCCTCCCTCCTTGGTGCGGGCGTTATAAGTGCTTTGTTTCTCTTACTGGATTCTAGGGCTCAAGCGCAAGTGCTCATTCTCACCAAGCAAGCTGTCTTCTCTGCTCTCCTGGGTTCTGTTCTCTCGCGACCCTGTTTCTCCCCTAACAAGCCTCCCCTTCCACAGCCCCCCCAGTGCCCATTCCCTCGGCTCACCCCATTCTTCCCTGCACCCCTCAGGCCTCTGCTCACGTGTTAGCATCTCACTCTGACCCCCCTCTGCTGCTGATCTGCGACTGCACCCCAAGCTGACCCCCTCTGCTGCAGATCTTCATCTGCCCCCCAATGCTGACCCCCTCTGCTGCGGATCTTCATCCGCCCCCCAATGCTGACCCCCTCTGCTGTGGATCTTCATCCGTCCCCCAATGCTGACCCCCTCTGCTGTGAATCTGCATCTGCCCCCCAGTGCTGCGATCCAGGTGTGGGCTTGCACACCTGGCTGATGTGGCACCCAGGGCCTTGGGCAGGCGCTCTACTACCTGCGCCACATCCCCTGAGCCTACGTGACATCACTTTTAATGCTTCTGCTGCCATTAAGCTGCGTAAGTGAGTAATAATATAAAGTCTAAACATCTCTTTGAAATAGGGACTCCCAGAGGCACAGAACTGATAAGCAGATTCTTCCACATTCATGAGTGTAAAAGGAATTCATGAATGTGGATGATAAATGTCATAGACAGGCATGCGCCCTGAGGCGCCATCTCCCACGAGACAGAGCAGCATGCTTCCACGTACCGTAGCCGTCAGTCTATCTCCCACGAGACAGAGTGGCATGACAGTCCCCGGGGGACTTGGTGATCCAAGGTCACAGGAGGAAGGTCACACGTGGCAACATGGGCAGCCCGAGAGTGGTTCGTGGCCGTCCCCGTGACTGCCCAGGAAGGGGGAACGGTCGAGCCCGAGGAGAGAGGAGGGCAAGAGCTGATGCTGGCCTAGACCAGCACCATGGCAGGACGGTGGGAGAAAGGGGCGGATGCTGCATGGCTGCCCTGCAGTGGGCACTGCCAGCCCCCCATCTCACTGCACACAGCGCTGGGGTCTCAGGGTCCCGCCCCCTGGGAAGCACTGTGGTCTGCGGCTTGCATGTCACCTCTCCTCGGGAGTATACAGCTGGAGCCTTACTTTGGTATGAAAGAGGCAGAGAGTATGGAGTAGGGGCTGATCAGTGGATATAGGACATCTGGGAGTGGACACAGGCGGACAGCCCGCCCTTCACGCTTCGTCTTGAAGAATCTTAGTGTAACTGGATGCTGGCATCACCCTGGCAGTAGAAGGCCAGCACACACACACACACACACACACACACACACACACGACCTTCTGGATGTGGAAATGCGCTGCAGGCCACGCTGAGAGAGCAGGTAGACAAAGCGTCATTTCTTGACAATAATGCAGGATGGCTAAGGCCAACTAAGCAGTGCACACTCATGCACACACACACACACACACGCATGCACATACATGCACATACTGTATGTAGACACACATGTACTTTCTGATAGGCACATTGGTCTACATGTAGATGTGACTCTAAAGCTTCAATTACATGTAATGTATGCACGCATTGAGAAATAGCGGTACCTGTCATCTCTGTGTATCCGTCAATGTCAGTGAGTGTGTGAATGTGTGTATAGTATACATATTTAATAGCGCTCTGAACCTAAATTCTAGCAATTACTGTCTGACGAAGCATAGGTTCAATTTCCCCATTACTCCACGTAAGTCACCCAAGAGACGTGCGTGCAGGAATCTTTTCCAAGCGATTCTTAAGTGGGTTATCACAACTTCCGGCACACAAATGGCATTTGAAGTTGGGGAAAAAAATAGAGTCAGGAAAGCGTAAGAGGGAAGAAGTCAGAGATGAGGAGGAGGTCCCCTGTGGGGCGGGGCTTTCGACCTCAGGCTGTAACGCGATTGGCCAGCCATCTCCTGGGGGTGGGGCTTCGGCCTCGGGCTGTTACGCGATTGGCCAGCCATCTCCTGGGGGCGGGGCTTCGGCCTCGGGCTGTAACGCGATTGGCCAGCACATCAGCAGATGTTTCCCTAAGTGTGTGTTGAGTCTCTTGGCCGCGGGTTTTCAGGGTTGCGCTGGTCTGGAGCGACGTTATGATCGGGATGCAGGTTTGCACAAGTGGTCCACGCGGAGCATCGGAAACCCTCGGGCTGAACGATGGGCAGAGCTGTGATGGGGGGCGCTGAAGAAGCAGGACGGAGGCGGAACCCCTTCTTTGGGACGGCGTCTTTTTCTCAAGGCTTCGGACCAGTGGGCGAGACCCACCACCTTCAGCCGGGACGTTTGCTTAAGTCAGAATATTGGGATATGGATATAAGTTGGCATGGAGGGGCTCAGGAGGCCTCACCCGCCCCCAGGTGTACAGTGGTCAACGGTCAATGAAGGGGGCATCTTCAGTGGTGTGGCCACCGTCCGATGCCGGTGCTCCTATGAGTAACCTTCCTGGAATTCACTTGTCACCAATCAAAACACGAATGCAGACGAGGGGGGAAGAGTAAAAGAATCAGTGAGGTTGGGGCAAGCACGAGAGGACAATGTGGGTGGCTACGGTTGTGGTGGTCACTGAATATGATTCAACGTGATTGAAATGCATTGTGCACATGTATGAAAGGCCATAACGAAGACCATTATTGTGCACAATTAACATATGCTAATTTAAAACTCTGCAAAATAAAAACCTGTACAGCATGCACGATAGTCTGAGCACATATTCCGGCACACAGCATTATCCATCACCTAGAGCCCTTAAAATACTTTTGTGGGTGTATTGTGCCCTCTCTGGCTGAATCAGTCCTGCTGCGGGGTTCTGAGGTGGGGTCTCTGTGCCCCAGGGTCCCAGCCTCCAGCTGCTCTTCTCTCTCCCTCTCTCTCCCTCTCTCTCTCCCTCACTTCTTCAGAACACCACATGTCTGCCCGCTGTGCCTCCACAGATATTTATTTAATAAAGAGCCACATAAATTCTGCAGCAGCCACGTCTGCAAGTGAAAGATAGGAATTTGAAGAAGTGAGAAGCGTGTTTACCCAGCAGGAATTCTAAAGCAATAGAGAAATTTAGGTTAAGTCTTCAGGACATACTTCTTTTTTAAGCATGTTTTAAACATGAAAACATATAATCACAGTCCATTAAGCAGGGCTATGCTTGATTTCCAAGCGGCGCTCTCTATAGGATACTCTGTTCTTGGGGCTTCGAGACTCCGTGGCGGCCCCAGCCCCTCTCTGTGGGAGCAAGTGTGCCGCAGGGTCGCCCTGCGGTTCCCAGGCCAAGAGCCAGCTCAGACTCAGAAGTGGCGGCTAGAGGCATGGGGACTCCAGTTGGCCTACGGAGCCCACAGTCCCATCCCCCCTCTTTTTCCCATTACAGCCCTTCTTCTCCCGCCAGCCTCCCTCCTGCTTCATGTCCTTCCCATGTGGCCCACTTGGTTTCATCTGAGTCATCTTTGGTGACGTGCGTGTGAGCATTTGCTGGAGTGAGAATCACCCCTCCCTCCACACCCCTCCCTCCACGCACCCCTCCCTCCACGCCCCTCCCTCCATGCCCCCTCCCTCCACGCACCCCAGCATGAACTCATCAGTCTCTATGGGAGGTGCGGGGTCTCTTGAGATCCTGCCCCTTCGGTGGTGACAAATCCCGTGCAGGTCTTGTGGAAACAAGCTGCAGGGAATCAATGGGCGCAGCAGGCTTGTTGTGCGCAGGATAAAGCCTGGCCGTGCCCTGTAACCCTTCAGGCTCACTCTTCTACCATGTTTCCCTGAGCCTTGGTTCTCATCTCAAAAGAAGAAAGTACGAGGGAAGGGAAGTAGAGAAAGAGAGGTAGGGAGAAGAGGAAGGAGAGAAAAAGACAAGGAGGGAGGAACAAGGGAAGGAAGAAGGATGGGAAAGAGGAGAGAAAGAAGGAAGGAGGGAAAGAGGAAAGGATGAAAGAAGGAAGAAATGAGAGGGAGGAAGGAAGGAAGGAAGGGGAGGGAGGGAGGGAGGGAGGGAAGGAGGGAGGGAAGGAAGGAAGGAAGGAAGGAAGGAAGGAAGGAAGGAAGGAAGGAAGGAAGAAGGAAGCAGGCAGCTACAATGGATGGCTGTCGCTCTCCTGTGCCCCGTCGCATGGTGGAGTTGGAATGTGTTGACCATCGCACTGCTGCGGTCTCCAGCCCATGGTGGCTGATAAACTGCAATACTGGCCTGTTCCTGCACCTCCCTCGGGGTCCCCAGTAAGCTTTGGGGCTCAGCACTCTGTCCGTGGACTGTGTGCACAGTCTCTCTCACCTTTCACTCCCACCCTCCTAGTCTTGCGGCCCCTGCCTTGCAAGTCGGACGTCTCTTCTCATCTGCGAGGACCCCGCGGTCCCTCTGCCTGACACGTGCATCTTCCAGCCTGTCTCAAGAGTTGCTTCGACCTGAGTATAGGTACCCCTCTCCCTCCCACAGCAGTGGCCTAAACTAATTAAAGTTTATTTCTCTTTCACATGAAAGAAACTCACAGAGTGGATCCCAGACACAAACACTTAGGTTTCTGGTCAAAGCGCAGGTCAAGACAGCAGCCGGAGAGCAAAGGAACATGGACAGAATGAGATGGGAGGAGGAGACACAAACAGGTGTCTCTTCCAGCTGGGTGAGGCCCCTCCAAGCATGGTGTGTCCCCTCCCTCACTTCTGCCTTCATTTCAGGGGCCACAACTTGGTCACATGGCCACACCTAGCTGCAAGGGATGCCAGGCAGCACGGTCTTTATTCCCAGAAGCAATGGACCACCCGGGAGTGTGGGTTCCCTTTGTTAGGGAAGCAGGAAATGATAGAATAGTCCATTCCCTCTTCTTCAGTGACCTCTCTTGACCATCACTTACTGCATCATTGTTCTTTCTGGGTTAGTGTCTCGGGCTGCCCGAGTGTAAAAGAAATATTGATGCTCAGAACCTCCATCAGAGTTGGCTTTGAGCTCGTGCCTCTCCTCCCAAGGATACTGTTACTTCTCTCTGTGCTTCCTGGATGCCCCATGAGAACCAGACAGCCCACCATGTTAGCATTTAATGCCCAGGGTACCAGTCACTGCAGCAGCCTCTGCCCCAATCCTTCCTCTTCTTGTTTGATGAGCCGGTTTTTCACAGGAAGAGACAGAAACAGGAAAAGACCCTGAGGGACAGAAAAGATAATCAAATCCCAATTCCGACTTTACAAGTTCTTACAGGTTAAAAAGAGAAAAGCAAATAAATACACTAAATGAAAACAGTCCAAAGCTGACCCTTCAAGGTATGGTGGCTGAGTGACTTTAGACCCAAGGAGAGAAAAATCATTTAAAAAGACACAACTCCAAGCCAGACTTTGGTGTGCAAAGATTAAAAGTGGCATTTCATTCCCAGAAAGAACTCCACTTCTTACAAAGTCTTTGGTCTAATTCAACATGCAGCAAGCCTGGAGAAGGATCCTGGTGGCCAAAGTCACCCTACGGGGGGCTTCCAATAAGGAAGTGAATGCACGTCAGGTTCGACTATTTTTGTTGTAGTTTTCTAAATAACTCTTTCAGATAAAAGTGAAACTGTGGGTGTATGGGGGGGGGCAGAGATGGCTCGGGGGCAAACTGCTTGCTGTGTAATCATGAAGTGTTTGGATCCCTAGTACCCGCATAAAAAAGCCAGGTGTGGCGGTGCGTGCTCGCGGCACCCACCCTTGGTTGGAGCAGGGCACAGGCAGAATAGAGACAGCAGATCCCCAGGAATCAGTGGCGATTGGATCAACTTGGACGTCCAGATTCAGTGAGAGACTCTGTCTTAAAAAATAAACGGGTGGTGGAGTCTTTGGCATCTGGGGGAAGCTTTCGCGTGTCCACAATGTCCTTCAGGCGTCCGTCCAATACCGGCTTCCCAGAGACTTTGGGACAGGTGCACGACTGGCATTCCGTCCCACCACCGAGGCTTCGGAACTCGCTGGGAAGAGACCCCGGCGGCTCGGCACACTTCACTGTTTGTCACCATGGGACGTCACAATCCTGCGTGTCAGGAAACCAGCGTGATGAGGCTCACGTGACCTGCAGAGCGGGTCACGAGCCGCCTCCGTCCCGAAGCCCTTCACTCCGGGGGCTTTGCCCCGCTTCATTCAGTGTTTCTGAAACTCCGTATTGATCACGTCGTTACTGACCTTGTAGCTCTCAGTGACTTCGCTGGTTCTTGACGCCCTGAGTAACACTTTCCCTCCTCAGGAAAGAAGCTCTGGGCTGGGAGGATGATGGCTCAGGGGTTAAGACTCTGCCTGATGAGCCGAAGGACCCGAGTTCAGATCCCAGATCCCGTGTGAAATGTCAGGCAGAAGTAGTGGTGGTCTACACTTCTAGCCCTGGAAGGGGGAGCCTGGGAACCCCCAGAGCAGAGCAATGAGGAAGTAGAGCGATCTAGGGTAGTTCCCAAGTTCCCAATGTCACCCTTAGGCCTCCATAGGCATATTGACACACACACACACACACACACACCCCTGTGAAATGTCTCTTGTAAATATTTTACGTAGCAATGTACACACATGTACCATTTTATTCTATAGAGCTATTAACTAACCTGAGGTCAGTCACTCCCTTCTCATTACGGAACTCAATCCCCTTTACTACCAAAAACACGCTACCACATCCACAGTGTATCCTAAGAAAGAGACAATATTTCTAACTTATGTATCTTTCAAGGGATTTATGTCCAGAATGTTTAAAGGTGCATTGCAATGCAACAACAATGGAGACAAATAACGTAATTCAGAAATGGGCAAAGACTGGGGGAGACCAGAGAGCTTGTACAGATGGTCGATGAACCCATAATAAATGCGTTCGTCTCCTCCATCGGTGAGCCAATGAGAGAAATCAGTCGTCCGCATTAGTTGTTGGAAAGAAGCGATCCACAGTACAGGGAGACGCGGCCTCCGCCTCGTGGATGGCGAGAGCAAGGGCTGGTGAGGCTGTGGAGAAATCAGGGCCACAGAAATCACCGGCGAGAATGATGGAGATACTTGGGAAACATGCCCGGAAGTTTATCAGCTCGTTGCCAGCGCCAGGACTCCCAGAATTGAAGTCTGTACCCTCACAGAAACCTGGATACGAGCGTTCATGGCAGAGTTAATTATGATCGTCTGAAAGCAGCAGCCAGTCAGTTCCAGTCATCTGTAGAATGGATGAGGTAAGGTCTCTGGGGGCTGGAGAGACAGCTCAGTTGCACAGCACACGAATCTCAGTGTGCGTTCCCAACACCCACATAAAAAGCCGTAGCAGTTGGCACACCTGTAACCCCAGTGTTGGGTGGGGTGGCAGAGACCGCGGACCCCTGAAGATCATGGCCGGTCGGTCCCTCCCACCCAGTCAGGAAGTTCCAGGTTCCAAACTTTACAGACCCTTTACCTAGATTTGTGGTTGGTTGGGTGTGGGGGAGGCACCCGGATGAATCCAGATCCTCGAACCCCCACCACCAAGGGAGTTCAAGGACAAAAATCTCATTCATGTGGGACAAGGTTTATTTCCCAAGCTAAGAAAAAAATATGAAGTCGGTCCAGCCCCAGGACCACTCTGGGATGACTTGTGAGACCATATTGCGTAGCCGATACGGAACTCTCGCACAGAAGATGCACAATTGCAAACAAAGCAGGCTCGGTTAGTCAGCATTACAAATCATGAAAACAGAAGATCTACTCAGAATGAGAACTCACAGACGCACCAGGTGGAACTCGCGTTGATTTTATTTATTAGCTGCAGAGAAGTAAATGTGTGACGTCAGCTCCTGGCATTAACCCCCAAGGACTCAAGGCAGCATTCCACAGAGACCCGCGTGTACATCCTCGTTCATTGCAGCAGTATGTGCACCGGCTAAGTCACGCAAGGGGCCATCCACGCCTAGGAATGGATGAAGGATCTGTAGCTTATTATAGACAGTGGAATTCTTTACACCCTTAAAGAATGAGGTGTGGTGTTTGCAGGACAATGGAAGCAACTGGAAAGAGGCATATTAAATGAATTAAGTCAGTCACAGATGACAAATATTGCAATTTTCCTCATTTGTGAGTCCTAGATTATATGTGTGTGTGTGTGTGTGTGTGTGTGTGTGTGTGTGCATGCATGCACTCAGATGGTAAGAAAGTGGAAGCAAACTGTGGGGCTAGGGACTCATGGGGGAGGGATCAGGTATTGGCCATATGGGGAAGACATGCTGTAGGTATGTTACATGTCTGCATGAACATGGTCTTATATAATCCTGTGTGCTACAATAAAATTTTAAAAAATCAAAAGTTATAAATGAGATATTCTATAAAAATAAATAAAATTTAGAAAAACTAAAAGAGATTGAACACAATCGTGTCCTGAGTATTTTAGTCCATGAGGGGCCACAAGCATTTGGAGGGGGTGGAGCCTACAAGATTATAATGGATCCTAGAAATTCCCAAGGCTAGCCCCATTTTTTGTAGCAGACTTGTCTGTTCAGTCAGGTGGTGAGCGTCTGTCTGCCCTGGTCGCCCAGTCTGCCTGGGGTCTGTCCTCCTCCTTGGGGAGCGGCGAGAGAGGCGGCTGCTTTTCTTCTTCCCATCGAGCTCAGAAGCAAGCACACGCCATCCGATTCTACACCAGCATGGCTGGCTTGTGCCCGTGCGGTCTGGAACCTTTTATCCAAATCTGGATCAGAGAGCTCAGCTCCTCCCCCCACCGGAGGATCCTAGCGATGTGTGTTGATTCGGATGCTTTTCAAAACCTCTGGCTGTATTGGCGTCCAGGGAGGTAAAGTGGGCCAGGCCGCGCTGGACACGCTCCTGTCCTCTCTGAAGCGTTCACGAAAGAAAAGGGTTGGCTTGGCAAGACCTGCGGTGTTTTTAGCAACAACTCGCGCAGTGCCGAGTCTGAAGTGGAAGCATGTGATGTTGAGGCTTCCCGGGGGGTCACTAGTGGATGTCCGGGTCTGCACGGCCCTCTTTTCTCCACTGACTTGATGAATAAAGAGATGACGCTGGGCTCTGCGGGAAGGTCCTACCACCCACTCCCACCTCACCCCTCCAATGACAAGCAAAGGCCAGGATGTGCGCTTCAGGGCCTCCACCCACGCAAGAAGGTTGCACACCATGATGCTGCACGCTGGTTAAGAGGAAAAGGAGACTTCTGCTAATTAAACACGTGACCGAACATGGCTCATGCCTCAAAAGTCTCTCGGGGAGCTGGAGAGATGGCTCAGGGGTTAACACTCCGCCTCACGAGCCGAAGGTCCTGAGTTCAGATCCCAGATCCCACGTGAAAGGGCAGCAGCCTGCACTTCTAGCCCTGGAAGGTGGAGCCTGGGAAACTTCAGAGCAAAGCAAAGAAGAGGTAGGACAATCCAGGGTGATTCCCGAAGTCACCCTTTGGCCTCCACAGTCATACACAGTGCCCTCTGACACACACACACACACACACACACACACACACACACACATACACACTTTTTTTTTTTAAAAGTCTGTCAGGGTTTTTAAAGGAAAAAAGACCCAATAATAGCTGAGTCAGATTGAGATCAGAGACCTTATTACAGTAGTACTTAGTAGGTGTTTCGGTTGTATACAGAATTGTTTAGACATCCTGGAGTTATTTTGGTTGTATATCTGGACTGTGGTCAGAGTCATGATAAATCCAAATATGCTAGCAAGAGACTTACATGTGCAGCCGTCAGAAAGGAGGCAGGGGCAGGGGGATGTGGCTGAAAAAGGCCTGAGCGGGCGCGCAAGGTCATCCTCAGGAGACCCACCCCCTCCCCCGGCTTGACGTGCCCCTGTCTTCACCTCTCCCCCTCTTTCTGGCTTCCCCAGCGAGATGAAGCAGAGGCTGGCCGAGGAGGGCAGCAAGTGCAGCATCCTCTCCAGGCACCAGAAGTTCGTGGAGCACTGCTGCATGCGCTGCTGCGCGCCGTTCACCTTCCTCGTCAACACCAAGCGCCGCTGCGGCGATTGCAAGTTCAACGTGTGCAAGAGCTGCTGCGCCTACCAGAAGCGCGAGAAGGCGTGGGTGTGCTGCGTCTGCCAGCAAGCCAGGTGAGTGGCCAGCGGGGACGACGCCACGCTGCTGCCCCCCCCCACCAGATGTTCACACAGCACTGGAGGGAGGCGTGGCTGGGGGACCCAAGACCATGCTAGGGACCATGGCGGGGGGAGGGGGAGCAGACAGGAGGCTGGTGGAGCGAGAGATGGGGCTACCTGCCTGCTCCATCCTTTATAAATGCCTCCGCTGGCTTCATCTCGTTCATTCATGGCGGGGGCTCTTGCCGGATTCTTGCAAACTGCACTGTATGCAGAAGCCTGGGTGAGATGGGCAGAATCTTAATGATATCAGGGAGACATCGAGATCTGTGAGAAGTGGCCTCGGACGCACGTTTTGATCAGCTTGTCTACCCGGCAGCAGGGAGCCTGGCTCGGGAGCCTGCAGAAAGCTTCCCAGAGGGCAGGAGACTAACGCAGGATTGTAAAGGCCAGAGCAGAGTGCGACGTGAAGGGCATGGGGGGTGGCCCCCAGGCTCGCATTTCTTCTCCTTCCCGCCACTACCTGGCAGAGCATTGCTTTGATACGCTGAGTATTTGGCAGCTGATTGAGTTTGATGACCAGTGCCTGGTATTTGCCTTTGAAGTTCCAAAGTCTCTGATCCATACATGTCTGGAAGTCACGGTCATTTCTGGTTGGTTCTTAACACCCCGGCAGGGAACAGGACAGGCTTGCGGTCTTGAAATGACTCTAGGGAGTACCCGCCTGCCGGCCTTCCCGGCCCTCCTCATCCCTCCTCCCCTGTTACTTTTTCACTAGCTGAAAACGTCCTAGCGTTTCCCCATGGCTCGCGAGTGCATTCCAGGGGGGCTCCAAAGCAGCCCAGAGATGCCCGCTGAAACAGACTGGCCTGCCCATGAACCAGTGTCCAGGGCTGCCCACCGCCCCAAGCACCCGTGCGGACCTGCGCACCCAGAACCGGTCTAGTCCCCACACAGAAGTCCCATAGGAGAGGAGAGTCTTGAACCAAAGTGAAAACCGATGGCGCTCGTGGGTGGCTGTGTGTTTGAGCTTGGCCAAAGGCTGACCCCTACCCCGCGTCTTTGTAAAGTAAAGGCAGGGTCAGACCAAGGTATGAACGACAGCTGTCAGAAGAAGTTAGGACAGGTTTGACGTGGCCATTACGGAACTGGAGGCCTCGACTTTGGGGCGGGGGTTCTTTGACGGACTATGGATTGGTCAGAAGTTAGCGTAGGTTTGAAGCGACAATGACAGACTTGCAGATGTTGATTTTGGAGCAAGGGTCTTTCCTGCCGACCGAGGATTGGCTTGCTTCTAACTTTCCCGTGTCACGTTTGGCTCCCACACCCTCAGCTGTGTCTGCGTGGAGTGGAGGTGGAGGGTTTGTTCCGGGACAGACCTTTGTTGAAGCGGATCAGAGGGACTGGGTTTAAGATACTGGCCAATGGATGACTGAAGGTAGAATCCAGAACAAAAAGAAGTGTCAGCCCCGAAGAGCTGGCCCGTGGGGTGCTGAAGAAAGAGTGGAGCAAAACCTCTCTGTAGAAAGTGCTGGAACATCTGATTTCCAAAGAAGATCATTGGGTAGTGCCCCAGGAAAGGGGCGGGGTCTAGACAGACGTGATTGACAGTCCACCGGGTTCTCTCTTATGAGGAGGGGACATAGTGTTAAGAGACGAATAAGGAAAGGTGGACGCGGACGGTGTGACCCAACATGATGATTCTGCGCGTGGCAAGTCAGGCGGGTCCCATGAGACTCTCTCAGCTTCCCTCATCTTCCTCCGTGCCTCTAGGCCGTGTGCACATGTATGACAGCAGTGATAAGGCTGCCAGACCTGTGGTCCTGCCCATGTTCTTCCAGTGCCAGCATTAGCCCTTGGTGGTCTCAGGAGGACGTGGTACCTCATGGGATCGTCCCCCTTCTGTCATGTCATGCTGACAGGCCAAATCCTGTGCAGGTCTTGTGGAAGTGCACACAGCCTTCGTGAGTTTGTGCAGCCCTGCCGGGTCTAGAAGACTTGGCAGCACCCTTTCCCCCCGACACTCTTACACACTTACCGCCCCTTCTTCCAGGACGTTGCCTGAGTCTTGGGATGTGTCCTGTTTAAGAACCGAGCACTTTGAAAGTATTTATTCTCTGCCCTTTGGCCGGTTGTGGTTCCCTGTATCGAACACCTTCCATTTCCAAAGGAGGCTTCTCTGTCGTGGACCAAGAGCTGCTCTGACCCATGGTATAAGGACGAGTGTTTAGTGTTTGGTATCATGTCCATCTTGCAAAGCAACCGTTTGTTCCCCTCTTAGGGCCTGGGGACGCCCCACCCGTAGGTTCTTCACATGGTGACCCAGAGCAGACACAAAATCCCTTAGAACTGGGACCGGTGAGCAGAGGTGGATTCCTATTCAGTGGTCGTGACTGTGGCTGTAGTCATGTGGTTTTTTTCTCCCTGAATCTTTTGCACCACATCTTTCATTAAATGATTTCTGTTGTCGATGTTAGTGTGAAACCTTTAGCTCCAGGAGACCAACAAACACCAGACATGTGTGTTATAAATCAAGCAAGTCACTTACTTGGAAGTTGTTTTGCAAGCAGGAAATTACCGAATCATGCGTTGTCATTTTTACTGCCTACAAGTTCATTTTCCTGACAGTGCATTGAGCAGACTCCTTCCTACAAAAGTAAGAATCCAGGACAGCAGCTTCAGCTTGAAATGTATCTAGGGCTTCAACTCATACCAAGCCCCTTCCATGTGGGGTGTGAACTGGTTGGTTCCAGAACGAAGTTCCCTCCCTCCTTGGGAACAGACTGGCTTTCTAGCTCTTTGGTTCGTTGTGAAAATAGTTCCTTGTGATTTTCTGTCATTCATTCTGTGCTCTTATGTTTAACACAAACCAGTTTGGGAGACTGTTTGCAGGGAAGGGGAGAAAAACAATTTCCTTGGGTTGAAATCAGAGCTCAGTAAGTCCTTGTTACTTATCCCGTGACGTTTTCTTTGCTTCGTTGACTTCCCCTGGCCTTGTGCTCCCTGTACCTCGCGTGACCACTCGCCACTCCACTTGGTATCTACACAGACCACACCACTTGCATGTGCACATATGCGCATGTGTGTGTGCATAAGGCCTGAGGTCGACATTGGGAATCTTCTTGCATTGCTCTGCATTTTTACTTTTATTATTATTATTGTCATTATATGCATGAGTGTGCTTTGCATGTGCGTACATGTGCATGCATGCCTCTATGCAAGAGAGCACTTGTGTGTATAGACGCACACGCCTATGGAGGCCCAGGGGGGCATCAGGAATCACCCTGGATTGTTTTAGCTCCTCATTACTTTGCTCTGGGGTTTCCAGGCTCCCTCTTCCGGGGCTGGAATTACAGTCCTCTGCCATATCCACCAGCATTTTTTACATGGGATCTGGGGATCCGAACTTGGGTCCTTTTGCTTGCTAGGCAAAGGCTTTAACCCTGAGCCATCTCCATAACCCTCTACTTTTATTATTAAAGCCGGGTCTCTAGGTTCAGCCCAGAGCTGGTCAGGGGGCCAGACCAGCAAGCCGGCTTGCCCTGGGGGATTTTCTGTCTCTCTCCCTAGCATGCCATCTTGGCGTGTAAACCCCATCACATGCTTTAGAGACACCTCAACTTGTGGGTAGCACCCCTGAGGTCAGAACATTAGACATTCGCCAACTAAATCAATGTGGGAAATACTGAGCCTCACTAGAAATCCAGGGGCTGCATCGTCTGTTTCCAGCAGACTCTTCACTTGTTAGTCGTGAGTTCCACGTTGTTCTGAGCATCCACCCCTGTCTGCTTCCTGACTGTGGATGCCATGTGACCAGGCAGTCATGTGACCATCCAGTCGCCTCCCGCTCCTGCCGCCATGTCTTCCCCACCACGGTGGACTGTGCGCACACGCCATGGTCGCTGTGCTATGAAGAGTGGCCTTTTGTTTTGTTTTGTTTGGACAAGTTCCATCTAGCCAACCCATCAGATGTGAGGCATGCCAGGAGCATGCCTCTGGAGCCAGGGAGAACAGAGGAGGAAGGTGGGGGAGAGAGAAGTGGGTGGAAAGAAGCCACGGTACCTGCCCCTCTGCCAGTTTTGGGGAAGGAGCTGCGTGTTGCAGAAGTAACTCTGGAATAATTTCTCGGACCCCAGTGAGGGTGGGGAAGTGGAGCTAATGCCGGCGTCTGGAGTGAGCCAAGGATTCCAGCCCTGCACTTAGCTGGCATTGCTGCTTTGTACTAAAGCAGGGCAGGGGTGGAGCAAAGGCGGGACTTCACAGAAGCAAACACAGTGGTTCATCAGTGGGCAGAGGGAACACAGGCCTTGACTCTAATCAGACAGAAGCTGAGGCCAAGGCATAGAAGCAGGGGGGGGGTTCCTGATGGGGGGGCAGATGAGTCGGCCAACACAGGGCAGGAGAGTCGGAGAGCTCTTCTGTGTTGTGATTCCTTTTTCTGGTCTGCTACTGGAAAGGTCCATCTAGTGGGCTGGTCTTTGTGTTGCAAATGCATTGATCTCTATCATCTCTTGGGGTGGTCCGGCAGCTGATCCATTAGTTAATCCCAGGTGCAGTTAGGTTGACCACTGAATTAGCTGCCATGACAGACATCAGTGTATCCCTGGGACTGACTGGCCAGTCATCTCACAGCAGTTGGTGAGTGCCTGCAGAGACGTGTGTGTACACCTGGCCTCCACGCTCACACACACACACAGATGCACCTGCACACACGTGTACCTCGGCCACCATGCTCACACACACACAGATGCACCTGCACACACGTGTACTTCGGCCACCATGCTCATACACATACACAGATGCACCTGCACACACGTATACCTCGGCCACCATGCTCACACGCATGCATAAGCATACTTGCGTGCATGTACTTTTTATCAAAATGAGGACAATAGCAGCATATTTTCAAGCAATATGTGTAGCACATATGCGCTATTTTTAATATAGTTCTAGCACACGTGTGAGGTCTCAGAGGCCTGTCATGAGTGCCGGGGCCTGAGAGTCAGAGCCGCGCACCCGATCGCAACAACCTCTTTGCGTCGCGCAGTCACCGTGTGCTCCGCAGCACCAGGCGCCGTCAGGCTGTTTGCCTGTTCTCTCGTGGGCTTGGCCTTGTGTGAAAGGCGTGTGTTCTCGGGGGCGCTCCGTGTGCTGCCAGGGCCACGCGCCCTTCTGGTTTGGCTCACCCTGGACGATCAGCTCCTGAGATGTCTCCATCACGTTACTGCGGGTGCGAAGATGTCACTGTGCTCGAACAACCCCGCGTTACGCGGCTGCGCTCCCGGCGGCAGAGCTGCGAAGCTGTGGGAGTGAATAAAGCGCTAGAAGGCGTTGGCAGACGCTCAGGCCTGTGCCGTGAGGGGAGGCCCACCTGCCCAGACTTCACAGGAAGTGTCATCAAGACGATGACAATCGAGACGATTCCCGATGTGCACCCCCCCAAACATATGCATGTGCACCTCTACACACATCCACACGTGCTACATGCCTACACACATCCACACGCGCATGCCCACACATATATATATACATGCATCCACACATGCAAGCATGCACACCACACATACCCACACATGCAAACAGTTACACAGGCATGCATGCCCTGCCTACTTCCACACATGTACCCAACATGCACCCATATCTCCACACATGCATGTACACCATACACGCATGCAAACGGGAAGGGAGAACAGAAAGTGACTTCAACAAGCCATGGTAGTGGGAGGAAGTCCCGGGAGGGAAGGATGAGCCGGTGACAATTTTAACTCCAGAAAGGACTTCGTGAATCACCCTTTTCCCTCATCCCACAGAAGGGACTGTACATCCCTGTTATTCCTGGTCACCATGACAATCAAACCCCCCTTCACCCTGCCATGCATGGTGGGAGCCGGGCTTTCTTCCATCTTTGTGCCCCGCACAGCTTAGCAACATGCCCGGCATACAGCAGACACCCGGCAGAGTCGATGGACGTCTCAGAACAAGGCTGCACCTCCTGACCCCAGTTTGCTATGGAGCGGGGATGGGGCAAGGGAGGGCAGAGATCCCCCTGGAAGAGCAGGTCATGGTGCCCCAACTGTACCATCGACTCAGACTTGGATCTCAGATGGGTCCCTTTGCCCCACGGGACGTGGCGAGGAGAAGGACGCCACGGCTTTCTGTGCAGCCAGCTCTCGCCATGTGAGGGGCAGCATTGCACGGGACGGGGGTGATGCTGTGCACCCCACACCTCCACCTGCACCCTGCCCTGCCGTTCCCTGGGGTACATGGAAGGCTCTACTGTGGAGCTGTGGTTCACAGCAAAAATAAACAGTCTGGAGTCTGCTTGTCCTGTCCTGGTCGGCCGAGGGAAAGGTTCCCAGATGGCCCCGGGGGCCCGTGAGGCGAGCGCCCATCTGCCTCCTTTGTGGTCGTGGTGCCCCCTCCCCTGTAGAGAGGACCCGGCCTGCGCTCGCTTGGGCAGGAGTTGGCTTGCTGGGCGAGCTGGCTTCAGCACTGCGGTGACTTGAGCTGGCGAAAAAAACCCTTGGCAGAAATCAACCCTGTGAGCCGCTGGAGGCTTTTCTCTCATTTAAATGCTGTTGGATTCCCAATTCATAAATTCTGGCTGAATGCTTTTTAATTAATGAGTCGAAAATGCATTCAGTGAGACCTCATTTGCGAGAAGGCTCTGCGTTCGAGGGACGGGCGCTGAATGGAACCTCGCACTTGGGCAGGGCCGCGCGTGCTCCAGGAGGAGGCGGGCGACCAAGTTGTAGTTATATTAAGTTCTATGTATGGCTGGGCCGGGGTCATGGCTCGGTGCGTAAAGCGTCTGAGGGAGGGGGCTGGGGTTCAGGTCTCCAGGTCCCACATAAAGCTGGATGCAAAGCATCTGCAAGCACTGTGCCCCGTGGGAAACAGAGAGAGCCGAGAATCCAGACGCTCCCGGGCCAAGCTGGCCTCCCACGGCACGAGGAGGAGACCGGCCTCAGCAAGGAGGGAAGCTGCTGAGGAATGAGCCCCAAAGGAGGTGGTTGTCTCTACCTCCAAGACACACTGCGGCGTGTGCGCACACGCCCCCTCTCACATACACACGCATATACACACATACACACACCACACACATATACACACACCACAAACCTACACACACATACACACATACATACACATACACAGCACACACACATGCACACACCACACACATATACACTCATACACATACACCACAGACACATATACACACATACACATGTGCACACATTACACACACACTCATGCACGCACGCATCACACACACACACATGCAAATTGCTGTGCGGCAGGAGTTCAAATCCTCACCTGTTGCTAACATATCCTTATCAATTCTAAATACGAGTGAAAATAATATATGTATGAGAATACAAAGAAAATTGGACCTACATGTTATGATGGATATTGGCCCATATGCCTTTTCGAGCATGTCTGCGTGCGTGCACGTGCATACGGGTGCTCACGCCCATGCATGCGTGCACATATGGAGGCTGAATGGCTTGGGTGGGCGTCCTTATTCAGTAACTGTCCTCTGCCTTTTGATGCAGGCCTGACCTGGAACTCTCAGGGGGCCCAGCTGGCTGCCCGTAGGTTCTGAGGTCCTCTGTGTCTGCTGGGTTGCAGAGCGTGTCATCAAGTGTGTGCATATGTGCAAGTGCCTGTGTGTGTGCCTGTGTGTGTGCATGCGTGTGTGCGTGTGCGCATGTGTGTATGTGCATCCTTAGCTGATGTCAATGTTGAGGAAGGCCATGACAGTTATAGGAGGCAGGGCCTTGCTGGAGGAAGGCAGGTCGCAGAGGAGGGGCTTGGAGGGTGCGAGCCCCCCACTTGCACTTCGCCGCTTGCTCTCTCCGCCTCCTCGATGGCTGCAGGTGATTCGAACTAGCCGCCTCTGCCACCATAATGGACCATCTCCCCTCTAGAGCCGGCGGCCCTTTCTGCCTGGGTCTGAGTGTCGTCTCACAGCACGGAGAAGAGTGTCTATTCTTCCCGCGCTGGGGGGTCTGAGGTCGGAATCAACGCTCTTGCACGAAAGCTGGGCTCACAGCCGCAGGAGGGTCTGTCAGCTCCGGGCCCAGCGCTAGCGATTCACTGAGAGCAGGGGATAAGCGAGGATGAGTGTATAATCCCGGCTTTAGTTCTAAACGCTTCGCTGGTCCTTCATTAACGTTTCAGTGCATGGCTTGGCCAGGCTCCCGTGGAGCGTTCTAGGAGGCCTGGATTCCCAGTCGCAGGACAGGGTATGCGTCCCCTCTGCAGGGGAGGCTGGGAACGCGCAGCGCCCGGAGGCTACTCAAGCTGAAAGCTAAGCTGTTCTCTATCTGTCGGATCCCTGGCTTGCGTTAAAACGCAGATCACAAGCAAACAGCCTGCGGGCAGACAGCAGGGCTGGGCGGGTGAAGTGCTTGCCGCAGGCGTGAAGATCTGAGTTTGACCCCCGGACACACATGATAAAAAAAAGAAAAAGCCAGTTTCAGTTTACATGTGCGGGGTATATGTGTGTCAGCTGTCAAGACGACAACTGGAAATTACTGTCACAACTGGACTTCAGGCTCCTGGGCCCCAGTCTGCTGAATCTGCTTAGCTAGTGTGGATTTGGATCTGAGGCAGGAGCGTTGCTATGAGTTTGGGGCTAGCTTGGGCTGCATCCTTCCCGGTGAGCTATAGGTGTGAGACCGTGTCTCGAAAGAAAGAAAAAATGTCCAAGCCTAGATGAAAATGAGTTCTGTTCTTAGGTGGAGAGACCTTGGACAGAGGCTGTGGGAGGAGAGGTGGGTACTGGCAGGCAGCGCTAGAAAACCAGATAAACCCCAAAGAAGGAGACGGGAAGCAGAGATGAACCGCCCAGGCTCGGGTAGCTGGCTGCTCGGCGCTCGCTGTGAATGGGGAATCCACCCTGAATTCCCCCCATGGACCCTGCAGAATCCAGGGCCAGACGCCAGATCTGAAAGAGTCACTTCGACCTCCGTGTGCCCCCGCAGCTCCCCAGAAGAAACCGAGGGGACCGCCCTTGGGTGAGCTGATGAGCCACTGCCGCTTGGGACCACCTATATCACAGTCACGGAAACTCACACTTCACCGTGCTGAGCTGCCTGTCAAGGGACAGGAAGGGTAGGGGGTTAGAGGGACGTCACTCTGTCCCGTTCCCCCTCCTCGTGGGAGGGGGCTGCCGCCCAGCCTGCAGGTCCAGGAGGGACCTGCCAGGGGGTGCTCCCCTCTCTCGGGCTGCCAGGGGATCCCAGTGAAATGTTCCCGTTTCCAAGGTGGGTTCAGAGAAGTGATCCTGAGGCCTTCGAGAGCTTCCGTCCAGCGGTGCTTGAATCTCAAAGCAGAACCGGGGAACCAAGCGCCACACCCAAGATGGCAGCCAGAGGTTGCTGGGGGGATTCACAGCACGCCGCAGACATCGCTAGCCCATTCCTCCGTGCCGTTGCACGTGGGTGGAAGCGGCCACACCGAGAGGTGCTGGCCGTGACGGGCCACTTAAAGGGTCGTCCCGAGAGGCAGAGGGGCCAGTGACCCACTGTGACCATGACGTGCTCGGGTCTACCCTTGGCCCCGCCGACAGGGGCCAGAGCCCCACAGCTCCCTCCCTTCCTTCCCTGGTGGACGCGAGGCTCGCAGAGCAGAGACCAGCACATCGCCAGCTTGGAGGGGTCCAGCTGCTGTGGAGACGACGCGTCATCCCAGCCCGGAGAAGGCTGCAGCCCGCCCTTATTTAGCACTACAGAATCTCCCCTGGCTTTGTGTCCTCCTGACCTGTGCTCCCCCACCCCGGGAGATTTGTGAAGTACAGTTTTGTAACTGAAGAAATGGATGCGTAGGCGGGTTTTGATGGGGGGGGGGCTGAAAGCATCTGGATGCTGCGTGTGAGGCGCGGCAGCAGGCGGCCCAACCAGCCAGATCCAGGTTTGTATAAAGAGGCGGGTGTGTGAGGCGGCCTGGCGTTACTGTGACAAAGCGCCCGAGGAGAGAGAGCAGGAGCACGTCCGCGAGTTCCGTGTCTGTAAGTTTTATCTTAGTGTGTATTAATTATACATCGTACATCCGTTGTATTTTCATAGTGTGTATAATGTTTTTTTATCATAGTTACCTTTTAAATATTTATTTGAGAGAGTATGTGAAGAGAGAGAGAGAGAGAGAGAGAGAGCACATGCACGCCATGGTGCACGGGTGGAGGTCACGAGAAAACACTCAGGAGTCAGTTCTCTCCTTCCACCCTGCAGGTTTCCGGGGATCAAACTCAGGTCCCCCAATTTGTAAGCAGTGCCTGACCTGCTCAGTCAGCTCCCCACGACCCCCTCCTGCCCCCTTCCTTTCCCACTAGTCTCTCTCTTCTTCCCAGAAAATGCCCCTTGATAGCGTGTGTGCGTGTGTGTGTGTGCATGTGTGACTATGTGTGTGTGTGCGCATGCCTGTGTGCGTGTGCGTACATGCAAGTGTGTGTGCGTGAGTGTGTGTGCGTGTGTGCATGCGAGTGTATGTGTGCGTGTGTGTGTGATGCACGCATGACCAGTGAATGACTAAGGTTGCTTTCAGGAGCTCATGAACAGTTATTACAGAAGCATGGACTCCTTACCAGTGCCTGGTCCACAGGAGAAAATGTCTCTCGCGCCCCAGCAGCCAGGGGCTGCCGTAGCCCCTCAAGGAGGGGGAGCGAGGCTTTGTGGGCCTCTCCCCACTAGCAGCCGTCCATCACCTGTCTGTTTCCTAAAGCTCCCAAGCGAGTTCATCTGCTGTCACAGCCCTCCTGAGCCCAGTCCTCCCCAGAGGCCTGATCTCTGGGCATTGTTGCAAGGAGGGGCGGGTCCTTCAACAGCTGTGCTTTGGGGGAAGAATTTTCACACCCTGAATCCCCTTTCTCCAGGGACCCAAATCAACAGTGAGCAAAACTCCTGAATGGCTCCTTGAAGGTCCCAAGATGCTCTCCTGGGCATGAGATGGGGGGGCATAGAGGGCATGGTTTCCATCAGGGTCTGCTGGAAGGGAGTGCTGGACCCATTTGGGGCTCATCAAGTTCACTTGGCAGCCCACCCCCACCCCTTGCACTCTCCTCCCCAAATGGAACTTTCTTTCCTACTTTGGGGTGTTTCTCTGAGGTTTCGGGACTCATTTTGCCCACACTATCATTCATTGCTCCGAGAGAACAGCGTCTTGTCAACCCGGACGAGGGGCGGCCTTGGTAGCAGATGGGGTGCAGAGGGCCACCTTTGCCGCCTCAGACTTGCTTTTTGTCGTTCCCTTCTCTGGGATGATGTGCAGGTATGCACACATCTTGAGGTCGGGGTGCACGTGGATATGCGAGGGCCCCGTGAATCCTTCTTAGTAGGAGTAGGTGGGGGAAGCCGCGTTCTAGCCGTGTGCCCCTCGGGGTCTGCCCTACCAGCGTCTTCCCCATTGCGTCACGCCTGTCCTTGGGAGAGTCTATCTCAAGTGTTTACTGCAAGGACTTCAAAATGGAGAAACAAAACACTCTAGAGTGTTTGTCGCACTCAAAATTTCATCAAAGGGGAAAAAAACCAACTTAGGCACAGTTGGAATTTTCTTTTCTTTTTTAAAAAATTTCATTATGTTTATTTATTTTTTTCCAATCATCCAAACTTAATAGGTACTCCAGTCCCCTCCCTCCCTCTACCCCCTCCCTGGTGGAGGGTCCCCTTACACCCTCTCCCCCTTTTCCCCTTCCTTTCACCCCCTCCCTCCCTTTCTCCCAGTACCCCCCCCCCCGTCTTCCCTCCTCCTATTCCCTGGAGCATCCTTTAGTGTGAAAGTCAAACTTCCTTCTGCAAATCCTCCACTTGCAGAGGTGTAAGGACTCAGTGGCATTACCCAGAGCCCTTTCTCGTGCTCCCCTTTAGTATGGGAACACTATTGGACTGTTAATCCCTTGCCTCTAAGGATCCTAGTGCCTGTGATCCATGCTAGACTTTGAGGGGTCATTGACATGTCAGTCATTGCACAGGTCATGCAAAGTCTGATTATGACTACTGCGGCCCTAACTTGTGTGGAGTATCTTGCATATTGTTGCTTCTCCCCATCTTTAGGCTCTTACGATCTTTTTTTTAAATTCAATTGTGTGTGTGTGCGTGCGTGTGCGTGTGCGTGTGCGTGTGCGTGTGCGTGTGCGTGTAGAACCACGGGTGAATTCGGGAACCACCATGGACCGCCTCCACCTCCTCCTTGTTTACCCTGCCCTGGGATTCACAGGCTCCCCCCTACCAGGACCAGAAATGCAGACTGCCCCCGTTTCCACCCGGCATCTATAATGTAGGGTCTAGGATCCGAACTCAGGACCTTCCAGCCTGCAAGGCAGAGGCTTAACCCCTGAGCCACCTCTCCAGCCCCAGGATCTTACAATCTTACAGCCCCCTCTTCTGCAAATTCCCCCGAGCTTTAGGATGGGGAGAGATTTGGCTGGTCTGGTTCCAGGTGATTAGTGTAGGGTCTCTGATGTTCTGAATTATGGCTTGTTATTGTTTTCAGTTTTGCTGTTCCTGCACCGCCCTTGGCTCCATCCTGATGGGTATTTGAGGTCACCTCCTAGCCAGAGATAAAAGGCTGTTTAAATGAAGTCTTACTTAAAAGTAGATTCAAAGGTAGATGGAATAGGAGTAGAAGACCGCGGTGAGGGGGGTCAGTCTCCCATTTGCAGGATGGTTACCTTCTATCTTCCAGATTCTATGCCCTCCCTGACTGGCAAGATCAAACCCCCTCAGTCGCAAGTGACCAGGAAGGTAAGTAAGTGAGCTTAACCAGATGGAATTTTCTTTTGTCCTTTGAGGCCTTGTTAAAGCCCATGCCCTGCCTGGGTCTTCTGCGCGGTGGGGACTGTGACCAGGGAGTCGGGGTCAGGCCTTGGAGGACAGGCTGCTGACGACCGAGGAGCTGGACAGATGCTGTGGGCTTGCCGGCAACCACGGTCAGGCATCGCCCTGCGCTTGGAGACAGATTGGGGACAGGAGGACAGGGAATGACCAATGACCCTGGTGGGGGGCGTGAGGGACATCTCTGCAGAGGGTCCTCATGCCTGTCGACAGCTGGAACCTTCCCCCGTGCCTCGGCTCCCAGGGTGGCTGCTGACCATGGAGGACAGGTCAGCTGGGAAGCCCTGGACGCCATCCCTGGCTTCTGGATGTGGACACCGGGAATCGAACTCGGGCCTCGGGCCTGTGCTGCAAGCCCTTGACTCACTGAGCCCTCTCCCAGCACAAGTCACGGACCCCCCTCCCCCCAGACCTCTTGCTGTCTGCTTTGGCTCCTTAGACACAGATTTTGGAAATTAGTGTGTCTGTCGGATCACATTTTGTGTAATAGGCAGGCGCGGTGCAGTGAGCGTAGCATCCGGCCGAGGGCACGGTGTCGTCCCTTAGAGTTCACACGTCGAATCACGGGTCTGATTGTGCTGATACTCCAAAAAAGCCAGCTAGGCAATGGAGATTCGGATGTGAACTTCCTCAGGCTGTTGAACCTCTGTACAAGCCCAACTGACAGTCAGATCCTAAGCCAGTGCTGGCATCTCGTGCTCCCGTGGAGCTTGGCGTAGGTGGGGTCGGGCACGTGTCCTGCAGCAGGGAATGAGGACAGGGACAACCTGGTGGCGTGGGCCTGTGCTCCGGTGTCCTCTGCTGCCCCTGCCCCACAGTGAGGGCGACGGGCACTTCAAGGGTGGGGCAGAGGCAGCGCTCGCAGGTGATTCTGAGCCCGGGAGTTTGAAAACCCTCCCCTCGATGACCGAAGAAACCGGGAACGGCCGTCCCCTGCAGACATCCAATGCAAACATGGACAGATGCCCGCAGCGGCCTAGGTAGGCTGCCCCGGGACGTGGGGTTCTAGATTGCAGGTTCCCCAGCACCCCATCTACAGTCTGAGGTTCCCCCAGCACCCCATCTATAGTCTGGTTCCCCCCCCCAGCACCCCATCTACAGTCTGAGATTCCCCCAGCACCCCACCTACAGTCTGGTTTCCCCAGCATTCCCCTCATCTATAGTCTGTGGTTTCCCCAGCATTCCCCCATCTACAGTCTGTGCCCCCCAATCCCCCATCTGCAGTGCGTGGTCCCCCCGCACCCCTGTCTCCAGCCTACAGAGGCAGAGCCAGGCAAGAATGCAGCGCTGGGAAAACCATGGCGTCCTGAAGCAGCCGGCTTCTCTTCCCAGTGAAGCACAACAGCTGTAAGAACACTCTGGGCTCAGACGCTGCCTGGCGGAGCCCGTGCCGCCCGACCCCCCCTGCCTCAGTGTTGGGGTGAAGGAGCCACTCCAGCCTTCGCCCTGCCTGCCTTCCTCCAAGAACCCAGGAAAGAAAAAGGCCCATCCGTTGCCAGGGAGGCTTCTGGCTTCCTTAGAGCCTGGTGGAATTCTCACGACTTTGGCGAGCAAAGCGCCCCATCCAAAGACGAAAACACGCTCTTGGGAAAAGATGGCCTCGCCGTGTCATCGCTGGCCGATGGAGAGCTTGTTCTGTGCCGAGTACTATTCTATACCCCCAGAGGCCCCAAGGGTCCGGGGTCTTCATTCTGTTACAGATGGAGAAAACGAGGGCAGACAGGGCAAGTATTTCTTTCATGCACCTTCTGTGCGCAAGACCGCGAGACCCACGTGCTTTTGTGCCGTGGTCTCCATGGTAGAGTCCAGCTCGAGCTTGATGCTGTGTCTTGGATGGGTGTGAAAGACGCGGGGTTCTGGGTCCCTTTGTGAAGATCTAATAGTTGAGACAAGGACTGAGCAAACCTGCAGGAGATTGTCCAGCTGACGAGGAAAGCCTCCCCCCCCCAAGTCAGACCATCCTTTGGGCATGTGGATAAGATAGAGCCCTAGACCAAGGCCTCAGCTGTGGACCCAAAGTGAGGACCCCCTACTAGGTTAGTGTCAGTTGACCATCTGGACTCTTAGGGGGCAAGTCTCTAAGCCAACCTAAGAGGGACCCTCCAGCTGAAGGCTGGGCTTGGGTACATGTATCAGTTTGCCTGCGTGTGGCTGATAAATCACCATCAAATGGCTTAAAGGAACAAGGGTTTATTTCCTTACAATAGTCCAGTTACAGTTTGTAGTCCAGCTTCATGGGAGAGCTCACACCAACACCAGGGCCGAGGGAACTGGCCACACCATCTCTACATAAACGCTGAGAGAGGGACAATTCTTACTCGCCATCCACATGTTCGGCCAAGTGTACACAAGGATGCCAACTTCCTCAACCAGCTCTCTCTGTATTTTATTCACCTGTCCACGGCCTAGTCCCACCCACCATGGGCTGGGCCTTCCCCATCAGCTAGACAATCTCCTGCAGGTTTGCTCTGGGCTTAAACTCAACCACTATTCTCTACAAATGTGCCCAGAGCTCAAATCCTCCACTGTCAAGTAGACACCTGTGTCCAGCTACAACAGGATGCCTGAGAGAAACTGTTTTGATGAACCTAGTGATGTGGGGAGACGGAGCCCACGGTGGGTCAGGAGGGGGAGGTCGGGTGCATAATCACGCACGCAGCTGCTGCTTTTTGCTCTGGACGGCGAAGGGGATGCGACCAGGGTCTTGGCTCCTGCTGCAGTGATGTCCGCACCATGGCGGACCGGAGCCTGGAATTGTGAGTCAACCAATCCTTTCCCCCACCCTGACGGTTCTCTGTGGAGATTTGTTCTTGAAAGAGCTTAAGATTGTGTAGCGTGTCCTCCATACACGGGTCACACACTTGTACAGCTGAAAGACTTAAGTCAGGGCCGGGGAGGGGCTGAGGGAGCTGACATTGTGTCCTGATGGAATATTCATGATCTCATTTGCATCGGAGGAAAACAGAGCATCTGAAAGGTCAGCAGTTTGTCAAGACTGGACGCCAGGAGAAAAAAGTTCTGTCGTTGCAGAATGCTGGCTGTGTGTTTGGAAACTGTCCCAAAGCACCTTGGTTTCCTTCAAGGACACCGTAGCCAGGGAGCTATTGAGAAATGGCCCAGGGTCGCTAGTTAGAGGAGGGAGAGGCTGGCAGCAGGACCCCCCTCGATGCTGGCAGCTAATGGGTGAGTATCCAACAGCAGGTGGTGGACCCAGTTAGGCAGTTCCGGGCTCCCCAGGTCTCTGCTCCCCTGGGAACCACACTTGGTAAGTGACCAGAGAGAAACTAATGTCTGCACAGCCTGGTCCCTAGATGATGGGCAGCTGCCAGGAGCCAGTGTGCCAAGTCCACGTGAATCCTTGACCCGAATAGATAAACCAAGGGTCTTTTAACTGAGCAGCTCTTTCCTTTAATTCCTCTGTGTGTGTGTATATGTGTGTGGGGGGGCTGTTGACTGGGTCTTGCTATCTTTCCTCCTGCCTGGCTGACACAGCCCTTCCCCCACAAGATCCCGTCCATTGTATGAGTCTGTAGACACACGAGATTTCAGGCTATCTTGGATGTAGAAAATATTGAATTCTAGGATCTGTGTGCTGCGTACCTTTTGCAACTTTATTAATCTTTCATCAAACCTGCCAAACGTGTCATTGTCTACTGACTTACATTTTCTGTCACCTCCTCTCACTGTGCAGATTAGGCATTTTTAATCAGTATCTGTATTAATTAGAATGTTAGAGCTAGAATTCATCAGAATTGATTGATAGGAATTAGCAATTTCGAGAAGCTGTTACTTTGACCTAGCGAATGGTCTTCATTTGCACTTTATTTTTACTGTGCAAGCTTTTTCTTGCTCTATTTAATTGTTTGAAATGCCTGGGGATTTTTATTGTCTAGTTACGTATTTTCCCTTTCATGTGTGTGGGAGATACATGCTTGTGTGTATGCATGTTCACATGCGTGCGGGCGTATGTGAGTATGTATGCATGTGGAGGCTGAGATTGATATCAGGAATCATGTTCATGCTCTCCAACTTATTTCTTGAGACAGGGTCTCTGATCAAGCCCAAAACTCTCCAACAGAGCTAGTCTCATCTGCTGGCGTATTCTAAGGATCCCCAGTCTCTCTCTTCTGAGGCTGGTGTTAACGGATAGACCACCACATTGACATTTTACCTGGGTTCTGGGGTTCCGACTCCCATCTGCTTCCTTATTTGACAAGCTCTGTAACTGCCTAGCCATCTCTCCAGTCCCTCAGTTCATATGTCTAGCAAAGGATTCAGTTGATTGACAATGGTAATCACCGTGCGAGCCCGCATGTAGCAATCCCAATAGACTCCCTTCTGGAAGCGCTGTGGCGGGCTGCCTGAGAGATCCAAATCCAGCCTCATCGGCAGCCGGTAGACGCGGACTGGGACATGTGCATAGGATCTGACAGGCAGACGTGGTGTTCCTCAGTGCCAGACGAGGGCTCCTGTGTGGCATTTACACTCCTCAGACTCCGTTCGGTACCTTCTGACCCAAGAAAAACTGTCCTTGGAGGAGTCGCTGAGAACAGGCACAGAGACCAAACCCTAACCCTAACACAGTGACCTAACACGGTCACCTAGTGCTTCTGAGTGTTGTGTCGTCCTGTTCTGTGACACTTTTCTCTGGACGGTGCCACACAACTGTCTGTCCACCCCACACCGCAGCTTGACGGCTGACCAAAGTAAAAGCCAAGGTCCAACTCCAGGAAGCAATGAGTTTATCGGGCTGCTCACAGGAGCAGGGGCGACTCAAGGGGCGACTCAAGCGACATCCCCCAGAAGACCCCAGCAGCATCCTGGGTGAGGCTGCTGCACACTTGTTCCCGGGGACTCGAGCAGACTGCGGGGCCGTCTGGGAAGTCTCCTCCCCCAAGGTGGTTCATGACTTTTCCATTCCTTGGGGGAGGGGGGTGTCATGCATTTGTTAGTCTCAAGAACTTCCTGAGACTTTATGGGACAGAAGGTTTTCAGTTGCTGACATCCAAGCCTGTTCTCTGAATCGGCCAAGTCAGCGCGTGACCTCACGCTCTTCCACAAACACTTTCCGTCCTCCTGAACGTTGTCAAGAATCCCCAGCTCTGCTCCCAGCCCCCTAGTGTGGGGTTTCCTGGGGGACACATGCAAACCATCTGTTCGCCTCCGATAGAGCAGTGATAACAGACCAAAGAAATGATTCTACCCAATTCAGCTTGCTGGACCAACGAGTGCATTGGGTGAGAGGTCACTACAGGGCGTGGTGAGGGTCACTACAGGAGCAAGGTGAAGGTCACTAAAGAAATGTGGATGAGGGGCTGGAGAGGTGGCTCAGGGGTTAAGCCTCTGCCTTGAAGGCAGAAGGTCCTGAGTTCAGATCCTAGACCCCACAAATAGACGCCGGCGGAAGCAGGGGCAGCCTGCGTTTCTGGTCCTGGTAGGGTGGAGCCTGTGAATCCCGGGGCAGAGTAAACAAGGAGAAAGTAGAGACTGTCCATGGTGGTTCCCGAATTTGCCCGTGGTTCTACATACACACACACGAACACACACACACATACACCACACACACACACACACACACACACACAATTGAATAAATAAGAAATAAAAAAAAAAGAAATGTGGATGAGGGGTCACTACAGGAGTGTGATGAGGGGTCACTGCAGGAGCATGGTGAGGGGTCACTACAGGAGCATGGTGAGGGGGTCACTACAGGAGCGTGGTGAGGGGTCACTGCAGGAGCATGGTGAGGGGTCACTGCAGGAGCATGATGAGGGTCACTGCAGGAGCGTGGTGAGGGTCACTGCAGGAGCGTGGTGAGGGTCACTGCAGGAGCGTGGTGAGGTGTCACTACAGGAGCGTGGTGAGGGGTTGCTCACAGGAGCACAGGTGACTCGGGCAGCTGTATCATTGAGAAGCCCACCCAGCATGGACAAGGTCTGGAGGGGCTGTGTCCCTGCAGCTCCTGCACAACTTGCCGGCTTTTCCTCTGGGGAGTTGCTCCTTTCCGTCATGCTGCGTTGTCGATAAATTCACAGCCCAACAGCTTAAGGGACACAAGGGGCTTTATTCTTGCTTACGATTACCCAGTGACATCTCTTAGTTTAGATTGGCAGGAGAGCTCATACCAACACCAAGGTCCAAGCCAACTGGTCGCACCGTATTCATGTAACTATCAAGAGAGGGACAATCCTCGCTGGCTGCTGCTCAGGGACTGATCCCACCCACCATGGGCCGGGCCTTCCCCATTACATAGGCAATCTGCTGCCAACTTGCTCGGGGCTACTTCAACTGTTCATTTTCTTACAAATATGCCCAGAGCTTACATCTTCAACCAGCAAGTTGGCCCCTATAGCTAACGATGAAAATTCCTGACCCATATCTGTCCGCGGCGTAGGGCCAGTCACGCTGTGCTGCTGAGAGACACCCTCACACACAAGCGACTGCAGGGAGAAAGGGAGATTTCTCTGCCTTTGGTTGCTGAGGGGAGATACAGCCCACCATGGCAGGAAAGGCGTGGCTGGGCAGAAGCTGGAAGAGGCTTCAGTTACACCCATCGTGGAAGCTGAGCGACCCGGCTGCTAACTCCAGGAATAGACCCAAGCAGAAGCAGGGTGGGCTGGGCAGTCTCCAGGCCCACCCCCTGCCCCAGCCTTCCTCCAGCAAGGCGCCGCCTCCCAAAGTTGCCAAAACCTTCCCACATGTCAACCAAGGATTCAAACAGGAGCCTATGGAGACAACTCAGATCCAAAGCATGCCAGGCCTCGGGAGTCCTGGGCCTCCCTTGTGGGTTTTGTGACCTCCCCACCTCCCTCCCTGGGGAATGCTTCCAGACAGGCGCGTCAGTGGTCCACAGCAGCCCGTTCTTCAATGATCGAATGTGCACTCGTGCCTCTGTGGAGGTGGAAATCTTTACATTGCTTTGGCTTTGCTGAATTTTCTAAAAGGAGCAGGCATTGTTGCATTTAGAGCAAGAGAAATAACAAAGCTATTCCTAAAACGGGAGGGCTTCAGAGCTGCGCTTCTGTCAGACTTCAAAGAGGGGATCCTGTGGAGGTCCTGCCCAGCCCGGGATTCCCGGGAGAGTGCTTCCCGGGGCTTCTTGCTGACCGACGCGAGGCTGGGGTGTGTGCGTCTCACGGCTGCTTTGTATTTTCCCAAACTGGACTATAGAATTGGGGATAATATATTAACAGTATCGGGGGAAAAGCCTGCTGTTAAAGAGGCTCGGCAGTCAGCTTGTCCGCACTAGAAGCCCCCCACACTTGGGGGCGGGCAGCAGCGTTTGTTGGCCCTCCGGGTGTTCAGCTCCGGTGGCTCTTCTGGTCTCGTCCACGGTCCCTTGTGTCCTCTGACCAAGTGACAGTTGATGGCTCTAGTCGTTTGTTCGGGAGTGGGGGGCGGGGCGCTGGCTGTGGGCTAGGGCGAGAGGGGACACTGGGCCAATGGCTGGTCTCCATGCAGCAGGCCGGCTTGGTGGCTCAAGTGTGTGGTGATGAGCTGGTGTGTGTGGTGATGAGCTCACATGTATGGTGATGAGCTCACGTGTATGGTGACGAGCTCACGTGTATGGTGATGAGCTGGTGCAGGATGCCACAAGCCCCAGGGGAGGAGCAGCAGGCCCAGGGCTCAAACACATTCCAGTACTTTCCATGGTGCTCACAAGGCCAGCTCAGATCCAAGGAGCCGAGTGGCCTTGTGTCAGCAGAAGGCTCTGGGGGGCTTGGGTGATCCTGCAGGTCTCCCTGAGCCCCCCCCCCCCGGCTCTGTCTCCTCAGGCTTCTGCGCGCGCAGTCCCTGGAGTGGTTCTACAGCCACGTGAAGAGCCGCTTCAAGCGCTTCGGCAGCGCCAAGGTCCTGAAGAACCTGTACAGGAAACACCGGCTGGAGAGCGGCGCCTGCTTCGACACCCTGGGTACGCGCACCCTGCTGCCCGGGCGCTGGGGCCCGGAGGGAGGAGGGAGGGGAGTGGAGGGAGGGAGGGAGGAGAGGGAGGTCAGGGAGGGAGGGAGGGAGGAGGAGGAGGAAAGGATGAAGGGAGGAGGGAGGAAGGGGGTCAGAGAGAGAGGAGGGGAGGAGGAGGAGGGAGAGGGGGGAGAGGAGGGAGGTCGAGGGGGGAGGGGGGGTAGAGGGGAGGGAGGAGGGAGGATCTGAGTAGACCTGGCCGGGGGCGGCGGGGGCGCGGTTCCGTGAGGGGCCAGAGGGCTGAGGGAGCAGGGGTGGGAGTCATGGAGGGAGGGATGAGGAGGTGGAGGAGAGGAGAGGGCATGAGTGATTTAGGGTCATGGAGGGAAGTAGGGATTAGCTGATGGAGGTCAAATTTTGGGCGGAGGAGAGTTCGTTGAGGGATGTTTTCCGAAGGTCGGGTGAGGGCGTCGAAGGGCGTTTAGTGGGTCAGGGATCTAAGAGTGTCAGGGAGAGTCTTCCCGAGGAATGTAGAAGGATCTACTTCTCGTTTATTCGCTTCGTCTTTCCTCCTACGGACTTGCGTTTCCTGCCTGTGCTGTCCCTTTGTTACTGCCTCTACATTCTATCCCGCTCCAATGGCGCGCCTGTCAAAGCGTGAACGGCATGTTAGGGTTCCTCTCCTTCTCCAGTAGCATCACACGTATGCATCTTGCACATGATCCACCCAGACCGAACCCTTCTGCCCAACCCAGGAGGAGGCCGTTGACCAACCTGGAGAAGGGAAGTGTTTCCGGCAGCGATTCAACATTCTACCGACAGACGGAAGGTAACGTTGCCAGAGTGACCACTGCTGGGAGGGGGGACCCGGGGGGGAACCCCACTGGACACGGACATGGCCTGCCACATACCACCGTCCCGTGTGGGGCCATCATTGTGGGGTGTCCGTTTCTTACAGCTTTCACTTGGGTAAGTCCGTCATCAGGCAGGGGAGGAGCCAGCCACGTGTGGGCTGTCCGTCATCAGGCAGGGGAGGGGCCAGCCACGTGTGGGCTGTCCGTCATCAGGCAGGGGAGGGGCCAGCCACGTGTGGGCTGTCCGTCATCAGGCAAGGGAGCCATGTTTGGGCTGTGTGCACCATGCAGACCCTCGATGCTTGATGATTGACTCCTAGAAGTTTCCAACTCGGGATGTAACTAGCCTTCAATCGAATCCACTCACACGTGTCTCACACTGAACACAGAACTTGCTAATTGCGGCTTCATACAGCAATACTAATTCTTCCATCCAAAGACGTCATGTGACATCCGCAGCCCTCTGGACTGGCCCCAGGCGCTTCCCCCCCAGGGAGGGGTGGGCCTTGGTGACGGTCCCCATCACTTGTGCGGTGATGACTCCAGTATGTTGGAAAGCAAGGACCCGTGCGCTCAGCTGGTCCTTCAGAGCATCCCCAGAGCCTGGCACAGCGGGGAGTCTGCGTGTCATTTACTGAGGACAAGGGGACTTTCTCCTTCCTTCCTCCTCCCTTCCTTCCTCCTTCCTTCCTTCCTCCTCCCTCCCTTCCTCCTTCCTTCCTTCTTTCCTCCTTCCTTTCTCCTTCCTTCCTTCTTTCCTCCTTCCTTCCCCTTCTCTTCCCTTCCTCTCCCTCCCTTCCTCCTTCATTCCTTCCTTCCTCCTTCCTTCCTCCTTCCTCCTCCCTTCCTTCCTTCCTTCCTCCTCCTTCCTCCTCCCTCCCTCCCTCCCCTCCTTCCTCCCTCCCTCCCTCCCGTTCCTCCGCTCCCCTTTCTTCTTCCTCCTCCCTCCTTCCTTCCTCCTTCCTTCCTTCCTCATTCGTCCTTCTTTCCTCTTTCCTCCCCTTCCTCCTCCTCCCTCCTTCCTCCCTCCTCCTTCCTTCCTCCTCCCTTCCTTCCTCCCTCCTCCCTCCTTCCTCCTTCCTTCCTTCCTCTTTCTTCCTCCTTCTCCTCCCTTTTCCTGCCTTCCTCCTCCTCCTTCCTTCTCCTCCTCTTCCTTCCTCCTCCTCCTTCCTTCTCCTCCTTCCTCCTTCCTCTTCCTTCCTTCCTTCTTCCTCCTTCCCTTCCTTCCTCTCCTCCCTCCTTCCTTCCTCCTTCCTTCCTCCTTCCTTCCTTCCTTCCTTCCTTCCTTCCTTCCTTCCTTCCTTCTTCTTCCTCCCTCCTTCCTTCCTTTCTTTCTTGAATAAAATACATGGAAGGCTGGAGAGATGGTTCCAGGGTTAGAACTTTGCCTCGCAAGCAGAAGGACCTGAGTTCAGGTCCCCATGTCCATGTAAAAAAGCCAGGTGGATGTGGCAGTGGCCTGTCATTCCGGCCCTAGAAGACAGAGCCTGGGAAACCCTCCTCAAAGCAATCAGGAAGTAGAGCAATGCAGGATACTTCCCGATATCTCCCTTGGGCCTCCACAGGCACACACAGTGCCCTCTTGTACACACACACACACACACACACACACACCACATACACACACGCACACACTCAAGTAGACAGATAAATGCGCGGCGGGCATCATGATGGATCGAGGTGGAAGACACAGCATCTGTTTCACTGGCCCATGGCGCTCATCCCCAGACGGGGTCCCCCAGACTCACCCCACTCGGTGTTGGAGGTGCATCATGTTTACTACCTTCTGCCAAATTTGTGTCTTTAGGAATGTCGGAAGCTTGAATTTTTAAAAAAATGTGAGTGATTAATGAATGGATGATTGTGTTCACACGGCGTCGCGTTTTGTGAGTAGTTCAGCGGCTTGCAGGAGCTTTGCATGTGTTAGCCACACAGTCTAGGGGACAGTAAGCGCGCACAGGAGGCCCACATTGGGGGAAAGAGACCCAGGCAACCTTCCCTGCAGACTCACACTTCTGAGAAGGGCACTTGGGATTCTGGGCGGTGGGTGGGCGTGGCAGCGTGCCCGCCTGTCATCTCAACCACTCGGGCTGAGTGGGGGACCGTGAGTTCAGAGATCGGAGCAGCACATCTGGTCACTGACGGCTCCTGCAGACAAGGGAACTGTTCTCTGAAAGAAATGCCCCGGACGGTTGAAAATAAGTGTTGCGTGTTGCTCGTTTCACTTTTTAAGGACTTTTAAGACATACTGAGCACCGATGTTGACTCTCTGCTGTCCCTCTGTGTGGCCTTGGGCAGGTTCCTTAACCAGTGTGTGCTCCACATTTTCTATCTGTCCACGTCACTACCTGGCGCCCTCCCTGGATTAGCGCAGAGCGACTGTGGATGCAAAACTCTCATCCCGGGTGCCTGATATGTCGTTACTGACGCTGGCATGTGGCTCCCAAGTTTGCCTTAAACCACAGGCACAGCCCGGGGTCCTCAGGATGTGTACTGACGTCTGTCCTTGTCATTGATTGATGTTTGTCCCTGTCATTGATTGACGTCTGTTTCTGACATGGAGACCTCAGCTAGGGTGGAGGTCTGGGATCGTCATAGGGTCGCTGGGAGCAAGTCAGAGCCCCGAGAGAGGGATAGTTATGTTCCAAGGTCACAGGTCGCCACTGTGGGGGTAGGGTGGGGGATGGATTTGGGGGGCATCAAGGCAGGAGGGACAGGGGACTGTGCCCTGCCGTCAGCAGCAGGCGCTTGTGCTGGACCCCTGAAGGCTGAGGCAGGAAAGCCGAGGGCGGCCGAGTCACATGACTCCACGCGCTGCGCTCCGTCCCCTCTAGGACACGGCATGATGGACACGTTGGCTGTGGCCCTCCGGGTGGCCGAAGAGGCCATCGAGGAAGCCATCTCCAAAGCGGAAGCCCACGGGGACAGCCTGGTAGGACGCCCCTGTGTCTGGTGGGAGAGGCAGGGGTGGGCAGCCGGGCTGCTTGGGCAAAGCGCAGGGGGTCAGGCGGTAGGTGTGGCTGGGGAGTCTGCATCACAGCACGCTTGACCGGGGTGACAGCGACTTCCCTCCGTGCGGAGACAGCGCCCACAGCATCCGCTCCTCTCTCCGTCCGCAGGACAAGCAGAACGAGGCCAGCTACCTGCGGAACCACAAGGAGGAGCTGACTGAGGAGCTGGCCACAACCATCCTGCAGAAGGTGGGTGACCCTTCAGGGAGACGGGCCGGTTAAAGTGCTTGCCTCGTAAGCAAAAGGACCTGAGTTCAAATCCTCGGGCTCCCACCTAAAAGCGCCACCTGCTCACTTGTAAATGTAGCTCCGGAAGGCAGAGCCTGAGATTCCCAGAGCAAGCTGGAGAGACGAGGCCTATCGGCACACTCAGGGCTTATTTAGAGACCCGGCCTCCGAGAGTAAGATGGAAGAGTGATGGGGGCTGACTCTGTGTCCACCTCGGTTCTCCACAAGGGCGTGTGCACCTGTACACACAGTGTGTTCCCACACGCAAGCACAAAACAAGCACACACACACACGCGTGGACCGCACGGACACGTACAAACATGAAATAAAAGGTTGGTGACTGAGCGCCCAGAGGGTCCACCATTCCCCGAGCCAGGGCGGTTCCTCTGGGGGATGGAGAGCAATCCGGACCATGGAGCCGTTTGCACATGCGATGACCAAGGCCCACAGAGCAGGAGGAAGCAAGCCGCAGGCCCCTGGCTGCTGCCCAACCCCAGACCCCTCCTCACCTGTCCTTGGCCGAAGCCAAGGGGGACAGTTCAAGTCAAGGGCTGGGGGAGCAGGTTCTTCCTGAACTGGGCCTGCGGAGGCTCCTGGAAAAAGGATTTTTTAAAATTTATCTATCTATCTATCTATCTATCTATCTATCTATCTATCTATCTATCTGTTTATTTGTTTACTTATTTATTTGTGTGTGCATGGGTGTGTGTATCAGAGGGCACTGTGCGTCCTTGTGAAAGGCCAAGGGGTGTCAGGGGTGTCATCCTGGATTGCTTCTACTTCCTTTTTGCTTCACTCTGGGATTTCCCAGGCTCCACCCACCAGAGCCAGAAATGCAGGCTGCAGACATCTCCACCTGGCGTTATTGTATAGGATCTAGATCTGAACTCAGACCTTCTGTTGGGAAGCAGAGTCTTAACCCCTGAGCCATCTTTTCAACCCACAAAAGGAATATTAAAAGGAAGTCAGTCTTCCTTTTCGGTCATAGGAGTCCTTGCCTTGTCCACATGCCAAGGCCACCCCCCACACACCTAAAGACTCTCACAGTTCAAAGGAACCCCCAACCCTGAAAGCAAAGAGGAAGCGGCCCGACCACCTGCAGTGCAGGACAGAGAGGCGCAGGAGGTCATAGATTCTCAGGGACTCCAAACCAGCTGGGTGTGTGTGGCCAGACCCCTCCCGAGGCGGGGACCGTGCCGGCTCCAGGGCTGGCGCTGGCCAGGCGCCGGCTGTCACTGCCGGCTTCTCCTCTAGCTGCCTGTAGAAGTTAGGAACCTGAGAACACCGGAGCGTGGGCTCCCTGGGTCCACGTGGCTGTGTCACGTGACTGGTGGTCCTCAGGAGCGGAGCTGAGGGCGACCTCCCCCTCCACCTAGAACTGGGGATCTGCCCTTCTCGGGGCTTTCAGATGCTTCTTCAAGTCTTAGACACCAAGAGTGACAGCTGAGACACCCCGTTTGAGATCCGTTTGAGCCACTTATGGGTCCTCGTGTGTAAAGCAGAAGTGACGCCGTGCGTATCTCAGTCCTGACGGAATAAGAACTGCCAAGCCCTGTGGCACCCACACATCCACGAGGCCAGGGTGCTGCGGAGACGCTCAGCAACCTGAGACTCAGAGCTCAGATCCCAAGAACCATGCCAGGTAGGCATGGTGGCCCCCCGTAACCCCAAGATCCCAGTAGATGGGGAGCCCCTGGAACAAGCTGGCTGGCCTGCCGAGCCGGGACCTGCGAGCCCGGGTTCCGTGAGAACAGATAGAACCAGTGTGAGGTGCACGTGGCGCGCTTGCCTGGCGGGGAAACACCCTGGTCAGAAGCTCCAGTTCCCAGCACGAGGCTCATCCGCTGCACTCCTGAAGTGCCGACCCCCGAGATTCCCCCAAATGTGGAAAACTTGACCATATAATCTATGGTAGTGGGGGGCTGCGTTCCCACTCTCCCCTAGAGAAAAAGAAAAGTACATTTGACAGACGGACCAACAGATGGACAGACGGACGGATGGAAGGGCAGACAGATGGAAGGACAGACGGACGGACGGACAGAATGGACAGACAGACGTTCACACGCATGCACACACATACACATGTGCACCAAATTCACACATGCACACATGTAACACGTATGCACACACATGTATGCATATACATATGCACTCACATGTGCATACACATACACACACACACACACACACACACACACAAGAAATTGCGAGCAACAGAAAAGCATCAGGCAGCCCCCTGTTGGCTCCTCATCCAGAGTCAACTAACCACAGATCAAAACACTTACAGAGCAGGATTCCAGAAGGTTCCAAAACAGGACAACCTGAAGTCACTATAATAGGCCGTAGACAGAGTCCAGTCTGAATGAGAGGCGCTCAGGGCCGCCCGCCACAGTCTTCCCCGGTACGCAGGGCCGTCTCCCTCCCCAGCACTCTGTTTGTGCCCTGTTCACCGGACACCTCCATGTGCCATGTAGGTGCCCGTGACAGTCACATCTGGGTGGAAACGTGCAGACTTTTTCTCCTCCTATTTTTCCCCCACACCATTAAGTGTAGCAAACTGTCTACACAGATTCCTGCCATATCGGGTACCATCTAAAGATGTGAAATACACTGGGAGACGCGCGGAGCTGTGCAAATACCATAGTATTTTCTGGAAGAGATTGACTCACACAGGCGGGCTTGCCGCGTCTGTGGTGGAGGGAAAATCCCAGATTCGGCCCCTGTAGATGTCCGAGGGGACCGTGTGGGTCCACCATGAAGAACTGGACGTGGTGGCCGAGGCCATGTGTTCATAGCCGCCGTTCTGTGGACGCTAAGCTCTGATGGCGGTCGGGGCTGCCACACCTCTGGAAGCTTCTCCAGGAGCTGTGCTGTCTTCCAGATCATACGGAGGCAGAAGAGCAAAGGCGAGCGGCCCGCGGAGGAGCCCGAGTGGCCCCGGCCCCAGAGCTGCGGCGCGAAGGACGAGGGGAGCGCGGCCCCCCCAGGAGGATGCCGAGCGCGCCCCACCCTGTGGGTGAGTCACGGCCGCTCCCCACCCCACATAGACCCCGCACTCCTTGGGCCGAGCTGACGCCAAACCCTTGGCGGCTTGTAGTGGACTCAGTGTCATGGGGGTCCTGGAGCACCCAGGGGAGACCCAGAAGGTGGGGCGAGCAGGGGGTCGACGGAGAGAGACGCTGGGGGAAGTGTCGGTAGCTCCGGGGAACGTGGAGGTGGGTTTCCACGCTGAGAGCAACCAAGCAAATAGCTCACAGCCGTGTGCGTGCACGTGCACACGTGTACACATGCACGCGGAGGTCGGTGGTCAACCCCAGGCGTGGTCCTAGTTACTGGCCACCTTGCTTTTCTGAGACAGGATCTCGCACGGGCCTGGAACGTGCTGATTCTTCTAGACTAACTAACTGGTCAGTGAGTCCCAGAGATCTGTGTGTGTCTGTCTGTCCAGTGTTGGAATTACACGTACATGTAACTAGGCTCACTGCGCGTGCGCGTGTGCGTGTGCATATTGCATGCGTACCTGTGTGCCGTGCGAGAAGCTGGAGAAGATTGGCAGGTGTCCCTTTGAGACAGGGTCTCTCGCTGAACCCGAAGCCGGGCTGGGGTCCAGCGAGCCCCAGCATTCCTCCTGCCGCTGCCCCCAGCACGCATACGTCCATGCCCTGCTTTTTTGGTGGGAGCTGAAGATTCAAACTCAGGCGAGTCGTGTCCCGTCCCCCCCCCCCGTCGTGCCCCCCATCGTGCCCCCCCCCCCCGCTTGCGCAGCGAGCATTCCTACCCAGCTGTCTCCCCAGCCTCCGCCCAGCTTTCTCTGGGGATCGAACTCAGGTCTGTGCTGGCAAGGCAAGCGGATGCACCACCCGCCCATGCCTCCGTCACTGCGTATTTCCATCCTTCTGGGTGCCGCACCGAGTCCCGCAGGAGAAAAGAACTTTGTGAAGGTCTCATGAGTGCCTCCAGTTAGATGGCTCGCTGGACCGGAACTGGGAAATGACAGCCGCGAGATTGGCACTATTTCAGTCACCCGTACAACGTGTGGGCGTGGCAGGCAAGCCGTGCTGTCCCTCTCCTGAAGCAGTGGTCTTGCTGTGTGCTGGGGTCCGGCTGCCCCGGCCTCTGAGGTTTCTTGACCACAATCCAGCAGAGGGAGCAGAAGTCGGGAGTGCAGGGCCAGTCAGAAATCCAGGGACTCTGTTTAGGGTTTGGGTCCCCAAGGTCAGAGCGGAGGTAAGGGGTGGTCCCACAGGAGACAGGACTCCTGCTCTCAGCTACGGGTGTGCAGTTCTAGGCGGGATGGGCGTGGTCCTCCAGCCATAAGCTCCTAAATGCCCTGGGTGGGCGTGGCCTCCAGCCATAAGCTCCCTATACCCTAGTGGGCGTGGCCCAGCCAGTATGCCTCCATCAATAGAGCTCCCTATACCTAGGTAGCGTGGGCCCCTCCAGCCATAAGCTCCCGTGGTCCTAGGCGGGTGGGGCCGTTTAGGCTCCACCATAAGCTCCTGTGCCCTGGGTGTGCCCGTGGCCATCCAGCCTAAGCTCCTAGATCATAAGGTGGGCGTGGCCTCCAGCCATAAGCTCCCTACCGTATGCGGGGTGGAGCGTGGCCTCCATTCATAAGCTCCCTATGCCCTAGGTGGGCGTGGCCTCCAGCCATAAGCTCCCTATGCCCTGGGTGGGCGTGGCCTCCAGCCATAAGCTCCCTATGCCCTAGGTGGGCGTGGCCTCCAGCCATAAGCTCCCTGTGTCCTAGGCGGGGTGGGCGTGGCCTCCAGCCATAAGCTCCCTACCTTAGGCGGGGTGGGCGTGGCCTCTCCTGTCACTCTCATCTCCTGCACTATTCTTGTTACAGTTTCTGGGTTGGACCCGTTGGTCCTTTCTGGCCCAAGCCTGACCCCTCCCGTTGACCCCTCTGCTCCGAATCCTGGATTCTAAAAGCATCTGTCTCATGTGCTGAGCTAAAAGCTCTTAACACCCTGGTTCATGTCCTGAGCTCTCTGAGCAAAGACCTCGGAAGCCATGGTCAGAAGCCGGCGACGCCCATCGCCGTAGTATTTGTCACCTCAGGAGACCTCGGGACACCCCGCTGTCGCCCACGGAGAGAGGCAGCAATGTGGAGCGGGAGAGCAAGGGCTCCCTGCGACGGGGCACCATGGGGCACTGTGTTTCCCCCGCAGCTGCTGACATGGCCTCTGCCCCTGACCTCCACGTGCTTAGGAGGTCGTGGGACCCTGGCTCAGTTTACCCACATGCTAGCGTCAGATGGGGAGCAGGACAGTGCAGTGCTCCCACGGCTGACAGAGCTCCTCCCTTTTGTCCAGTGCGCTGGGGATTCATCTCGGGAACAGAGCCCTAGAGTAGCCAGAACCCGCCCCCCAAGATCTCACCGAGCAAGAAGCTGACCTTGACCACCCCCTCCTCCTCTCCTGCCGGGCCACCTGTTGCTAGCGCCCTGGAGAACTCCCATCTCTGGGTCCCCCTTTGCTGTGCCACCAACAACCCTGAACCCCCCCTCCCCCAGTCCTCCCCAAGCCTGGCCTTGGTTGGACCACCTTGCCTCTCCCACACCCGCTCCAGTGGTCAGACCGGAGGGAAACCGGAGGCGTGGGCGGGAGGGAGAGGGGCAGGGGAGGCGAGGGGGAGTATGAGAAAAGGAATCACTCCAGTACCCTGCTTCCAAGGGGGGCTCCCGGCAGGAGCCGCTAGTGAGTGACGGCGGGGCTGCACCGCCATCTGCTGGGGGCTGCGCGCATGGCCACCCCCACCCCCCACCCCCTCCGTGGCTATCCATCTGTCCATCTGTCTGCAGGTGGGGGCTCCAGCGTCCGAGAGGAAGGTTTCATTGGACCTTTTGCCACAGCTGTCTGTGTGTATGTGTGTGTCTCTGTGTGTGTGTCTCTGTGTGTATATACATACTTGTGGATCCTAACACACACAGAAACACACACACAGAGACACATGCATATATATATATACGCATATACACACACATACTTGTGGATCCTAACACACACACATATATACACACATATAAACACACAAGCACACACAGACACACAAACAGCACAGACATACACACTTGTGGATCCTAACACACACACACACACACACACACACACACACACACACAGTGGACCCTAACACACACATGCAGACATACACACCCTGGTGTCTCCTACACCAGCACCTCTGCTGGGAGAGGAGAGGGCACGTGTGTGCTGGGCTGGGAGCGCGTGGGGCAGCAGCCAGCAGGCGAGGCCGTGCGCCCAGGGCGCCTGCGCCACCCGTCAGCAGAGATGTTTCCAGTCAGTGGCTTTGCAATAGGCCTTTCCTCTCCTGGGTCTATCAGTGAATTATGATTATTATTATTACTGTATTTTATCTCTTATTGTTTCACACATGAACACAATGAATTCATGATGTTCACTCCAGAATCCCAGTCCCATCTCCCCTCCCTCCCACCACCACACGTCTTCCTGCCAGCCCCCCTCCTGTCACCTTGTGCGTGAGTGGCCCACTGGGCTTCATTTTGGCTGCCTTTGATGCCGCGCCTGAGTGCTTGCGGGATGAATCGCGTGTCCGTGGGCGTGTCACTGAGGAAAGTGTCGCTCCCCCTCCCTTCAGAGTTGATCTTCACCGTCTCTCAGGAAGGTGTGGGGCCATTTGTGTTCTCTGCCCTTTCCGGGTGGTATGTTGATAAGACAAACCGCATGCCTTTTTTTTTTTTTTTATTCTGTGTGTGTGTGTGCGCGTGTGTGTCTGTCTGTCTGTCTGTCTGTCTATCTGTCTGTCAGGGTACTGTGTGTCCCTGTAGAGGACCAAGGGTGACTTCGGGAATCATCCTGTATTGCTTCTGCCTCCTTTTTGCTTCCTTTTGGGATTTTCCAGGCTCTGCCCACCAGGGTGCAGAGCAGGCCATTGCCATGTCTGCCTGGCATTCTTACGTGGGACCTGGGATCCGAACTCAGGACTTTTTGCTTGTGAGGCAGAGTCTTAACCCCTGAGCCATCCCTTCAGTCCACAAGTATTTTTACATTACACAGCATTACAGAAAAACAAAGTGAAGCAGACACGGCCCAGCGGTACCAGGCGGGCTCTCGGGACATTCACGCATGGGCCACAGTCTGCACAGACACTGTGCTGCAAGCTGAGGACGTGCTTGGTGGTTTCATCTGGTTTTATAGGTTTCTGGCTCCTTTGTCTCTTTGGTGGTCTTTCGTACACGTGTTTTAGGGTCGCCGAAAGAGGAAGTTTCTTTGCAGCTCACTCAGCCTGTTGACAGAAGCAAGAAATCATCAAACTATGAAGGTGTTTCTCTTAATAAACGTGATTGATTACGGCAGCTGGGTTCCCAGATATGGGGCGGGGCATTTTTCAAGAGAGACACTGTGTAGTTAAAAGCTGCACAATTCGGGGCTGGAGAGGTGGCTCAGGGGTTAAGCCTCCGCCTTGCAGGCGGAAGGTCCTGAGTTTGGTTCCCAGATCCCACGTATAGACGCCAGGTGGAAGCGGGGGCGGCCTGCGCTTCTGGTCCTGGTAGGGCGGAGCCTGTGAATCGGGGGCAGAAGGAGGTGGAGGCGCCCATGGTGGTTCGCGAATTCGTCCGTGTGGTTCTACACATACACAGACATATACACACAGACATGCGCGCACGCACATACACACGCATATGCACACAGTTGAATAAAAAAAAAAAAAAAAAAAAAAGCTGCACAATTCCCCTCCATGATTTTAGACACAAAGAATGCAAGTGCTCAAAGTGTTCCTAAGAGCTCTCAGTAAAGGCTGGAACGAGGCCTCCTGGACAGTGAGCCACATATTCTAACATATCGTTTCGTGTGCCAAGAGCCACACATGAGCTCTCTTGGCCTTGTATGCAACTTGCACGTTGGGACACATGACCTCACACACGGGAAACAGCGTACGGGGAGCCACATACTGGAACACGGCCTTCCATACAACGAGCCGAATGTTGGAACACGTGTCCTCGTGTGGCATCAGGTGCAGGCAGCTGTGGGATCACGTGGCCTTGCGCGCAGATCCATGGCTCCTAAGCCTCTCATAAGAAAAGCCACGAGGCGCGTCTTCCCCGTGGGAGCCACGCCTCCCCCAGCTCAGTCTCCCCTCTGTCCCCCAGCGCTCCCACTCGGCGCTCTCCTTCGTGGCAGAAGATGCGTGGCAGACTTGCTCCCCAGAGGCCTCGAGGAGACAGGTCCGCGGCCAGCGTCCTCGGGAGGAGGCCTGCTCTGCCCAGCTGGAAGAGTTTGGATGCCCTGGACGGCACAGGTAACAGGGTCTGTGGCTGACTCTGCCGGAGGACCTGGGACTCCTGATCGCTGGGTCCCTGGGGAAAGGGGTGCACAGCGATTCTAAGACAGCGCGTGAGGTCCACGTGGGGCTCCGTCACGGAAACACGAGGGATTTGACTTAAGAAATGTGACTTTCATGAGAGCTGAGCGAGGGCTGGTGGCCCTGGGAGAGTCCGACAGGAGAGGGGACGGGAAGAGGGTCGCCGGTAATGTGGTGGAAGTCCACAGAGGTCCCACAATGGAGGAGCCCCTCGTGGCCTGTTGACATCGCTGGTGAGTTTCCGGGGAAGGAGAGCAGGAGAGGTGGGGGAGAGAAAGTCAGGCATTTAGGAGGTCTGTTGAGGAAATGGCCGTGTTCCAGCTAGGGTGGAGGAGGCTGCGGCCTCGCCAGCAGATCCTCCGGCCTCCGGTCTGGGGTTACAGGTCAGAGCCTCAACACCAGCTCCTAGTGAAGGTCTCACAAGGGTCTCACACAGGACCCGTGTGGCCGCTGGGCCTCCTAAGTCTCAGCTGGTAGTGTAACCACTTGGGGGGGGGGACTAGGCTGCCCAGCCAGAAAAGGGTCTTTGATAGGTGTTTCATGCTTGCTTGGCTACCAATGGCCCTGGAGGGTTCCAGAGACCCGTCAACCATCCAGGAAACAGGCTCAGAGATACTCTGACTTGAGGCTCCAGCTAGTGAACCTGGATCTGCCCGAAGCCCAGGTTCTTGGTCTTTGCCCTGCTAAAGCAGTCGAGTGCCTTCATGGGGAAAGAACGCTAGCTAGCAGGACTCGGGCTCCTGTGTGAGCAGGAGCAGCCCACGGTGGGGACAGTCCCCTCCCTCCTGTCACCCCCCCCATCTCACCTCCCCCGTCATCTGACATCCACACACCGCTGCTTTGACCAAGAGAATTTTCCCTCTGGCCTCTTGTTGTTTCCGTGTGGAATCTGGCTCTGGGGCAGAAGAGGCTAATTTGCTTTAGGACAGACAGATGGCAGGGATCTGGCGGGACCACGTGCACGGGTGGGCTGAGCACAAAGGAAATGATGGACAGCCAGAAGGTCAGGCAGCTGTGTAGGGCCCTAGGGACAGGCTTATGAGGAGCGATGCTTAGCGAGCCTGGGGCTTCGCCCTGAGGGTGGCCAAGGCCGATGGCAGAGGACATAGTAGTGGTAGGGGTGCATCTTCCCACTGTGGGGGCCCAGTGTCCTCTTGTCAGAGAAACCCCACTTCCCGGCTCTTGCAGGAGGAAAGGGGGCTCAGGGCAGTGAGAGGTGCAGGCAGTGGAGTGGAACTGGGCCACTGAGCAGAAAACACTCAGGAACCAACATCTGAACTTCCTGGGCTGTGATTCTGTAAGGACGCCAGGTCTCTCTCTCTCTCTCTTTCTCTCTCTCTCCTCCTTCCCTTTCCCTCCCTCTGCCCCTCTCCCCCCCTCTCTCATTCCTTCCTGTTCTCTTTTCCTCTTCCTCTCCCTCTCCACATCCCTTTCTTTCCCTCCCTCCTTCCATCTTCCTTTCTGTGTCCCCATCCCATGGAGCAGTTGGTCAGCTAGAAAGCCTGTATGGTTTGGGCAGCGCGGCCCCATCCTAAGGTCCTGCAGGGCAGAGCTGAGGTACCTCAAAAGCCAGCAGCCAAGCTCCAGTGACAGAATGCCCCCCCACACACACAAAGTTCGGGCTTTCTCTGCTCACCCCTGATGAAAATCAGTCTCTGCCCGTGAGGGCTGTGCCCAGGGAAGCCGCAGCTGAGGATGGGGGCGGGGATCTCGTCCTCCTTCTCCGGCTCCCAGCAGACAGGCGGGAAGCCGTTTCCTGGTGGCCTTTAGCAAAATCAAGGTCCTTTTGCGTCCCCGGCCTCCAGCAGGTGGCTGAACCCCCCAGGTCAGTCATTGTGGGCAACCTGAGGCCAGCCGAGAGCAATCCAGACCAAGGACGGGCTTGGGATGGCGCGGGCCTCACTACCGTGACCCCTGCAGGGGTCAGTGGCTTCCAGAGCCCAGTGTGTAATCAGAGCTGCCTGGGGACTAGGATGCTCAGGACAGAGCGGCTGGCTGTGACCTCCGCCCTCTCCACCCCCTCTCCACGCCTTCTCCTGAGAGGAACTGGGAAGTTCCAGCCCCTCGGGCCCCAAGCCCTTTCCAGAATGATCTGTGTCTCCTGTGTCCATCTTGCGAGGCTATATAGCTGATCTGTAGGTGGCCAAGGAAGCTGCATTTGCCCACGAGGAAAGGCAGGGTGGGCGTACGGTTGGTCCCTCAGTGGGGGAAACAGGCTCTAAAGACAGGTCACGACCACCCCTGTAGTTTTCACCCCTGCCCTTCTCACTAGGCTCTGGAGAGGTCAGAAAGGAACTGGGTTCCAATCTGTCCCACCCTGGAGGTCCCCAGGCCCTGATCAGAGACTTTACCCCACGATAGGTGTACAGGCCTGGTGCTCCTGAAAGCAGGTCGCACACACACATGCATTAACACATGCACGCACGCACACGCATGTACAAATGCATATGCGTACACATGAATGCATGCCCTTGCACACATGCGAATACATCCATTGCTGCACACTCTTGCACACACACAGGAGCCAGTCACAGGTGCCCACCTGTGCAGCCCACCTCTCCCCCACGTGGTGACAGCAGCCATGCACATACACACAGAGAAACACATATTTGCACACGCACACACACAGAGGCACACATTTATACACACACACACACACACACACACACACACACACACACACAGAGTGAGGTGCCCACCTGTGCAGCCCACCTTGGCCCTGTGGTGACAGCGGCCCCTCTGGTCTCTCTCTGCTGCAGGTCCAGCCACGGTTTTGCAGAGCCCGTTCGGGAACTGGACGGCCCTGCAGGAGGCCAGTGCGCTGCCCCCCGCCCTCCTGCTGGCCAGACCCAAGAGCGGGACCCTGCAGTGCCTGGAGGGGGCTTCCAGCGTGACGTCGGCCTATGACGAGATGGGCTCCGACAGCGAGGAAGACTTTGATTGGAGCGAGGCCTTGTGCAAGCTGCGCCCGTCGGCCCAGGGCCAGCCGGGGCAGCCTCGGCCCACAGGGGCCTGGGGCCCTGGCCAAGGCCCGTGCGCAGCCTCCCCCTCCCGCAGCGTGTCGCCCAACCCCGAGGCCATGTGTTCTGACTCAGAGACCTCGTCAGCCGGCTCCTCCCGGGAAGCTGGGCGCCGGGCCAGGCTGTCCTGGCTGCACAGGAAGACCCCCAAAGCCGAGAGGGCCCACCACCAGGGAGCGCTGGATGTGAACTTCAACCCCCAGACGACCCCCGGGGAGACCTCAGACAGCAGTGAGCCGGAAGAGACCCTCCACGCGGTGGACCGGCGGGCCAGGAGGTGGAGGAAGGCCCGGGGGTGCTTGGAGGACCCTCACAAAGAACCATCGCTGCCCAGCACCCACTCCCAGGATGTGGGTGCACACCAGGTAAAAAAAAAAAAAAAAAAAAAAAAAAAAACCTCACCCACGTGCAAATCCACAGATTTTTGAAGTAGGATGGGCCCTTCCCTGAGTACAGTGGTCTAGCGACGTGTGGGTCTGAAGTCCACGCTCAGAGTTTCATCTGCTAGGCAGCCAGGGAGCCAGTCCCCGGTCACCTTCACTCACCACAGCTCCGTGTCCTTGGGCTGGACCATGACAAAATACTGGATGGAAACAACTTAAGAGGGAAAACATTCCGTTTTGACTCCCAGTGTGAAAAGGTCCAGTCACGGTTGGTTAACCTGGTTGGTTAGAGCAGGATATCATGGCGGTAGAAGCAGAGCAGGGTCCCTTCATGCTGGACAGGAAGTTGAGAAGGGGATGTAAAAACTCAGGACAGAGCTGGGGAGGATAATAATGAGCTTTTCATGGTCACGTGAGACTTGGGTTTGATACTCAGAACCCACATACAAAACCAGGCAGAGCAATGCAAGTGTCTAACCCAGTGCTGGGGACGCGGAGACGGGCTGGGCTCTTCAACCAGCCAGTGTAGACTACTTGGTGAACCCCGGGCCCCAGTGACCCTGTCTCAAAACAACCAGACTGACCTCCGATTGCCACATGCCCCTGTCCCACACGCCACACGTGCATGAACATACACACTGATGCAATTTGCCTGCATGGTTGCTGATAAATCACCATCAAACTGCTTAAGGATAAGGGGTTTATCTTCTCTTACGATTACTGGTTACAGTTCTCAGTCCAGCTTGACAGGAGAGCTCACACCAACACCAGGGCCGAGGGAACTGGCCACACTATCACCACATAACGGCTGAGAGAGGGACGATCCTCACTTGCCAGACCAGCATGTCTGGCTAAGTGTGCACAAGAATGCCAACTTTCTCAACCAGCTCTTGGTATTTTATTCCAGGGCCTAGTCCCACCCACCATGGGCTGGGCCTTCCTCATCAGCTAGACAATCTCCTGCAGGTTTGCTCTGGGCCTAACTATACCACTAATTCTCTTCAAATGTTCCCAGAGCTCAAACCCTCACCTGTCAAGTTGACACCTGTGTCTAACTATCACACACAGAGAGAGAGAGAGAGGTAAATGAATGAATAAACCATTTTTGAAAGAAAGAAAAGGCCTAAGGCAGATAACAGTTCCAAGGACGTGTCCCCAATGACCCCTTCACCTCATTCCCTAGTATGTCACCCCAAGTCCATGAAGAGACCCATCCATTCCTTAGGATGCACCCTGGTGACGTAAGAGCCCCAATGCGGACACCGCCAGGGGGTGCTCTCCCATCTCCCAGTACTTCTCAATCTAGTCAAGTCGCCCTTTGAAATAAACCATCAGGGATTGCTCTGTGGAGGCTCAGAATTCAAAGCATGATGGGAGCTGGGCATGAACCCCTCTCCTGGACCCTCTAGACACGGGCTCTGCTGGCCCCCGGCAGACCTGCTGGGCTGTCATGGCATGTATGACTAGTCCTTCCAGGACATGCATGAAGCACACCTGGTGGTCCCCATAATGGTGTTTCAGAGGTGAGTGCATTGTGAGGAGTCTCACCCGAGGGACAGAGGAGCCCTGGACGCCATAGTGAAAGATGAGAGAGGGCAGCGGGTCAAGGAGACGTGACCTGGGAACTCCATCCCTTGAGGACCAGTAGCCAAAGGTGGGGGGTAAGGAAATCTAAGAACACAGACACACGAACCAAGGAGAGGGATCAAGAGTTTAAGATTAGAGATTAAAATCTAGGGGTGGGCCGGAAACTGTTCCCCACAGTTGCAGGAGATTCCTGCAGGTAGACAGGCCCTGGCATCTGCTGCCAGACCTTCTGCGAATGCACCAGACACCCCTGATCCTGGGATGCCCGGGAAGGTGGCTATAGGTTCAGAGCCCTGGGGGCACAGATTGTGACATCAGAATCTGCCCAGGCACTTTCATTCTCCTTTCCATAAAACCAGAGCATCTGAAATCTGCCCCTTGAGCTGTTCTGGTAACGGTGTGAACATGACCACTTTAGGCCCCCCGATAGACTGCTCAAGCGAGACTGTCTTTCGGGCTTTGGAAGAAGTATTCCTCTTCATTCCCGACTCACGGCTAGGTAGGGGGCTTCAATCAAAGTAGCTTCGAACTTGTGTCCTGTCTCCAACCGGGATCCAGATAGGACCAGGCTAAACATTACTGGAACCTGGAGCAAGTGGCAGTTCCCAGTCGTATCCACTAGATGGGGCTGGTGCTGCGCTGCCCGAGTCAGCCCTTTCCTTCCATGGAGTTGGCTAGGGCAGGTCCCCCAAAAAGAAAGAGAAGGGATGTTTAAAAAGTGCGCTTATATTGTAACTAACTTTTTAGTTATACAAGTGATGGATCTAAATCAAAAAAATATACTTCTAAGTAAAAAAAATACTACAGCATGTGAATGAAGTTTCTAAGCCACGTGTGGCACAGATCTGAAATCCCACCATTCCCAGGCAAGGTTCATGGGACGGAGGCCAGCCTGAGCTACGAAGCGGGTTCCAGGTTAGCCTGGGCTACATAGTGAGGCACTATCTCAAAAAACCAAAGTAGCAGGAGCTAGGGAGATGGTTCAGGGGTATAAGCCTCTGCTCATAAGTTAAAGGATCTGAGTTTGGATCTCCAGATCCCACATAAAATGCCAGGTAGATATGATAGCAGTCTGGAATTCTGGTCCTGGAAGGAAGAGTCTGGGAAACTCCAGAGCAACGCAGTAAGGAAGTAGAGCCATCCAGGGTAGTCCGTGATGTCTCCCTTAGACCTACACACACGCGCGCACACACACAATGAATACTTCCCTTCAACCACAGCATTAACTCCACGATGTCTCCCCAACATGGCTGCAGGTGTATTGGGGGTGCGCTCCCAGCACATTTAGAGTTACAGCTAATAATCGTGTCTGTATCTTAGCTAGATTAGTACCCTGTGTTGAGTTCCTCCACAGCTCTTTCTTAAGTAAAGGATATAGCGGGGTCACTGTGTACCCTGAAGAAAGTTCCAGCAGGGGGTGTGCCAAGAGCTGGGGCATCAAGACGGGGCAAGCTCCCCACCTCCAGAGCACATACAGAACATGTTGTCTGTAGACTGTCCTAGAGACAGACACACCTATAGAGGTCAGGCTCCTCGTCCAGGAGCCCCTCATGCCACCCTTGGACCCCCACAGGTGCACACACACCTCTTCTGCACACACACATGCACATGCACATACACACCATCGTCACTTCATGACGCTCTTCTTGAACAAGTCTAAGTAGCTCAAGTGACCGTGTGCTCTCCCCGTGTCTGCATTGTTACATAAGTTCGAGGCGGGGGAGGGAAGGGGTGAAACTCAGGGGCCCCCGTGTTTGCACAGCAAGCGTTTTACCCACTGAGCCATGTCCCCAGCCCTCAATCCCCTTTGTACGAACATCTGCATTTAGAATCTGACCAGTTACAGATAGTACCAAGTAGATTTGATGTGCAGACACCATAACGGCCGGAACAGTCTGCCCCGGCTTTGGAGCAAAACAAGATCCGACCATCCCAAGTTCTCATTGCAAGATGCTGGGTGGCGCAGCTCTTCCTGCTGAGTGCTGCATGGATGAGATGCTGCGGTGTTTGTCTCTTGGACTTGTCAGTATCGCGTGGGGAGTATTTACTCGTGGGTGCTTGAGTCTGAGAAAATTCTCCCTGGAGGCCGGTTCAGGGGAGGCTAGGTCAGAAGGAGGCTGGCTCAGAAGGAGGCCGGCTCAGAAGGAGGCCGGTTCAGGAGGAGGCTAGGTCAGGAGGCCGGCTCAGGAGGAGGCCGGCTCAGAAGGAGGCTGGTTCAGGAGGAGGCTAGGTCAGGAGGCCGGCTCAGGAGGAGGCTGGCTGGCACTGCCTCTGATTCTCACGGCCCACAGTTCACTACCATGGTAGGAATCTGGGTCACTTCTCTCTCCGCAGCCCTCTTCTTAGTCACGCGGTGATTGCGACGCCCTCTTCTCCCTCTGCTTTCTCCTCTTGGCCGGGATGAAAAGCTGTGGGTTCTCTTCTGTGTACTGACAAATGAGGATGACTTGCTTCTCTGAGTCACCTTCTGTTTGATAGCCCGGTCTACTTTAGTGCTACTGGAAACAACCGACGAAGAACAATGAAGAGTGAGAGACTGAGAATAATCAGCAGCCACACGCTTCCAAAGAGAGGGAAAAACAGTGATGACCCCATCATGGGTCTTCCATTTATGAAACATCTGATGGACTCACATGGTCACTGGGAAGCGGAAAGGGTTTGATTCCATTTGAAAAATAAGTCATTTTTCTCTCTATTCTTTAGAAGCCATCTAAACCAGAGAGATGGTTCAGGGGTTAAAGCTTTTGCCTAACAAGCAAAAGAATTTGAGTTCAAATCCCCAGATCCAGGGTGGAAATGGCAGCAGCCTACAATTCCAGCCCTGGAAGGCAGAGCCTGGGGAACCCAGAGCAAAGCAATAAGGAGGTAGAGCAATCCAGGATGATTCCCAATGTTATCTTTGGCCTCCACAGGCATATATCGTGACCTCTTACACACACACACACACACACACACACACACACACACAGACACACACACACAAGAAAAAAAAGACATCTAAGAGAAAAGAGAAAGCCATGAAATGCCAACTTCCTCGATACAGAAAGTTCTACACGAAACTCCAAGACTAAAATCAAGTCCCCAGGACCCTGTTGACAAGCAGTGTTACGATGCACAGCCACCCAAGTATGCATCTGCCCAGCCAGAAGGCCCAGCAGACAGCAAGAGCTGGGACACCATGACGTCCTATAAGAAATGTGTCCTGAGGAGGCACTTAGCAGACAACCAAGTGGACAGTAGGGGAAAGAGATGCAGTTATTAGCTAATCAGAGGTGTCGTGCAAGATGGCGTACATCTGTGCCAAGGCCTTGCTCCATGAGAGTCCTTGTTTAGTGACTCGCCCATCTCCCTGCGAGCTGGGTCATGCCCCACTTCAAGTCCCCCTAAGTATCACTTGGGCCAGGACCCTAATCCCTGGCCCCTCCCATCAAGTGTCTATATGTGGAATGCCTGAGGCTCCTCCCTTCTGCCCTGACCCCCCCCCCATCCTCTCTGTACTTAAGCAGAGTGAAGTGTCGGGGGGAGTTTTCAGGTCTTGGCCACCAGCAGGCCTCTAGCCCCCGTAGCCACCCATGCAGAGCTCAGTGAGAAGTGTGGACATGGAAACCAAATGATGTTGGGGGTTGGCAAGCAGGAAGACTTGAATCCAGTCCCCAGATCCATGCGAGTGAGCTGGGCATGGGCGTGTGCGCCTACAATCCCAGGGCTGGAGGGGCGGAGACGGGCAGATCCCAGGATTGCTCTGGCAATCGGGTGGGCCTGATGGTGAGTTCCAGGCAGGCCAGAGATCCTGGCAAACAAGGGACAGAAACCAAGCTGAAGTTGTTCTCTGACCGCTACGTGCACACATGTGAATTTACACACAACCTGCACCTACATACACATATGTAATGAATTAAACACTTTCCAAGTACCAAAGCTCACCTGTCTGAGCTCTTCAGCTATGTGCTAAATGCATCCAGTGCAGAAAGTCTTTGCCTCATAAGCAAAAGGACCTGAGTTCAGATCCCATGTCAAAATGCCTGGCAGACATGGCGGCAGTCTGCGGTTCTGGCTGTTGAAAGCAGAGCCTGGGAACCTCCCCTCTCCCCCAGAGCAAAGCAGTAAAAGAGATAGAGCCATCCTGGATGGTTCCTGGAATCACCCTGGGACCTCCAGGGACATACACAGTGTCCCTCTGATACACAGAAAGGCAAAGTGGAGATGAGAGCAAGTCAGGACGGAGTCATTCCAGTACGGGACAGCTTGTTCCTTCCCCAGGTTGCACGCAGCACAGCTGAGCACCGTCCTCGCCTCCCGGTTCTGGTTCTGCGCAGGGGTCTGATGGTATATCATCTGGTTCTGCACAGGGGTCTGATGGTATATCATCTGGTTCTGCGCAGGGGTCTGACGGTGTATCATCTGGTTCTGTAGCAGGTGTCTAACAGTGTATCATCTGGTTCTGCGCAGGGGTCTGATGGTGTATCATCTGGTTCTGTAGCAGGTGTCTAACGGTGTATCATCTGGTTCTGCGCAGAGGTCTGATGGTGTATCATCTGGTTCTGCACAGGGGTCTGACAGTGTATCATCTGGTTCTGTGCATGTGTCTGACGTTGTATCATCTGGCTCTGGACAGGGGTCTGACGAAATATCAGGGACTGACATCAGCAACGAGGCTCAGCCTTCCTGGGCCAATATGGCCACAGCAGATGAGAAGCTGAAGAACAGGTTGTACGAGTTAGCCATGAAGATGAGCGAGAAGGAGACATCGTCTGGGGAGGAGTCAGAGCCCAGGACAGAAGCCGAGAACCAGAGGGAAAGCCTGTCTTCCGAAGATAGTCACCAGAGTGTCCGGGAGGAGCTGCAGAAGGTAAGACCCCACCCACCTGGCACCCGCAGCCAGCCTGGCCCAGTGTGCCTGGGTGTGGAAGACGGACCCTGGATTCATGCAAAGATGCCCCGGGTCCCAGGGAGCTTCCTTGAAAATGTCCACCCTGGGCAGCCTCACAGGCAAAAGATCCTGAGTTCAGATCCAGATCCCATGTAAAAAATGCCAGGCCGATATGGCAGTGGCCTGTAATTTTGGTTCTGGAAGGCAGAGCCCAGAAAACCTCAGAATAGAGTAAGTAATAAGGAGGTAGAGCAATGCAGGGTGATTCCTGAAGTCACCCTTGGGCTTCCACATACACATTCAAGTTGTACGCACACATACACACACACACTCAAGTTTCCTCTTGTGCACACATGCACACACACACACACACTCAAGTTTCCTCTTGTACACACATGCACACACACACACACACTCAAGTTTCCTCTTGTGCACATACACACACGCACACTCATTCACCTGAGTACTTGGGAGAGCCCAAGGGAACCCCAGTCAATCAGCACGGGGGAACAGTCAGGAAAATTGTACCCCCGTCCTATGGCAATCTCACCAGACATTGTCTCCTGCTGTCTTGCGTCCTTGTTTTGTGTAGGGAACACTCAAGCCCTAGATCTCCATTTCTTGTAGATGGATGCCAAGGGCATTCCTTGCGGTCTCAGTTGCAGTGTGCCTCCTATGCCAACTTAGCTGGCCTATGCCGGTATGGCCGTAGGCTGACTTCTGTGGACCTTCCCGCAAGGTGCAGGGATGGATCTTGTCTCGAACTGGGTTCAAGGGCACAGGTGTTTTTTACATATTCCTTCCTGTTCTTTGGAAGCCATCTAGACATTGACTAGCATAGTAAAGGGTGGGCACAGAGCTTTATCATTATAATTTTATCACCATGTTCCTGACCTGTTCTTTCTCTACCCTGTATGGGGCCATTAAGGCCTATTAACATATCTAAGGATTGTCAGGGCTGTATTGGTGGTGGTGGTCCCACCTGTTGTGGACTTGGCACCTGCAGTCTGTCACTATTGATGTCATCACTCTGCGCAGTGTACAGACTTCACCACCCTGTTTCATGGTACATAAGGGATTGGCCTCCATAATAAACTCGACTTGGTTTTTTGGCTTTTCCAAGATTCCCTCTTGACCCAGCCTGACTTAATTCTTGCTGATCCCACTCTGGTACCTATCAGGATTGTGAGTAAGCGTGCTGGTCACGGGACCCTGCAGTTTTGGTCCATTATTCCATCACCCTCATCCATCTGGCAGAAGCATTGTTACTTCTCACTTGTCCCCAAGGAGCCTTGCTCGTGGGTTGGGATGGTACAGTCCGTCCCTCTTTCGACCAGTACCAAGGCCGTGGACCACAGTGTGAGTGTTTAAAGCAGCATCTAGATTGTTCACGACGTCTTCAGAAGGTGGCGTTCGTGCATGGTGAAGGAGCACTCTACTCTGCCGAATGACCGTGCGGATACCGTAGAGATGACCATTTCCCCCTCACCCCTGACCCCAGCAATGATGACGGGTGGTCAACTCTAACCCTGTTGCAGTTCCCCTGCGTGGTTGCTGATAAATGACCATCAAACGGCTTAAGGAAACAAGGAGTTTATTTTCTCACGACAGTCTGATTACAGTTCTCAGTCCAGCTTGAGGGCCGAGGGAACTGGCCGCACCATCTCTACACAACAGCTGAGAGAGGGACGATCCTTACTTGCCAGACCAGCATGTCTGGCCAAGTGTACACAAGGATGCCGACTTCCTCAACTAGCTGTCTGTATTTTATTCACCTGTTCGGGGCCTAGTCCCACCCATCATAGGCTGGGCCTTTCCCATCAGCTAGACAATCTCCCGCAGGTTTGCTCTGGGCTTAACCCCACCACTAATTCTCCACAGACGTGCCCAGAGCTCAAACCCTCAACCATCAAGTTGACACCTGTGCCCGACTTTGACAAACCCTAACCTTAGGGGACACGGAATCTGCCACCTCTGCTGAGCCCCTGAATCCTTCAGCACCTCGGCCTCTGGTTTCCCTCATTCCCTCATGACCATCACCTCCCAGCTCCTGCGCCTGCCTCCTGGCTTATCTGTGGGCAGGAGAAAGGGGCTCGTTCACCTCCGGCAGCCCCTCACCAGGATGTAGTTACTGAACTGCTGTGGTTATTAACCACATGTGCATATAAGCAGATGTTAACTGAGAAATATCATGCGATGTCTTTCAATGGCTCCATGGTCCACTGGGGGCCATCTGGGGGTACCAAATCTCCTAGTCCCCAAGATGGACCAAAAGTGGCATGGCAAGCTGACACAAGATACATGGGGTCCCCCCTCGGCAGCCTCTAGGGGCGACTCCTTAGCAGCATGCCACTGGGTCTTGTATACACTCCAGAGCAAATGTGCGCGGGACAGGGACAGCCCTGGGGGGATATGGTGGGAACTCAGCTGAGCCCTCACCCTGCTCCAAGCCCCCGCTGGGCAGGAAATGTGCAGCGATACCTTCATTCAGATTCCGAAGCGTGCCAGCTTCCCGAAGTGTGGGACACCCAGCTCACCCCATTAGCCATGAGTCGATGACAGCTGAAGCTGATGTCACTTCATGTGTAAAATCATACGGCAGGCAACACAGTCTGTTTCCCCTTGTCAGGCATGAATACCGGTCAGTGGAAAGCAGAGATGCAAGCTAAGTGTGGACTGTCGTTAAATAGGAGCGCGCCGTGAGACGAGGGCTTCAGACTAGATTAGGGGTAGCAGGCAGCCCCACGCTCCACCAAGCGTAGACTCGGGTTAGGGCGTCAGCGCACGGTCACTGCTCCAAAGAGCCGGCTTTTTCTGGCCTGTTTGCCTCCCGGCCTGCGGCCTCCACACCACCCCCAGCCGTTCTCCAACCGCCATGCAGTCCTTCCCGCCTCGCTCCTCTCTGCTCCCCGACTGCCCGGCTCTCCTGCACCTGTTCCCGGTGTACCAGCAGGTGCACATGACCTTCTTTTTCACTTGACCCCAAGGTCCCGGCTTTCCTGGATGACAAGATAAACACACTTTGCCCTCGCTTGTGAGATGCGCATCTTCCTGCCTCTCTGGGTCTTCCGAGTTAAGCAGCGTAAGGTTTGGCACTGCATAGCAGCTCAGCGCCTATCGACTGCCTGGTCCCCAGTCATCTCCACCACAGAATGCTGGCACAAATGCCACCATCTGCTGGCACCGAGGACAGCCGTCTCAGTGCCCGCTTCTAGGCGGCTCTGGAGGTGCGGAGACCGAGGGCTGTGGCATAGCGGTGCTGCCGTGGGAGGCGCTGCCCCTCTGCTTCAGAAGGAGCACCTGGCTCCCAATGTAGGGTCACAGCGGCTGTGACACCCCACGAGCCACCTGCCATGTTCTGTACCCACACACACATCTACACGCATGTATGTACATGTGCGTGTACACACCGTCCATCTGCTAGCAGTTGCTACAACACACACACACATGAACGTATGCACATGTATAGGTATGTACACATGTGGAGCCTTTATGATTCAGCTGTCACTGGTCTTTGCAACACATGCACATATGCACACATATGTGCATATGTATACATAATATACATTTGTATATATATATATAAAAGACACAGGTCTAAAATGTATACATCCATATATATACGTGTGATCAAACTGTTGGTCTATGCAACACATATACACACTTGAAATGTGCACGTGTGGACATATATTCACATGCACATATATATACAAATGATCCAGCTACCCCTGGTCTATACCACACACATGTGTGCATGTGTGTGTATACATATGCATCTGTACACACATGCATGCATATACACATGATCCAGCTCCTGGTCTGTGTGCACATAATATACATATACACATGTATGTACAAATGATGCAGCTACTCCTGGTCTGCGTAGCACACACATGTAAACACGTGTCTACATATCACAGACATACATGGTACAGCTGCTGCTGGTTTGTGCACCAGATACGGCGTGTGCATACACACAAGCATGCACGCGTGCACTCTAGTTGAGGAGTGGCTCTAGACTAGTATAGCTGCTCTGAACGTTCCCAATGCCCCGCCCCTTCTCTGTACTGTGGTCGCGCATGCTGGCTGGAAGTCCAGCTGTCCAGGGCTCTGGGCGGCACTGAGGCCGCGCCGCGCCCGGCTGCTCGGATCAGGCTCCGCAGTAGGTCAGCTCTAGGCATCCACCGTGGTGACCAGCTCGATGGTACCGATCGATTCCTCCGTTCCCGCTCCGTCTTCCCCAAGCCTCCACCACTGTGGCCCCGGATCGCCTCTCAGACGAGCCGCGTGCACTCGGGCTTGGCGAGTCAGGGAGCAGCAGGCATCCCCACATCACACGTGCCGCCGCCACACTGAGACTAAGCCGAGAGGGGAGCCATACCGCGTTGGCGATTGTGGCCTTTATGCTCCCAAGAGAAGCCCGTGGGCCGGGGGGGCAACTCAGTCAGTACAGCACTCGGCGTGTGCACGTGAAGTCTGAGCTCCATCCGCAGAGCTCGCGTGAAAAATGCCGGGCGTGACACTCTGCGCTTCAATCCCAGCACTGGGGGGGTGGAAACCGGAGGGTCCCTGGGGGCTCTCCTCTAGCCAGGCTGCCCGAACCTGTGAGCAGGCCAGGGAGGGACCCTGTTTGCAGAAACAAGTCGGATGGCTCCTGAGGATGACATCTGAAGTTGTCCTCTGGCCGCACACACGTGGGCACACGCATACATGTGTGCCAGTTCCTTATGCACATGCATGCACGCTTGCGTGCACACACGTCGGCTCCTATATGACACATGCATGCACACACGTGTGGGCACACGCGTACATGTGTGGCCAGTTCCTGTATGACATGCAAATCCCCCACAATCCCGCTCTGTCCGGGTCTGGAGCGGCCGCCCAGGTCCATCTAGCTCCAGGACCCTCAGTTCTAGGTGTGTCAAGACACGTCACAGACATTGACATTGACATTGCGTGCCGTTTCCTGACGGATAACTATCCTTGTCAGTGCTGTTTACCAAAGATCATACTCAACGGATGTTCGTGAATATCAGAATCAAGGGCTGGAGAGGTGGCTCAGGGGTTAAGCCTCTGCCTTACGAGCAGAAGGACCTGAGTTCAGATCTGGGTCCCACATAAAAACGCTAGGTGGAAATGGCATCGGTCTGCACTTCCAGGCGTGGAGGGCGGAGCCTGGAAAACTCCAGTGCCAAGCGAAAAAGGAGGTAGAGCAATCCAGGACGATTCCTGATGCCATCGTTGGACCTCCACAGGCACACACAGTGCCCTCTTGTACACACACACACACACACACACACACACACACAATGAGAGAGAGAGAATCCTAGCCAATGTTGGAGAATCGCTGAGGGAGCTTGTGGGTTTCTGAAATGAACGTGCTTGTAGCAGCGCTTACCCATGTCACACCTCTGCTGCCCTCTGTGCCTCGCTCACCCTGTGACGTGTCCCACCATGCGCCTGAGGATCAGGTGCCTGCACGCGCGTGGTTTTTGCCTGAATGGACGTCTTCGTCGCCGCAGCTGCTAGGGTGTACGTAGTGTTGGAAAGCGACCCTTCGCCTCCAAGCAGCTCGTCTCAGGCCCCCTCCTGCCTGTTCGGGAATTAACGTTTCTCTCCTCTGACTTCTGCTCACGTTGCCCCAGGGCACGGACAGGTCCTAGCCGTCCACCTAAAGCTCCGGCTCTTGTCCGCAGAGCTGGACCATGTGAGGTCCAGCAGCATCACTTCCAGAGCGTGTCCTCTGTGTGTGTGCGGGGGGGGGGGGTCAGGGGAGGAACAGAAGGACCATGGCTGGCAGCGGGGGAGGGGAGGGGGCAGCAAAGGGACTGACTGCTGGCGGGGCAGGCGGAGGCCCCGCCCTGGATTGCGGGGCTGTACAATGGCTTCCTCTTGCGGCAAGAGCAGACAGCCCTAGAGACTCCACCAGACTCCACTGCGCTCACACACGCCCCTCGCCACGGCGAAAGACGGGTGCTGTTCAGGAAGCCAAGAAAAGATGTCACCCTGGCATCAGAAAGAGGCAGAGGGTGGATGTGTTGAAGAGGGAAAGACAGACTTGCTCTGCCAGATTGTAGTAGAAAGAGGTAAAAGCCAAGGCCGGGAGAGAAGTCTGACTCCTCAGAAACCCAAGGTGCACCAGGGTGGTGAGATGTGGAAGGAGACAAGGACCCCCCCCCCAGGGGACTGCAGGACACTAGGGTCTGCCAGAGTCAGTTCCGAGTAAAAAGATGAAACAAAGAGATCAAAGAAGTATGTGTGTGTGTATGTGCACATGCATATGTGTGCATATGTGTACACGTGTATGTATACACAGCATAGATCAGTATCCTGGGCCACTAGACTATGGAGTGGAACCCTGTCTCGAAACAAAGAAAAGAATGGAGGGGAGGGGAAGTTGGGAGGGAGGAAAAGAAGGAAGGAAGGAGGAAGAGAGGGAGAAGGGAGGGAGGGAGGCAGGGAGGGAGGGAAGGAGGGAAGGAAGGAAGAGAGGGAAGAAGGGAGGGAGGGAGGGAGGGAGGGAATGAGGGAGGGACGAAGAGAGGGAGGGAGGGAAGGAAGGAAGGAAGGAGAGAAGGAGAGAAAGGAAGGAGAGAGGAAGGCTAGTGAAAAGAAAAGAAGGATGGAAAGGAAACAAGACAGGCACGTCTAAGGTTGTCCTCTGACCTCCACATGCATGTAATATGTGTGTGCACTGCACACGCACATGTACTCATGCACGCACATGCATGCACACATACCCTCGGTCCCCCCAGAGGTAGTCTCTTCATCTCCAAGGCATGCGGCTGTGGTCGGGTAGCATGCTGCTCCGCTGAGCCCACCTCTGGCCTCTCTGCACCCTTCCCTCCCTCTCTCCCTTCCCCTTCCCTCCCTCCCTTCCTCCTTCATCAACTCCTCGGAGACGTGCGTCTGTTCTCCGAGAAAGTGTTTGGACGACTTTGGCGGTACCGCCGGGTGCCGTATGTTTCGTGAAGACGGTAACACGTTTGCACTGAATTGTTCCCGCGCCTGTCCATCAACTGTTTGGGAGGCCATATGGAGCCCCCCCTTACCTCTGAGAGGAGCCCTGAAAGCCACGCATGTGGACCAGCCTCATCCGCTCGGCTGCTTTGGTGCAAGCATCTGTCAGTAGAGACCAGCCGCGGGCAGACGGGGTCCGGTGGCCAGTGCATGCGCGCTGCAGCCCCGGAGGGGTCGAGAAGGCCCAGGAGCGAGTCCCTAGCCAGCCGGCTCTCAGCTGTCCTGTGACTCCGCGTCTGTTGGCCTTGGCAGTGAGCTCGTTGTGGGTGAGACCCGTGGATGAAAGACTTGTTCTCAGATCCACACCCCCTTGCCAATCTGTCACTCACTAATCTGCACCCCTCCCCCCAAGCACTGGGTCAGGAAAAGCGGGGTTCTGGGAGGGAGCACAGGTGTGGAAACTCTGGGCTCAAACCCACCTCTCCATCTTCCCGGACCAGGGAGTGATCATCTCTTAAGATGTGTGCATGTGCATGTTCGTGTGTGTGTGTGTGTGTGTGTGTGTGTGTGTGTGTGAGAGAGAGAGAGAGAGAGAGAGAGAGAGAGAGAGAGAGAGAGGGAGAGAGAGAACACATTTGTTTGCTTAAGCTCCCGGGCACATATAACTTTTTGACATTGTGTCATGAAGTTTCATCTACAAAGTTCACATGCCAAAACTGCGCAACCAAGTTACAAAACAAACAAACCTGTTTCGGGTAGGTCTGGAGCTCTGTGCTGGGCACATCTGCACCTCGCTGCTGCATGTGGCTGCTGTGGGCTGAACACGCCTGGGACACGTTCTGGTGTCTGCTGCATCCTATCTGCATACTGAGCGGCTCTTTCCTCGTGACATTATGTTGGCCGGGGCGTTGTTGGCCAGGATGCTGGTACCTGGAAATGCCCAGCGTTAAGACTGCAGACGTGGTTTTTGTTAGGAGGCTGGAACCCTCGGGCAACATGCCTGCATCCTACAGGTCTGTGACACAGCCCGTATGGAAAGGAAGTAGGCCAGGAGCTTGTGGATAGCGGTCATGTTTTGCAACAAGAGGAAGACAAGACAGGATTGCTGGGGGCAGAACTTAGGGCAAAAAGACAAAAGGTGAAGAAGTCTTTGTGGATGATGTTGGAGCTTGGATTCTGTTCTGCTGTGCGGGTCTCTTTACAACACAGGTCCTGACCTTGTCTTCTGTGACTTGGATCCTTTAAAATGGTCACTATCTGTGCTATGACCCTGGAGAGCTACACACTTAACTCGTGTGTGTGTGTGTGTGTGTGTGTGTGTGTGTCTTATTTTCATTCCCCCTGTGGTTCTGGTTCTGGTTCGGATGCTGCTGCTGAGGCCAGTTTTCCTGTCTGAACGGCCCTCCAGCTGTGTCAGTCCACGTAGACATCTGGATGCATTGTTTGTGTTGCGGTGACCACCGCATTTGGCCCATCTAATGATTGACATCCAGCGCGCTGGCGACCTGCAAAGGCGTCCGTCTCTGGGCTCTGGTGAGCTCATCGCTCTGGGCTCGCCTGTAAGAGAAGCTAAAAGAATCCCTTGGCTTTTCATTCCTCCTGAAGACGGAGCTCCCACCAGCCGACTTGGGATGTCTGTCACTTTTGATCACACCAGCACCCTATCTGGGGCCAAATATATATATAAACATTCAGAGCAGAGTTGTAGAGCGTATTTCTGACTCTGTGCTGAGTAAGGGCGTGAGCACACGAGGGGGCTTAGCCCCGGAAAGACCCTCCTGGTGACTCTGGCTGGGCCAGTGAATAACTTGTCACCAGGAGGCCCAGATTCCCCCCCCCCCCCCCGACCTCGGATCTCAGTAAACACCCATCTTAGGTGACAGGCAGCCGAGAAACTGTGTCAAGATTCCGGCCGCCATTTCCCAGGGATGTTGCCGGGCTTCTGAGCGCCTGGCAGCTTTGTTTGGGGCCGTCCTTCTCCTCAGACGGAGATTAGCTCCTTCTGATGGGATCCAGGTCTTTAAACAGGCCACATACCTAGCAGGTAAAGTCATGGGGCTCCCCTCAAACAGGGGACCCCTGATTCTGGGGCAAGTAAAAATGCCATAGAGGTCAGGAAGCGTGTCAGCGTCGTAGGCGGTGGGGTGGGATCCAGCAGAGCCATTTGGGAAGAGCTTCTTCCACCTCCGTCAGCGCCTCGTCCTCGAGTTGGGACAGAAGCTGCACATCGCAGGTCCTGGGGAAACAGGAAAGTCGGGGGACAGCAAAGGACTGAGAAGTGGGGATCTCGCAGAGAGCGTTCTTACCAGCAAACCACACCAAACGGGAAGCATGTCCTGAGGCTGGGGAGATGGCTCAGGCAGTAAAGCGCTTGCCGTACAAGCATCAGACCTAAGTTCGATCCCTAGAACTGGTGTTTGTTTTTTCTTTAAAAAAAAAGAGGCCAGCAGTGCTGGTCCACTAGCTGGTCCACTAGCTGGTGTGCATAGCTGGTGTGCACTAGCTGGTGTGCACTAGCTGGTGTGCATAGCTGATGTGCACCAGCTGTGTGTGCACTAGCAATCCCAGCACCAAGGAAGTGGAGAAAAGAGGTGCAGGGAGACCCCAAGCCCGCCAGCCTACTTGGTGAACCCAGGCCTGTGAAAGGCACTGTTCTGATCATAAGGTGGACTGTTCCAGAGGAAAAACACCATGACTGTTCTCTGGCCTCCACATGCAGGTGCACACGCATGCACACCTCTAGACATGTCCACATGCAGGTGCACACACATGCACATGTCTAGACATGTCCACGTGCAGGTGCACACGCATGCACACGTCTAGACATGTCCACGTGCAGGTGCACACGCATGCACACATCTAGACATGTCCACATGCAGGTGCACACACGTGCACACATTGAGTCATGCCCACATGCAGGTGCACACGCATGCACACGTCTAGACATGTCCACATGAAGGTGCACATGCATGCACACATTGAGTCATGCTCACGTGCAGGTGCACACACATGCACACATCTAGACATGTCCACATGAAAGTGCACACACATTGAGTCACTGGTAATGTGGGTGGAGAATGAGGGCATATTCCATCAACAGCATGAACATCCAATGTTTTTTTCTTCAAATGCACTTTATTAGTAAAGCCAAACCTATCTGTGGGAAATGCTTGACTTGGGTTACAATCCCCTGCGCTGAGATCAATGAAGTGTTCATAGACAGAAGCGGAAGGCACACCATCCACTTCCATTGATTGCAACATTGATTGCTTCATGGTTCACATTCAGATGAACTTCGGAATGTCGGTCATTCCCTGATTGGATCTGAACTGATTGTAGCCTTGAGGCAGGAATACAAGGAACACAAGTATCAGTTAGGAATCCTCTGAGCCCAGATAACAGCCCAGTCTACAGTGGCTTCAACAGATAAGCATTTTTCTTTTGATGCTCAGGCATACTTTCTGCTGAGTTGAAACAGTTGACTGACATTCTCGTCCCCTCCCGGTTGGGTGTGCATGTTCAAGGCAGAAGGTGGAGTGAGACATAGGAGAAATTTGTACCTCTGATTAGGAAAATAAGAGTTTTTATAGAACTGCAGGTTTCCCCACCTGGGTCTGCACTCAGAACTATGTCACGTGACTACCCTAGCTGCAAGGGAGTCGGGAGATGGATGGTTTTCCTCAAGCAAGCAGGGCCAGGCTTGGGAAAAGATGTGAGCTAGCACAGTGTCTGCCGAGAGAACACAGAGACACCCCTCACCTGTGCCCTCATTACAGTTAATGTGAAGACCTAGGGGAGCCCAGAGTTTATTCTTACAGCATGGCAGGAGAGCTCATTCCAATGCTGGGAGCTGGGGTGGCCACACCGTATCCATAGGAACCAGAGAGAAAGACAAACTCTGACCTACCATCGAGCCTTTATGCCTTTAAAGTACCCAGAGTTTGTCAAAACACTGACCTAGCACTCTGCCTTATCCACCTGCCTGAGGCATGGTCTCACCCACTAGGTCTGGGTCTACCTCTGTCAGTCAGGGACTTTCCTGCAGGCTTGCTCAGGGATTGCCCTAATTAATCCTTCATGGGTGGACCTGAAGGCTCAGCGTTCACTTGGCAAGTTGATATCCGTATCTAACTGGCTCCGCTGTCTTCATATAACAAGAGTTGAGTTTGAGAACCGGGAAGAGAGCACGCTAGAGCCTGGCTATGTTAACACCTCATCCAGAAAGCAACCCCCAAATCCCCCTACCTTGGGACCACCACGTGATAGCCTACTGTGACAGGGTCATGCCCAAAGCATGTTGAGGAAGTCAAGTATCATCCCCAAATGAAGTAAGTACCATTACACACAGCTGCCACTCGAGCCTACCTTCCTCCCTTCCTCCATCCCCATGACCCGGAAGTAGTTCATTGTGAGTCTCCGAAGCAGGTCAGTTCATAGCAGGTCCTTTGAGTCCCTTGTTGCTGTTTCAAGCCTTCATTTCCCCACCCCTCCGGCCCTTTGGTGTTTGCGTGCATGTGTGTGTGCGTGTGTGTGTGTGTGTGTGTGTGTGTGTGCATGCAAGTGCGTGTGCATGTGTGTACATGCGAATGTGCATGCGTGCGTGTGACCGCACAATCAACCCTTCCCCCCACGCGGCGGGTTCCTCTGTCCTTGTTAATGGCTGTTCCTGTCTTCTGTCCCCTTCTGTCACCGGACCACACAGAAGTATTCTGCTGTCTCTCTCTGCAACATCTCCACAGAAGTCCTGAAGGTCATCAACGCCACGGAGGAACTGATCGCAGAGTCTACGGGGTCCTGGGAGTCCCCACCAGTCCCTGCCACTGACAGAGAAAAGGGGCCGTTTCCCCTGGGAACGGACCAAGTGAGGCTGGGGGAGCACCTGACGTCACTGGAGGAGAACGTAAGCCCATGTGGATGCGCTGGGCCGGGCTGAGGGTGTGCGGATGGAGCTGTGGCTGTTTTCACAGTGTGCAAGGACACACGCGCGTGCACACGCACACACACACACACACACACACACACAGAGTCATCTGTCTCCTTTAGATCAAGCACTGCATGCCTTTTCCCGCATCGAAAACACCTGACCGTGTGGCTTTCATGGCCCAAGGTCGTGTTACCATTGGTCACGCTCTTCGTCCGCGTACACTCGCTAAGCACAGTCCCACACTCACTGATGTGAGTGAGAGGCCAGGAAACCCCAGCAAGGACTGCCGGCGCCCCGTCACCCATCCCCTCTTCCTCCTCTCCTCCTCTTCCTCCAGTTTTCCCGAGATCACCTCAGAAGAAAATGTCTCTGTGTCTTTGAATTCCGGGGGCATCTGAGCCAGAGCAGAGATGACTTTTTTCCTTTAATCCGGCAGATCACAGCCGTGGGCGTGTTACGGTGCTGTTCGGTCCCCAGGACAGAGAATTCAGCCCAGCGGCAGGAGAAGGCTGGGCTGGCTCTGAGCTGGGCCTGCGGCTGCCGCTCCTTTAATTAAATCCTGGCTTCTGTGGGTCCGCAGGGTTCCTTCGCTCCTTCTGCGGGGGACCCGGTCAGAAATAGAAGCGTGCCCACCGCTGTCTGCTTATGAGCACTGGCTACCGGGAGTCTGGCCTCAGAGATAAAAGAGGGCGTTTTGTTGCAATTAGGCCCCTTCAGAAATGCTTCATCGTCAAAGAAACGTCATGTGTCTGTCTGCTTGTCTGTTCTGTTGACTCAGTTAGAGGGGGGCCTGGGCACCTGCTGCCTCCAGAGCAAGCTGGGGCTCCCCTGAGCCTCCCCAATACCATACACAGGCCTCAGGGGGCCTTGTGCTAAAGGCCTGGGTCTGTGGGCATTTGAAACTCCTGCCGTGGCTGTTGGGGGTCTAGTCGAGGGGGAGATAGCCTGTAAGGATGAGGAACTGAGTTGCAGGCGAAGGTAAGGGGTGCACGGGGCTGCGAGAATGGGAATGGGGGAAACGGAACCATCCCAGGCCCTGGGACCAGTGCCCGGAACAGCGCCCCCTGGTGGAAGCTAGACGGCGCCCAAGGGCGGGCGAGGTACCCGGGAAAGGGGAGAAATGTTGGGCATCTATTTATCCGTGTATGTGTGTATAAGAGGGCAGAGGGCACCACGTGTGCCTGTGGAGTTTCCCAGGCTCCGCCTTGCAGAGCAGGAAGTGCAGGCCCCTGCCGTGTGCATCTGGCATTTTCATGTGGGATCCAAGATCCAAACTCAGGACCTTCTGTTTGCGAGGCAGAGGCTTAACCCCTGAGCCGTCTCTCCAGCCTGAAATGTTGGGCTTTTAACCTTGCCTCTGAGCTCCTGCTGGCGTCTCCATGGTGAGGAAAGTCCTTGATCTTCCCGACAAGAAACCAAGGCGGGCAGGGAAGGGAGAGCGGCCTGCAAGGCAGTGTGCAGAACAGGTGTCCGGTGCATTGACTCAAGATTTCCCGTAGCCCCAGCTGCCTCCAAGTCCCTATGTGGCCAAGGAGGACCGCGGACTTCTGATTCTCTGCCTCCTCCTCCCAAGTGCCGGATATGCATCACCGCGCCCAGTTCACCTGGTGCTGGGATCAGCCCAGGGCTCCTTGCACGCTACACAAGCTGCTGCCGCTGCAGTAGTTTCAGCTGCTTCCTTTAGTCAGATGTGACAACCCGAGGCTGTCGTCTCAGCCCTCGGGAGGATTGTGAGTTCAAAGCCAGCCTGGGCTACACAGGGAGGCCCTGTGTCATCTTCCTCACGCTGTCGGCCGTGCCTCCCCACCACCCCCACTTCATGAGGTTTGCTCTGGTCCTCCTGACTGGCAGATGTGAGACAATCACCTGCTTGCTAAGAAATTCCTTCCTGCCGGGAACGTCATGCTCGTTTAGTTCCCCCTACCCCGTTTATAGCAGATCCGTAGCCCGAGGTGATGGCTTAAGAATTTGCAGTTATTTGAAATTAATTTCGCCAACTAGGATTTTTACTGAGGCCAGGTCTGGTGGTATAAACCTGCAACACCACACACCCCACCTCAGCTCTTGGAAGGTAGAAGCGGGTAGATCTGAGTGAGTTCAGCCTGGTCTACACAGCACGTTCCAGGGACACATAATGTAGATTGTCTCAAAACAAAATTACCTGGAACGACTCCGTCGTGAGTTTTTTTTTTTTCACTTTCTACCTGACTTCACTTTTGGAAATCACCAGCCAGCCTCACAGCTTCCATTGCCGACACCAAAGTATTTTGCTTTATTTTAAGAAACTACATTTCCCAAGCATTGTTCATGGCAGAGCCGGAGAGAGACGTGTGGTTGACATGAGAGATGGTGGGCGAGGTCTCATGACGCCATCTGTGAGGGACGCGTGTTCACAGGGTGACGTGTGTCTATAAACTCGAGTTCCCATCTTCTTGCCCCCTGCGTGGAGTCCAGCGTTCTCTGGCTCCCCCGGGGGACTGAGACCCCCCGGGAGGAGCCTGGCCCGTGCCCACCCGCACACCTGGGCTGGGGGGCTGTGCTCTCTGCAGGTGTACCTGGCAGCGGGCACCGTGTACGGGCTGGAAGGTCAGCTGAGCGAGCTGGAGGAAGCGGCTCGCTGCATCCACAGCAGGACGGGCGACACGGAGCTGGCAGATCTGGAGGACCAGGTGGCCGAGGCCGCCGCCCAGGTTCATCACGCTGAGATCAAGGTGAGACCCGTCCTCTCCGCTCAGGGCGAAACTGGACGCCCCCAACTGCCACAGACACATCTCAGAGTCGAAGCACCACCACAAGCCATCAACTCCAGAGACTTTTTGCATGGAGAGGCCCCCAACATGAGGGAAGACCCTACTATGAGGGAAGACCCCCCCACCATGAAGGAGGATCCCCCACCATGAGAGAGGACCCCACCACAAGGGAGATCCCCCCACCATGAGGGAGGGACCCCACCAGACCTTTCCTAAGGCACAGCCCTCCCCTGCCGAGAGAAGGCTGGTTCTAAATCACGAATCGACTGTGGTCCTCACGTCCATGGTCACAATCTAGAGCAGCAGATGCACGCTTGCCTGCGCACAGCTCTGTCACGGCCCTGACCGCCCGGGGGGGGGGGGACTCCCCTGACCCTCCATGTCTGGGATCTTCCCCCCTCAGTTACAGCGATCGCCTCCCGGGCATGGGCTGACCATACTCACACCACTCCCCTCTGTGCTTTCTCCTGCTCGTCCTGCCTTTTTGGGGCGTGAAGATTTCTGACATCGAGAGCCGCATTTCAGCCCTGACCGTCGCGGGCTTAAACATAGCGCCGTGTGTGCGTCTCACAAGAAGACGGGAGCAGAAACAGAGGACCCAGGTGTGACACCCCCCCATATCCTTTCTCCTTCCTACAAGCCCCCACCCCTGTCTTACTGGAATACAGAATGATCTAGAAAGTTCCAAGCAGAAAGTGTCTTTGACACACCAAGGTGTGTTGATGACCGGGCTGTGTTCTCAGGTTCACACGATAGACACGTCAAGACAGCGGAGGGCGGAAGCTGCCGGCCCCACCCGTGAAAGGTAACGTGTCTGTGGATACCAGCCAGCCAGAGCAGCCCAGAGGCACCCAACCGCCCAGAGCCCCCCGTGCTTCCCAAGAATTGTCCTGACTTGGCAGTCTGCACCACCACACACAAAGGTGTAGTCCATGTGTGACGTGTTGACAGCATGTGTGTATTCCATGTGTGACATGCATGTAGTTCATGTGTGATGCATTGACTGTGTGTGCAATCCATGTGTGACATGTTGACTATGTGTGACATATTGACAGCATGTGTGTATCCCGTGTGTGACATGCATGTATTTCATGTGTGATGTATTGGCATGCGTGTATTCCGTGCGTGACATGTTCCAGGAGACACGGGCAGCAGAGGGCCGAAGTGATTCAGAGGAAGAGGGGCGATGTTAGAGAAGTTTTGGGGGTTGGTTAGCAGGCGCCTCTGTGAGAGCCAGGCCAGCTCCTGCCTCGGGGCCTCTGGAGAAGCGCGGCTGCGCCTAGAATGTTCTGCTGGGCACTGACCTGACCTGCAGCTTCTGTCCATCGCGGCCTGGGGGTCACCGCAGAGGGGTTAACTTCCTGATACCGCCTGGCCCCGCACATGTGACAGGAGAGCAGTGTTGGCACTAGCACACGTCTGGAATGCGCCAGGATGGCGGCTTCCACGTGACCCAAACAATCTTGGGGAACCAGGAGACTTAGTTACTTCCTCATGTGAAAGGTGGGTGCGCACACGCGGGCCATGATGTGTGGGTGGACCCAGGTGACAACTCCGGGTCTCTCCTGCACTGTGCGGACTTCCCAGGACTGGATCCCTGGGTTCATGAAGGGGTCTTACCTCACCAGCCCGTCATCTTATTTTGAGACTCAGTTGTTCACTGAACCTTGGAGCTGGCCAACTCAGCGAGACTGGCTAGTGGGCGAGCCCTAGAAGTCCTTTGTCCCCCAGTGCTGGGCTCAAAGCCGTGTGCTTGTGTGGCTGGCAGATTACTGACCAAGACATCTCCCATCCCATCATACTCACTCTTGCTTGTTTCCTTTGTAGCCGAAAACGTGGAGGCGCCCCCAGTCTCCCCCTGAAGACGTTCAACCACAACTTCCTTCTCCAAGGCTCGTGCATGAACAGGTCCCTGGAAAGAAGAGGTGACGCCCAGGAGCCGATGGTAAACCCCACCCCACGTGCGGCACCCCACTAACCTTCCGCAGCTCCCTGCAGAGCCCGAGAACATCCTCCCAGCTCGGTCCCGTGGCTTATCCCACATGGGGGACGGTCAGAGAGGTGATCCTTGCATGGCCAGCTCTGTAGCGCGCGTGAACGCACCCCTGCCCCCATTGCCTGGAAGGGGGTGGTGGGATCTGGGGACGTGCCGGTCGGGTCGAGGTGCGAGATCTTCTCTTCAGTTTTTGATCTGTAGCTAGTGCATTTCTATTAGCTGGGAATGGCGATCCTCTTTTTAAAAGTCGCATCTGCCCCGACCACGGCCTAGGACAGGCAGTAGCTGACCTTCATAAGCTCTAGAGACCACGGAGAGACACGGGCCTCTAGGTCATTTTCTTGAAAGACATTTGCTACCGGGCGCCGTAGCTGACATCCATGATGCAGCCCTGAGAAGCTGAGGCAGGGGGACGGCTGCGGGCTGCAGGGGTCACGCGGCAAAGCTCTGTTGCAAGACAAGCCAATCAGGGAAACAGCGCACGCAGGAGAACCGCGGCAGCCGCGAGATGGTCTCACCCCGCCGCTCACGGCACCTGTAGTGACAGCGCCTGCTTGATGGAAGCAAGGTCACCCCACACTGCTGCCTGTCACCCGCCCCTGCCCCCTGCCTTGCTCCTCCTCTTCCTCCTCCTCCTTTCCTCCCTTCCTCCTCTTCTTCCTACTTCTCTTACTCCTCTTTCTCCTCCTCCTCTTCCTCCTTCTCCTCCTCCTTATACAGTCCCTGAGCACAGAAGTTCTACGCAATGGCACCATGCGGGACGCGGCCTCTGGCTTGCGCGTTGCTCTCTTGGGCAGCGGCGAGCAGCCCCGTGGCTCAGCCATTACCCCTGACCTCTGGAGGTCCAGTCACCCTTGCTCCTGGTCATCCTTCTGAAAAGACGCCCATTGCACTAAAAGCACAGGCTGGTAAGGTCAGGGGCTGGGTAGCTATACGTAAGCTGGTTAGAAATAAGTCACCTTGCATAGGGACAGGGCAGAGACGGTGCTGGAGGGAGAGCTCAGGGGAGAAAGTCACGTGACCAGCCTGTGTTGGAATAGCAGAGATGCGTGGAAACTTGTATTAGTTACTTTGCTCATGGCTGGGACTAAATGCTCCAGGAGAGGCGACCAAGAGGGGCTGTTTGGCTCAGTTTCTC
>JALPQD010000238.1:2697164-2766184 GCA_023101885.1 Typhlomys cinereus | reverse complement strand
AGTCACCCGTACAACGTGTGGGCGTGGCAGGCAAGCCGTGCTGTCCCTCTCCTGAAGCCGCCACAGAGTGCAGTGGTCTTGCTGTGTGCTGGGGTCCGGCTGCCCCGGCCTCTGAGGTTTCTTGACCACAATCCAGCAGAGGGAGCAGAAGCAGGGGAGTGCAGGGCCAGTCAGAAATCCAGGGACTCTGTTAGGGTTTGGGTCCCCAAGGTCAGAGCGGAGGTAGGGGTGGTCCCACAGGAGACAGGACTCCTGCTCTTCAGCACGGGTGTGCAGTTCTAGGCGGGATGGGCGTGGCCTCCAGCCATAAGCTCCCTATGCCCTGGGTGGGCGTGGCCTCCAGCCATAAGCTCCCTATACCCTAGGTGGGCGTGGCCTCCAGCCATAAGCTCCCTATACCCTAGGTGAGCGTGGCCTCCAGCCATAAGCTCCCTGTGTCCTAGGCGGGGTGGGCGTGGCCTCCATTCATAAGCTCCCTGTGCCCTGGGTGGGCGTGGCCTCCAGCCATAAGCTCCCTATATCCTAGGTGGGCGTGGCCTCCAGCCATAAGCTCCCTACCGTAGGCGGGGTGGGCGTGGCCTCCAGCCATAAGCTCCCTGCGCCCTGGGTGGGCGTGGCCTCCAGCCATAAGCTCCCTGCGCCCTGGGTGGGCGTGGCCTCCAGCCATAAGCTCCCTATATCCTAGGTGGGCGTGGCCTCCAGCCATAAGCTCCCTGTGTCCTAGGCGGGGTGGGCGTGGCCTCCAGCCATAAGCTCCCTACCGTAGGCGGGGTGGGCGTGGCCTCTCCTGTCACTCTCATCTCCTGCACTATTCTTGTTACAGTTTCTGGGTTGGACCCGTTGGTCCTTTCTGGCCCAAGCCTGACCCCTCCCGTTGACCCCTCTGCTCCGAATCCTGGATTCTAAAAGCATCTGTCTCATGTGCTGAGCTAAAAGCTCTTAACACCCTGGTTCATGTCCTGAGCTCTCTGAGCAAAGACCTCGGAAGCCATGACCAGAAGCCGGCGACGCCCATCGCCGTAGTATTTTGTCACCTCAGGAGACCTCGGGACACCCCGCTGTCGCCCACGGAGAGAGGCAGCAATGCGGAGCGGGAGAGCAAGGGCTCCCTGTGACGGGGCACCATGGGGCACTGTTTCCCCCGCAGCTGCTGACATGGCCTCTGCCCCTGACCTCCACGTGCTTAGGAGGTCGTGGGACCCTGGCTCAGTTTACCCACATGCTAGCGTCAGATGGGGAGCAGGACAGTGCAGTGCTCCCACGGCTGACAGAGCTCCTCCCTTTTGTCCAGTGCGCTGGGGATTCATCTCGGGAACAGAGCCCTAGAGTAGCCGGAACCCGCCCCCCAAGATCTCACCGAGCAAGAAGCTGACCTTGACCATCCCCTCCTCCTCTCCTGCCGGGCCACCTGTTGCTAGCGCCCTGGAGAACTCCCACCTCTGAGTCCCCCTTTGCTGTGCCACCAACAACCCTGAACCCCCCCCCCCAGTCCTCCCCAAGCCTGGCCTTGGTTGGACCACCTTGCCTCTCCCACACCCGCTCCAGTGGTCAGACCGGAGGGAAACCGGAGGCGTGGGCGGGAGGGAGAGGGGCAGGGGAGGCGAGGGGGAGTATGAGAAAAGGAATCACTCCAGTACCCTGCTTCCAAGGGGGGCTCCCGGCAGGAGCCGCTGGTGAGTGACGGCGGGGCTGCACCGCCATCTGCTGGGCGCTGTGCGCATGGCCACCCCCACCCCCCACCCCCTCCGTGGCTATCCATCTGTCCATCTGTCTGCAGGTGGGGGCTCCAGCGTCCGAGAGGAAGGTTTCATTGGACCTTTTGCCACAGCTGTCTGTGTGTATGTGTGTGTCTCTGTGTGTGTGTCTCTGTGTGTATATACATACTTGTGGATCCTAACACACACACACACAGAAACACACACACAGAGACACATGCATATATATATACGCATATACACACACATACTTGTGGATCCTAACACACACACATATATACACACATATAAACACACAAGCACACATGTACACACAGACACACAACACAGACATACACACTTGTGGATCCTAACACACACACACACACACACACACACACACACACAGTGGACCCTAACACACACATGCAGACATACACACCCTGGTGTCTCCTACACCAGCACCTCTGCTGGGAGAGGAGAGGGCACGTGTGTGCTGGGCTGGGAGCGCGTGGGGCAGCAGCCAGCAGGCGAGGCCGTGCGCTCAGGGCGCCTGCGCCACCCGTCAGCAGAGATGTTTCCAGTCAGTGGCTTTGCAATAGGCCTTTCCTCTCCTGGGTCTAAGAGTGAATTATGATTATTATTATTACTGTATTTTATCTCTTATTGTTTCACACATGAACACAATGAATTCATGATGTTCACTCCTGAATCCCAGTCCCATCTCCCCTCCCTCCCACCACCACACGTCTTCCTGCCAGCCCCCCTCCTGTCACCTTGTGCGTGAGTGGCCCACTGGGCTTCATTTTGGCTGCCTTTGATGCCGTGCCTGAGTGCTTGCGGGATGAATCGCGTGTCCGTGGGCGTGTCACTGAGGAAAGTGTCGCTCCCCCTCCCTTCAGAGTTGATCTTCACTGTCTCTCAGGAAGGTGTGGGGCCATTTGTGTTCTCTGCCCTTTCCGGGTGGTATGTTGATAAGACAAACCGCATGCCTTTTTTTTTTTTTTTTTATTCTGTGTGTGTGTGTGCGTGTGTATGTGTCTGTCTGTCTGTCTGTCTGTCTGTCAGGGTACTGTGTGTCCCTGTAGAGGACCAAGGGTGACTTCGGGAATCATCCTGTATTGCTTCTGCCTCCTTTTTGCTTCCTTTTGGGATTTTCCAGGCTCTGCCCACCAGGGTGCAGAGCAGGCCATTGCCATGTCTGCCTGACATTCTTACATGGGACCTGGGATCCGAACTCAGGACTTTTTGCTTGCGAGGCAGAGTCTTAACCCCTGAGCCATCCCTTCAGTCCACAAGTATTTTTACATTACACAGCATTACAGAAAAACAAAGTGAAGCAGACACGGCCCAGCGGTACCAGGCGGGCTCTCGGGACATTCACGCATGGGCCACAGTCTGCACAGACACTATGCTGCAAGCTGAGGATGTGCTTGGTGATTTCATCTGGTTTTATAGGTTTCTGGCTCCTTTGTCTCTTTGGTGGTCTTTCGTACACGTGTTTTAGGGTCGCCGAAAGAGGAAGTTTCTTTGCAGCTCAGCCTGTTGACAGAAGCAAGAAATCATCAAACTATGAAGGTGTTTCTCTTAATAAACGTGATTGATTACGGCAGCTGGGTTCCCAGATATGGGGCGGGGCATTTTTCAAGAGAGACACTGTGTAGTTAAAAGCTGCACAATTCGGGGCTGGAGAGGTGGCTCAGGGGTTAAGCCTCCGCCTTGCAGGCGGAAGGTCCTGAGTTCGGATCCCAGATCCCACGTATAGACGCCAGGTGGAAGCGGGGGCGGGCCTGCGCTTCTGGTCCTGGTAGGGCGGAGCCTGTGAATCGGGGGCAGAAGGAGGTGGAGGCGTCCATGGTGGTTCCCGAATTCGTCCGTGTGGTTCTACACATACACAGACATACACACACAGACACGTGCGCACGCACATACACACGCATATGCACACAGTTGAATAAAAAAAACAAAAAAAAAAAAAAAGCTGCACAATTCCCCTCCATGATTTTAGACACAAAGAATGCAAGTGCTCAAAGTATTCCTAAGAGTTCTCAGTAAAGGCTGGAATGAGGCCTCCTGGACAGTGAGCCACATATTCTAACATATCGCTTCGTGTGCCAAGAGCCACACATGAGCTCTCTTGGCCTTGTATGCAACTTGCACGTTGGGACACATGACCTCACACACGGGAAACAGCGTACGGGGAGCCACATACTGGAACACGGCCTTCTGTACAACGAGCTGAATGTTGGAACACGTGTCCTCGTGTGGCATCAGGTGCAGGCAGCTGTGGGATCACGTGGCCTTGCGCGCAGATCCATGGCTCCTAAGCCTCTCATAAGAAAAGCCACGAGGCGCGTCTTCCCCGTGGGAGCCACGCCTCCCCCAGCTCAGTCTCCCCTCTGTCCCCCAGCGCTCCCACTCGGCGCTCTCCTTCGTGGCAGAAGATGCGTGGCAGACTTGCTCCCCAGAGGCCTCGAGGAGACAGGTCCGCGGCCAGCGTCCTCGGGAGGAGGCTGCTCTGCCCAGCTGGAAGAGTTTGGATGCCCTGGACGGCACAGGTAACAGGGTCTGTGGCTGACTCTGCCGGAGGACCTGGGACTCCTGATCGCTGGGTCCCTGGGGAAAGGGGTGCACAGCGATTCTAAGACAGCGCGTGAGGTCCACGTGGGGCTCCGTCACGGAAACACGAGGGATTTGACTTAAGAAATGTGACTTTCATGAGAACTGAGCGAGGGCTGGTGGCCCTGGGAGAGTCCGACAGGAGAGGGGACGGGAAGAGGGTCGCCGGTAATGTGGTGGAAGTCCACAGAGGTCCCACAATGGAGGAGCCCCTCGTGGCCTGTTGACATCGCTGGTGAGTTTCCGGGGAAGGAGAGCAGGAGAGGTGGGGGAGAGAAAGTCAGGCATTTAGGAGGTCTGTTGAGGAAATGGCCGTGTTCCAGCTAGGGCGGAGGAGGCTGCGGCCTCGCCAGCAGATCCTCCGGCCTCCGGTCTGGGGTTACAGGTCAGAGCCTCAACACCAGCTCCTAGTGAAGGTCTCACAAGGGTCTCACACAGGACCCGTGTGGCCGCTGGGCCTCCTAAGTCTCAGCTGGTAGTGTAACCACTTGGGGGGGGGACTAGGCTGCCCAGCCAGAAAAGGGTCTTTGATAGGTGTTTCATGCTTGCTTGGCTACCAATGACCCTGGAGGGTTCCAGAGACCCGTCAACCATCCAGGAAACAGGCTCAGAGATACTCTGACTTGAGGCTCCAGCTAGTGAACCTGGATCCACCCGAAGCCCGGGTTCTTGGTCTTTGCCCTGCTAAAGCAGTCGAGTGCTTCATGGGGGAGGAACGCTAGCTAGCAGGACTCGGGCTCCTGTGTGAGCAGGAGCAGCCCACGGTGGGGACAGTCCCCTCCCTCCTGTCACCCCCCCATCTCACCTCCCCCGTCATCTGACATCCACACACCGCTGCTTTGACCAAGAGAATTTTCCCTCTGGCCTCTTGTTTCCGTGTGGAATCTGGCTCTGGGGCAGAAGAGGCTAATTTGCTTTAGGACAGACAGATGGCAGGGATCTGGCGGGACCACGTGCGCGGGTGGGCTGAGCACAAAGGAAATGATGGACAGCCAGAAGGTCAGGCAGCTGTGTAGGGCCCTAGGGACAGGCTTATGAGGAGCGATGCTTAGCGAGCCTGGGGCTTCGCCTTGAGGGTGGCCAAGGCCGATGGCAGAGGACATAGTAGTGGTAGGGGTGCATCTTCCCACTGTGGGGGCCCAGTGTCCTATTGTTAGAGAAACCCCACTTCCCGGCTCTTGCAGGAGGAAAGGGGACTCAGGGCAGTGAGAGGTGCAGGCAGTGGAGTGGAACTGGGCCACTGAGCAGAAAACACTCAGGAACCAACATCTGAACTTCCTGGGCTGTGATTCTGTAAGGACGCCAGGTCTCTCTCTCTCTCTCTTTCTCTCTCTCTCCTCCTTCCCTTTCCCTCCCCCTGCCCCTCTCCCCCCCTCTCTCATTCCTTCCTGTTCTCTTTTCCTCTTCCTCTCCCTCTCCACATCCCTTTCTTTCCCTCCCTCCTTCCATCTTCCTTTCTGTGTCCCCATCCCATGGAGCAGTTGGTCAGCTAGAAAGCCTGTATGGTTTGGGCAGCGCGGCCCCATCCTAAGGTCCTGCAGGGCAGAGCTGAGGTACCCCAAAAGCCAGCAGCCAAGCTCCAGTGACAGAATGCCCCCACACACACACACAAAGTTCGGGCTTTCTCCGCTCACCCCTGATGAAAATCAGTCTCTGCCCGTGAGGGCTGTGCCCAGGGAAGCCGCAGCTGAGGATGGGGGCGGGGATCTCGTCCTCCTTCTCCGGCTCCCAGCAGACAGGCGGGAAGCCGTTTCCTGGTGGCCTTTAGCAAAATCAAGGTCCTTTTGCGTCCCCGGCCTCCAGCAGGTGGCTGAACCCCCCAGGTCAGTCATTGTGGGCAACCTGAGGCCAGCCGAGAGCAATCCAGACCAAGGACGGGCTTGGGATGGCGCGGGCCTCACTACCGTGACCCCTGCAGGGGTCAGTGGCTTCCAGAGCCCAGTGTGTAATCAGAGCTGCCTGGGGACTAGGATGCTCAGGACAGAGCGGCTGGCTGTGACCTCCGCCCTCTCCACCCCCTCTCCACGCCTTCTCCTGAGAGGAACTGGGAAGTTCCAGCCCCTCGGGCCCCAAGCCCTTTCCAGAATGATCTGTGTCTCCTGTGTCCATCTTGCGAGGCTATATAGCTGATCTGTAGGTGGCCAAGGAAGCTGCATTTGCCCACGAGGAAAGGCAGGGTGGGCGTACGGTTGGTCCCTCAGTGGGGGAAACAGGCTCTAAAGACAGGTCACGACCACCCTGTAGTTTTCACCCCTGCCCTTCTCACTAGGCTCTGGAGAGGTCAGAAAGGAACTGGGTTCCAATCTGTCCCACCCTGGAGGTCCCCAGGCCCTGATCAGAGACTTTACCCCATGATAGGTGTACAGGCCTGGTGCTCCTGAAAGCAGGTCGCGCACACACATGCATTAACACATGCACGCACGCACACGCATGTACAAATGCATATGCGTACACATGAATGCATGCCCTTGCACACATGCGAATACATCCATTGCTGCACACTCTTGCACACACACAGGAGCCAGTCACAGGTGCCCACCTGTGCAGCCCACCTCTCCCCCACGTGGTGACAGCAGCCATGCACATACACACAGAGAAACACATATTTGCACACGCACACACACAGAGGCACACATTTATACACACACACACACACACACACACACACACAGAGTGAGGTGCCCACCTGTGCAGCCCACCTTGGCCCTGTGGTGACAGCGGCCCCTCTGGTCTCTCTCTGCTGCAGGTCCAGCCACGGTTTTGCAGAGCCCGTTCGGGAACTGGACGGCCCTGCAGGAGGCCAGTGCGCTGCCCCCCGCCCTCCTGCTGGCCAGACCCAAGAGCGGGACCCTGCAGTGCCTGGAGGGGGCTTCCAGCGTGACGTCGGCCTATGACGAGATGGGCTCCGACAGCGAGGAAGACTTTGATTGGAGCGAGGCCTTGTGCAAGCTGCGCCCGTCGGCCCAGGGCCAGCCGGGGCAGCCTCGGCCCACAGGGGCCTGGGGCCCTGGCCAAGGCCCGTGCGCAGCCTCCCCCTCCCGCAGCGTGTCGCCCAACCCCGAGGCCATGTGTTCTGACTCAGAGACCTCGTCAGCCGGCTCCTCCCGGGAAGCTGGGCGCCGGGCCAGGCTGTCCTGGCTGCACAGGAAGACCCCCAGAGCCGAGAGGGCCCACCACCAGGGAGCGCTGGATGTGAACTTCAACCCCCAGACGACCCCCGGGGAGACCTCAGACAGCAGTGAGCCGGAAGAGACCCTCCACGCGGTGGACCGGCGGGCCAGGAGGTGGAGGAAGGCCCGGGGGTGCTTGGAGGACCCTCACAAAGAACCATCGCTGCCCAGCACCCACTCCCAGGATCTGGGTGCACACCAGGTAAAAAAAAAAAAAAAAAAAAAAAAACCTCACCCACGTGCAAATCCACAGATTTTTGAAGTAGGATGGGCCCTTCCCTGAGTACAGTGGTCTAGCGACGTGTGGGTCTGAAGTCTACGCTCAGAGTTTCATCTGCTAGGCAGCCAGGGAGCCAGTCCCCGGTCACCTTCACTCACCACAGCTCCGTGTCCTTGGGCTGGACCATGACAAAATACTGGATGGAAACAACTTAAGAGGGAAAACATTCCGTTTTGACTCCCAGTGTGAAAAGGTCCAGTCACGGTTGGTTAACCTGGTTGGTTAGAGCAGGATATCGTGGCGGTAGAAGCAGAGCAGGGTCCCTTCATGCTGGACAGGAAGTTGAGAAGGGGATGTAAAACTCAGGACAGAGCTGGGGAGGATAATAATGAGCTTTTCATGGTCACGTGAGACTTGGGTTTGATACTCAGAACCCACATACAAACCCAGCAGAGCACTGCAAGTGTCTAACCCAGTGCTGGGGACGCGGAGACGGGCTGGGCTCTTCGACCAGCCAGTGTAGACTACTTGGTGAACCCCGGGCCCCAGTGACCCTGTCTCAAAACAACCAGACTGACCTCCGATTGCCACATGCCCCTGTCCCACACGCCACACGTGCATGAACATACACACTGATGCAATTTGCCTGCATGGTTGCTGATAAATCACCATCAAACTGCTTAAGGAACAAGGGGTTTATTTTCTCTTACGATTACTGGTTACGGTTCTTAGTCCAGCTTGACAGGAGAGCTCACACCAACACCAGGGCCGAGGGAACTGGCCACACTATCACCACATAACGGCTGAGAGAGGGACGATCCTCACTTGCCAGACCAGCATGTCTGGCTAAGTGTACACAAGAATGCCAACTTTCTCAACCAGCTCTTGGTATTTTATTCCAGGGCCTAGTCCCACCCACCATGGGCTGGGCCTTCCTTATCAGCTAGACAATCTCCTGCAGGTTTGCTCTGGGCCTAACTATACCACTAATTCTCTTCAAATGTTCCCAGAGCTCAAACCCTCACCTGTCAAGTTGACACCTGTGTCTAACTATCACACACAGAGAGAGAAAGAGAGAGGTAAATGAATGAATAAACCATTTTTGAAAGAAAGAAAAGGCCTAAGGCAGATAACAGTTCCAAGCACGTGTCCCCAATGACCCCTTCACCTCATTCCCTAGTATGTCGCCCCAAGTCCATGAAGAGACCCATCCATTCCTTAGGATGCACCCTGGTGACGTAAGAGCCCCAACGTGGACACCGCCAGGGGGCGCTCTCCCATCTCCCAGTACTTCTCAATCTAGTCAAGTCGCCCTTTGAAATAAACCATCAGGGATTGCTCTGTGGAGGCTCAGAATTCAAAGCATGATGGGAGCTGGGCATGAACCCCTCTCCTGGACCCTCTAGACACGGGCTCTGCTGGCCCCCGGCAGACCTGCTGGGCTGTCGTGGCATGTATGACTAGTCCTTCCAGGACACGCATGAAGCACACCTGGTGGTCCCCATAATGATGTTTCAGAGGTGAGTGCATTGCGAGGAGTCTCACCCGAGGGACAGAGGAGCCCTGGACGCTGTAGTGAAAGATGAGAGAGGGCAGCGGGTCAAGGAGACGTGACCTGGGAACTCCATCCCTTGAGGACCAGTAGCCAAAGGTGGGGGGTAAGGAAATCTAAGAACACAGACACACGAACCAAGGAGAGGGATCAAGAGTTTAAGATTAGAGATTAAAATCTAGGGGTGGGCCGGAAACTGTTCCCCACAGTTGCAGGAGACTCCTGCAGGTAGACAGGCCCTGGCATCTGCTGCCAGACCTTCTGCGAATGCACCAGACACCCCTGATCCTGGGATGCCCGGGAAGGTGGCTATAGGTTCAGAGCCCTGGGGGCACAGATTGTGACATCAGAATCTGCCCAGGCACTTTCATTCTCCTCTCCATAAAACCAGAGCATCTGAAATCTGCCCCTTGAGCTGTTCTGGTAACGGTGTGAACATGACCACTTTAGGCCCCCCGATAGACTGCTCAAGCGAGACTGTCTTTCGGGCTTTGGAAGAAGTATTCCTCTTCATTCCCGACTCAAGGCTAGGTAGGGGGCTTCAATCAAAGTAGCTTCGAACTTGTGTCCTGTCTCCCACCGGGATCCAGATAGGACCAGGCTAAACATTACTGGAACCTGGAGCAAGTGGCAGTTCCCAGTCGTATCCACTAGATGGGGCTGGTGCTGCGCTGCCCGAGTCAGCCCTTTCCTTCCATGGAGTTGGCTAGGGCAGGTCCCCCAAAAAGAAAGAGAAGGGATGTTTAAAAAGTGCGCTTATATTGTAACTAACTTTTTAGTTATACAAGTGATGGATCTAAATCAAAAAAATATACTTCTAAGTAAAAAAAATACTACAGCATGTGAATGAAGTTTCTAAGCCACGTGTGGCACAGATCTGAAATCCCACCATTCCCAGGCGAGGTTCATGGGACGGAGGCCAGCCTGAGCTACGAAGTGGGTTCCAGGTTAGCCTGGGCTACATAGTGAGGCACTATCTCAAAAAACCAAAGTAGGGCTGGAGAGGTGGCTCAGGGGTTAAGCCTCCGCCTTGCAGGCGGAAGGTCCTGAGTTCGGATCCCAGATCCCACGTATAGACGCCAGAGGGAAGCGGGGGCGGCCTGCGCTTCTTGTCCTGGTAGGGCGGAGCCTGTGAATCCCGGGGCAGAAGGAGCTGGAGGCGTCCATGGTGGTTCACGAATTCGTCCGTGGTTCTACACACACACAGACACACATACACACACACAGAGACGCGCGCGTGCACATACACACAGTTGAATAAGTAATAATAATAATAATAAAAATTAAAAAAAAAAAACCAAAGTAGCAGGAGCTAGGGAGATGGTTCAGGGGTATAAGCCTCTGCTCATAAGTTAAAGGATCTGAGTTTGGATCTCCAGATCCCACATAAAATGCCAGGTAGATATGATAGCAGTCTGGAATTCTGGTCCTGGAAGGCAGAGTCTGGGAAACTCCAGAGCAACGCAGTAAGGAAGTAGAGCCATCCAGGGTAGTCCGTGATGTCTCCCTTAGACCTACACACACACACACACACACACACACACACACACACACACAATGAATACTTCCCTTCAACCACAGCATTAACTCCACGATGTCTCCCCAACATGGCTGCAGGTGTATTGGGGGTGCGCTCACAGCACATTTAGAGTTACAGCTAATAATCGTGTCTGTATCTTAGCTAGATTAGTACCCTGTGTTGAGTTCCTCCACAGCTCTTTCTTACCAGTAAAGGATATAGCGGGGTCACTGTGTACCCTGAAGAAAGTTCCAGCAGGGGGTGTGCCAAGAGCTGGGGCATCAAGACGGGGCAAGCTCCCCACCTCCAGAGCACATACAGAACATGTTGTCTGTAGACTGTCCTAGAGACAGAGACACCTATAGAGGTCAGGCTCCTCGTCCAGGAGCCCCTCATGCCACCCTTGGACCCCCACAGGTGCACGCACACCTCTTCTGCACACACACATGCACATGCACATACACACCATCGTCACTTCGTGATGCTCTTCTTGAACAAGTCTAAGTAGCTCAAGTGACCGTGTGCTCTCCCCGTGTCTGCATTGTTACATAAGTTCGAGGCGGGGGAGGAAAGGGGTGAAACTCAGGGGCCCCCGTGTTTGCACAGCACGCGTTTTACCCACTGAGCCATGTCCCCAGCCCTCAATCCCCTTTGTACGAACATCTGCATTTAGAATCTGACCAGTTACAGATAGTACCAAGTAGATTTGATGTGCAGACACCATAACGGCCGGAACAGTCTGCCCCGGCTTTGGAGCAAAACAAGATCCGACCATCCCAAGTTCTCATTGCAAGATGCTGGGTGGCGCAGCTCTTCCTGCTGAGTGCTGCATGGATGAGATGCTGCGGTGTTTGTCTCTTGGACTTGTCAGTATCGCGTGGGGAGTATTACTCGTGGGTGCTTGAGTCTGAGAAAATTCTCCCTGGAGGCCGGTTCAGGGGAGGCTAGGTCAGAAGGAGGCCGGCTCAGAAGGAGGCTGGTTCAGGAGGAGGCTAGGTCAGGAGGCCGGCTCAGAAGGAGGCTGGTTCAGGGGAGGCTAGGTCAGAAGGAGGCCGGCTCAGAAGGAGGCCGGCTCAGAAGGAGGCTGGTTCAGGAGGAGGCTAGGTCAGGAGGCCGGCTCAGGAGGAGGCTGGCTGGCACTGCCTCTGATTCTCACGGCCCACAGTTCACTACCATGGTAGGAATCTGGGTCACTTCTCTCTCCGCAGCCCTCTTCTTAGTCACGCGGTGATTGTGACGCCCTTTTCTCCCTCCGCTTTCTCCTCTTGGCCGGGATGAAAAGCTGTGGGTTCTCTTCTGTGTACTGACAAATGAGGATGACTTGCTTCTCTGAGTCACCTTCTGTTTGATAGCCCGGTCTACTTTAGTGCTACTGGAAACAACCGACGAAGAACAATGAAGAGTGAGAGACTGAGAATAATCAGCAGCCACATGCTTCCAAAGAGAGGGAAAAACAGTGATGACCCCATCATGGGTCTTCCATTTATGAAACATCTGATGGACTCACATGGTCGCTGGGAAGCGGAAAGGGTTTGATTCCATTTGAAAAATAAGTCATTTTTCTCTCTATTCTTTAGAAGCCATCTAAACCAGAGAGATGGTTCAGGGGTTAAAGGCTTTGCCTAACAAGCAAAAGAATTTGAGTTCAAATCCCCAGATCCAGGGTGGAAATGGCAGCAGCCTACAATTCCAGCCCTGGAAGGCAGAGCCTGGGGAACCCAGAGCAAAGCAATAAGGAGGTAGAGCAACCCAGGATGATTCCCAATGTTATCTTTGGCCTCCACAGGCATATATCGTGACCTCTTACACACACACACACACACACACACACACACACACACACAAGAAAAAAAAGACATCTAAGAGAAAAGAGAAAGCCATGAAATGCCAACTTCCTCGATACAGAAAGTTCTACATGAAACTCCAAGACTAAAATCAAGTCCCCAGGACCCTGTTGACAAGCAGTGTTACGATGCACAGCCACCCAAGTATGCATCTGCCCAGCCAGAAGGCCCAGCAGACAGCAAGAGCTGGGACACCGTGACGTCCTATAAGAAATGTGTCCTGAGGAGGCGCTTAGCAGACAACCAAGTGGACAGTAGGGGAAAGAGATGCAGTTATTAGCTAATCAGAGGTGTCGTGCAAGATGGCGTACATCTGTGCCAAGGCCTTGCTCCATGAGAGTCCTTGTTTAGTGACTCGCCCATCTCCCTGCGAGATGGGTCATGCCCCATTTCAAGTCCCCCTAAGCATCACTTGGGCCAGGACCCTAATCCCTGGCCCCTCCCATCAAGTGTCTATATGTGGAATGCCTGAGGCTCCTCCCTTCTGCCCTGACCCCCCCCCCATCCTCTCTGTACTTAAGCAGAGTGAAGTGTCCGGGGGAGTTTTCAGGTCTTGGCCATCAGCAGGCCTCTAGCCCCCGTAGCCACCCATGCAGAGCTCAGTGAGAAGTGTGGACATGGAAACCAAATGATGTTGGGGGTTGGCAAGCAGGAAGACTTGAATCCAGTCCCCAGATCCATGCGAGTGAGCTGGGCATGGGCGTGTGCGCCTACAATCCCAGGGCTGGAGGGGCGGAGACGGGCAGATCCCAGGATTGCTCTGGCAATCGGGTGGGCCTGATGGTGAGTTCCAGGCAGGCCAGAGATCCTGGCAAACAAGGGACAGAAACCAAGCTGAAGTTGTTCTCTGACCGCTACGTGCACACATGTGAATTTACACACAACCTGCACCTACATACACATATGTAATGAATTAAACACTTTCCAAGTACCAAAGCTCACCTGTCTGAGCTCTTCAGCTATGTGCTAAATGCATCCAGTGCAGAAAGTCTTTGCCTCATAAGCAAAAGGACCTGAGTTCAGATCCCATGTCAAAATGCCTGGCAGACATGGCGGCAGTCTGCGGTTCTGGCTGTTGAAAGCAGAGCCTGGAACCTCCCCTCTCCCCCAGAGCAAAGCAGTAAAAGAGATAGAGCCATCCTGGATGGTTCCTGGAATCACCCTGGACCTCCAGGGACATACACAGTGTCCCTCTGATACACAGAAAGGCAAAGTGGAGATGAGAGCAAGTCAGGACGGAGTCATTCCAGTACGGGACAGCTTGTTCCTTCCCCAGGTTGCACGCAGCACAGCTGAGCACCGTCCTCGCCTCCCGGTTCTGGTTCTGCGCAGGGGTCTGATGGTATATCATCTGGTTCTGCACAGGGGTCTGATGGTATATCATCTGGTTCTGCGCAGGGGTCTGACGGTGTATCATCTGGTTCTGTAGCAGGTGTCTAAGGGTGTATCATCTGGTTCTGCACAGGTGTCTAACGGTGTATCATCTGGTTCTGTAGCAGGTGTCTAACGGTGCATCATCTGGTTCTGCACAGGGGTCTGACGGTGCATCATCTGGTTCTGCGCAGGGGTCTGACGGTGCATCATCTGGTTCTGCGCAGGGGTCTGACAGTGCATCATCTGGTTCTGCGCAGGGGTCTGACGGTGCATCATCTGGTTCTGCGCAGGGGTCTGACGGTGCATCATCTGGTTCTGCGCAGGGGTCTGACAGTGTATCATCTGGTTCTGTAGCAGGTGTCTAACAGTGTATCATCTGGTTCTGCGCAGGGGTCTGATGGTGTATCATCTGGTTCTGTAGCAGGTGTCTAACGGTGTATCATCTGGTTCTGCGCAGGGGTCTGATGGTGTATCATCTGGTTCTGCGCAGGGGTCTAACAGTGTATCATCTGGTTCTGCGCAGGGGTCTGATGGTGTATCATCTGGTTCTGTAGCAGGTGTCTAACGGTGTATCATCTGGTTCTGCGCAGGGGTCTGATGGTGTATCATCTGGTTCTGCACAGGGGTCTGACAGTGTATCATCTGGTTCTGTGCATGTGTCTGACGTTGTATCATCTGGCTCTGCACAGGGGTCTGACGAAATATCAGGGACTGACATCAGCAACGAGGCTCAGCCTTCCTGGGCCAATATGGCCACAGCAGATGAGAAGCTGAAGAACAGGTTGTACGAGTTAGCCATGAAGATGAGCGAGAAGGAGACATCGTCTGGGGAGGAGTCAGAGCCCAGGACAGAAGCCGAGAACCAGAGGGAAAGCCTGTCTTCCGAAGATAGTCACCAGAGTGTCCGGGAGGAGCTGCAGAAGGTAAGACCCCACCCACCTGGCACCCGCAGCCAGCCTGGCCCAGTGTGCCTGGGTGTGGAAGACGGACCCTGGATTCATGCAAAGATGCCCCGGGTCCCAGGGAGCTTCCTTGAAAATGTCCACCCTGGGCAGCCTCACAGGCAAAAGATCCTGAGTTCAGATCCAGATCCCATGTAAAAAATGCCAGGCCGATATGGCAGTGGCCTGTAATTTTGGTTCTGGAAGGCAGAGCCCAGAAAACCTCAGAATAGAGTAAGTAATAAGGAGGTAGAGCAATGCAGGGTGATTCCTGAAGTCACCCTTGGGCTTCCACATACACATTCAAGTTGTACACACACATGCACACATACACACACACACTCAAGTTTCCTCTTGTACACACACGCACACACACACACATACACACACACACTCAAGTTTCCTCTTGTACACACATGCACACACACACACACACACTCAAGTTTCCTCTTGTGCACATACACACACGCACACTCATTCACCTGAGTACTTGGGAGAGCCCAAGGGAACCCCAGTCAATCAGCACGGGGGAACAGTCAGGAAAATTGTACCCCCGTCCTATGGCAATCTCACCAGACATTGTCTCCTGCTGTCTTGCGTCCTTGTTTTGTGTAGGGAACACTCAAGCCCTAGATCTCCATTTCTTGTAGATGGATGCCAAGGGCATTCCTTGCAGTCTCAGTTGCAGTGTGCCTCCTATGCCAACTTAGCTGGCCTATGCCGGTATGGCCGTAGGCTGACTTCTGTGGACCTTCCCACAAGGTGCAGGGATGGATCTTGTCTCGAACTGGGTTCAAGGGCACAGGTGTTTTTTACATATTCCTTCCTGTTCTTTGGAAACCATCTAGACATTGACTAGCATAGTAAAGGGTGGGCACAGAGCTTTATCATTATAATTTTATCACCATGTTCCTGACCTGTTCTTTCTCTACCCTGTATGGGGCCATTAAGGCCTATTAACATATCTAAGGATTGTCAGGGCTGTATTGGTGGTGGTGGTCCCACCTGTTGTGGACTTGGCACCTGCAGTCTGTCACTATTGATGTCATCACTCTGCGCAGTGTACAGACTTCACCACCCTGTTTCATGGTACATAAGGGATTGGCCTCCATAATAAACTCGACTTGGTTTTTTGGCTTTTCCAAGATTCCCTCTTGACCCAGCCTGACTTAATTCTTGCTGATCCCACTCTGGTACCTATCAGGATTGTGAGTAAGCGTGCTGGTCACGGGACCCTGCAGTTTTGGTCCATTATTCCATCACCCTCATCCATCTGGCAGAAGCATTGTTACTTCTCACTTGTCCCCAAGGAGCCTTGCTCGTGGGTTGGGATGGTACAGTCCGTCCCTCTTTCGACCAGTACCAAGGCCGTGGACCACAGTGTGAGTGTTTAAAGCAGCATCTAGATTGTTCACGACGTCTTCAGAAGGTGGCGTTCGTGCATGGTGAAGGAGCACTCTACTCTGCCGAATGACCGTGCGGATACCGTAGAGATGACCATTTCCCCCTCACCCCTGACCCCAGCAATGATGACGGGGTGGTCAACTCTAACCCTGTTGCAGTTCCCTTGCGTGGTTGCTGATAAATGACCATCAAACGGCTTAAGGAAACAAGGAGTTTATTTTCTCACGACAGTCTGATTACAGTTCTCAGTCCAGCTTGAGGGCCGAGGGAACTGGCCGCACCATCTCTACACAACAGCTGAGAGAGGGACGATCCTTACTTGCCAGACCAGCATGTCTGGCCAAGTGTACACAAGGATGCCGACTTCCTCAACTAGCTGTCTGTATTTTATTCACCTGTTCGGGGCCTAGTCCCACCCATCATAGGCTGGGCCTTTCCCATCAGCTAGACAATCTCCCGCAGGTTTGCTCTGGGCTTAACCCCACCACTAATTCTCCACAGACGTGCCCAGAGCTCAAACCCTCAACCATCAAGTTGACACCTGTGCCCGACTTTGACAAACCCTAACCTTAGGGGACACGGAATCTGCCACCTCTGCTGAGCCCCTGAATCCTTCAGCACCTCGGCCTCTGGTTTCCCTCATTCCCTCATGACCATCACCTCCCAGCTCCTGCGCCTGCCCCCTGGCTTATCTGTGGGCAGGAGAGAGGGGCTCGTTCACCTTCGGCAGCCCCTCACCAGGATGTAGTTACTGAACTGCTGTGGTTATTAACCACATCTGCATATAAGCAGATGTTAACTGAGAAATATCATGCGATGTCTTTCAATGGCTCCATGGTCCACTGGGGGCCACCTGGTGGTACCAAATCTCCCAGTCCCCAAGATGGACCAAAAGTGGCATGGCAAGCTGGCACAAGATACATGGGGTCCCCCCTCGGCAGCCTCTAGGGGCGACTCCTTAGCAGCATGCCACTGGGTCTTGTATACACTCCAGAGCAAATGTGCGCGGGACAGGGACAGCCCTGGGGGGATATGGTGGGAACTCAGCTGAGCCCTCACCCTGCTCCAAGCCCCGCTGGGCAGGAAATGTGCAGCGATACCTTCATTCAGATTCCGAAGCGTGCCAGCTTCCCGAAGTGTGGGACACCCAGCTCACCCCATTAGCCATGAGTCGATGACAGCTTAAGCTGATGTCACTTCATGTGTAAAATCATACGGCAGGCAACACAGTCTGTTTCCCCTTGTCAGGCATGAATACCGGTCAGCGGAAAGCAGAGATGCAAGCTAAGTGTGGACTGTCGTTAAATAGGAGCGCGCCGTGAGACGAGGGCTTCAGACTAGATTAGGGGTAGCAGGCAGCCCCACGCTCCACCAAGCGTAGACTCGGGTTAGGGCGTCAGCGCACGGTCACTGCTCCAAAGAGCCAGCATTTTCTGGCCTGTTTGCCTCCCGGCCTGCGGCCTCCACACCACCCCCAGCCGTTCTCCAACCGCCATGCAGTCCTTCCCGCCTCGCTCCTCTCTGCTCCCCGACTGCCCGGCTCTCCTGCACCTGTTCCCGGTGTACCAGCAGGTGCACATGACCTTCTTTTTCACTTGACCCCAGGGTCCCGGCTTTCCTGGATGACAAGATAAACACACTTTGCCCTCGCTTGTGAGATGCGCATCTTCCTGCCTCTCTGGGTCTTCCGAGTTAAGCAGCGTAAGGTTTGGCACTGTATAGCAGCTCAGCGCCTATCGACTGCCTGGTCCCCAGTCATCTCCACCACAGAATGCTGGCACAAATGCCACCATCTGCTGGCGCCGAGGACAGCCGTCTCAGTGCCCGCTTCTAGGCGGCTCTGGAGGTGCGGAGACCGAGGGCTGTGGCATAGCGGTGCTGCCGTGGGAAGCGCTGCCCCTCTGCTTCAGAAGGAGCACCTGGCTCCCAATGTAGGGTCACAGCGGCTGTGACACCCCACGAGCCACCTGCCATGTTCTGTACCCACACACACATCTACACGCATGTATGTACATGTGCGTGTACACACCGTCCATCTGCTAGCAGTTGCTACAACACACACACACATGAACGTATGCACATGTATAGGTATGTACACATGTGGAGCCTTTATGATTCAGCTGTCACTGGTCTTTGCAACACATGCACATATGCACACATATGTGCATATGTATACATAATATACATTTGTATATATATATAAAAGACACAGGTCTGTAAAATGTATACATCCATATATATACGTGTGATCAAACTGTTGGTCTATGCAACACATATACACACTTGAAATGTGCACATGTGTGGACATATATACACATGCACATATATATACAAATGATCCAGCTACCCCTGGTCTATACCACACACATGTGTGCATGTGTGTGTATACATATGCATCTGTACACACATGCATGCATATACACATGATCCAGCTCCTGGTCTGTGTGCACATAATATACATATACACATGTATGTACAAATGATGCAGCTACTCCTGGTCTGCGTAGCACACACATGTAAACACGTGTCTACATATCACAGACATACATGGTACAGCTGCTGCTGGTTTGTGCACCAGATACGGCGTGTGCATACACACAAGCATGCACGCATGCACTCTAGTTGAGGAGTGGCTCTAGACTAGTATAGTTGCTCTGAACGTTCCCAATGCCCCGCCCCTTCTCTGTACTGTGGTCGCGCATGCTGGCTGGAAGTCCAGCTGTCCAGGGCTCTGGGCGGCACTGAGGCCGCGCCGCGCCCAGCTGCTCGGATCAGGCTCCGCAGTAGGTCAGCTCTAGGCATCCACCGTGGTGACCAGCTCGATGGTACCGATCGATTCCTCCGTTCCCGCTCCGTCTTCCCCAAGCCTCCACCACTGTGGCCCCGGATCGCCTCTCAGACGAGCCGCGTGCACTCGGGCTTGGCGAGTCAGGGAGCAGCAGGCATCCCCACATCACACGTGCCGCCGCCACACTGAGACTAAGCCGAGAGGGGAACCATACCGCGTTGGCGATTGTGGCCTTTATGCTCCCAAGAGAAGCCCGCGGGCCCGGGGGGCAACTCAGTCAGTAGAGCACTCGGTGTGTGCACGTGAAGTCTGAGCTCCATCCGCAGAACTCGCGTGAAAAATGCCGGGCGTGACACTCTGCGCTTCAATCCCAGCACTGGGGGGGTGGAAACCGGAGGGTCCCTGGGGGCTCTCCTCTAGCCAGGCTGCCCGAACCTGTGAGCAGGCCAGGGAGGGACCCTGTTTGCAGAAACAAGTCGGACGGCTCCTGAGGATGACATCTGAAGTTGTCCTCTGGCCGCACACACGTGGGCACACGCGTACATGTGTGCCAGTTCCTTATGCACATGCATGCACACTGGCGTGCACACACGTCGGCTCCTATATGACACATGCATGCACACACGTGTGGGCACACACGTACATGTGTGGCCAGTTCCTGTATGACATGCAAATCCCCCACAATCCCGCTCTGTCCGCCCAGGTCCATCTAGCTCCAGGACCCTCAGTTCTAGGTGTGTCAAGACACGTCACAGACATTGACATTGACATTGCGTGCCGTTTCCTGACGGATAACTATCCTTGTCAGTGCTGTTTACCAAAGATCATACTCAACGGATGTTCGTGAATATCAGAATCGAGGGCTGGAGAGGTGGCTCAGGGGTTAAGCCTCTGCCTTACGAGCAGAAGGACCTGAGTTCAGATCTGGGTCCCACATAAAAACGCTGGTGGAAATGGCAGCCGTCTGCACTTCCAGGCGTGGAGGGCGGAGCCTGGAAAACTCCAGTGCCAAGCAAAAAGGAGGTAGAGCAATCCAGGACGATTCCTGATGTCATCGTTGGACCTCCACAGGCACACACAGTGCCCTCTTGTACACACACACACACACACACACACACACACACAATAAGAGAGAGAGAATCCTAGCCAATGTTGGAGAATCGCTGAGGGAGCTTGTGGGTTTCTGAAATGAACGTGCTTGTAGCAGCGCTTACCCATGTCACACCTCTGCTGCCCTCTGTGCCTCGCTCACCCTGTGACGTGTCCCACCATTCGCCTGAGAATCAGGTGCCTGCACGCGCGTGGTTTTTGCCTGAATGGACGTCTTCGTCGCCGCAGCTGCTAGGGTGTACGTAGTGTTGGAAAGCGACCCTTCGCCTCCAAGCAGCTCGTCTCAGGCCCCCTCCTGCCTGTTCGGGAATTAACGTTTCTCTCCTCTGACTTCTGCTCGCGGTTGCCCCAGGGCACGGACAGGTCCTAGCCGTCCACCTAAAGCTCCGGCTCTTGTCCGCAGAGCTGGACCATGTGAGGTCCCTCGCATGTCATCCAGCAGCATCACTTCCAGAGCGTGTCCTCTGTGTGTGTGCGGGGGGGGGGGGGGGGGGGCAGGGGAGGAACAGAAGGACCATGGCTGGCAGCGGGGGAGGGGAGGGGGCAGCAAAGGGACTGACTGCTGGCGGGGCAGGCGGAGGCCCCGCCCTGGATTGCGGGGCTGTACAATGGCTTCCTCTTGCGGCAAGAGCAGACAGCCCTAGAGACTCCACCAGACTCCACTGCGCTCACACACGCCCCTCGCCACGGCGAAAGACGGGTGCTGTTCAGGAAGCCAAGAAAAGATGTCACCCTGGCGTCAGAAAGAGGCAGAGGGTGGATGTGTTGAAGAGGGAAAGACAGACTTGCTCTGCCAGATTGTAGTAGAAAGAGGTAAAAGCCAAGGCCGGGAGAGAAGTCTGACTCCTCAGAAACCCAAGGTGCACCAGGGTGGTGAGATGTGGAAGGAGACAAGGACCCCCCCCCCAGGGGACTGCAGGACACTAGGGTCTGCCAGAGTCAGTTCCGAGTAAAAAGATGAAACAAAGAGATCAAAGAAGTATTGTGTGTGTATGTGCACATGCATATGTGTGCATATGTGTACACGTGTATGTATACACAGCATAGATCAGTATCCTGGGCCACTAGACTATGGAGTGGTACCCTGTCTCGAAACAATGAAAAGAATGGAGGGGAGGGGAAGTTGGGAGGGAGGAAAAGAAGGAAGGAAGGAGGAAGAGAGGGAGAAGGGAGGGAGGGAGGCAGGGAGGGAGGGAAGGAGGGAAGGAAGGAAGAGAGGGAAGAAGGGAGGGAGGAAGCAGGGAGGGAAGGAGGGAGGGAGGGAATGAGGGAGGGACGAAGAGAGGGAGGGAGGGAAGGAAGGAAGGAAGGAAGGAGAGAAGGAGAGAAAGGAAGGAGAGAGGAAGGCTAGTGAAAAGAAAAGAAGGATGGAAAGGAAACAAGACAGGCACGTCTAAGGTTGTCCTCTGAATTCCACATGCATGTAATATGTGTGTGCACTGCACACGCACATGTACTCATGCACGCACATGCATGCACACACACCCTCGGTCCCCCCAGAGGTAGTCTCTTCATCTCCAAGGCATGCGGCTGTGGTCGGGTAGCATGCTGCTCCGCTGAGCCCACCTCTGGCCTCTCTGCACCCTTTCCTCCCTCTCTCCCTTCCCCTTCCCTCCCTCCCTTCCTCCTTCATCAACTCCTCGGAGACGTGCATCTGTTCTCCGAGAAAGTGTTTGGACGACTTTGGCGGTACCGCCGGGTGCCGTATGTTTCGTGAAGACAGTAACACGTTTGCACTGAATTGTTCCTGCGCCTGTCCATCAACTGTTTGGGAGGCCATATGGAGCCCCCCCCTCTTACCTCTGAGAGGAGCCCTGAAAGCCACACATGTGGACCAGCCTCATCCGCTCGGCTGCTTTGGTGCAAGCATCTGTCAGTAGAGACCCAGCCGCGGGCAGACAGGGTCCCGGTGGCCAGTGCATGCGCGCTGCAGCCCCGGAGGGGTCGAGAAGGCCCAGGAGCGAGTCCCTAGCCAGCCGGCTCTCAGCTGTCCTGTGACTCCGCGTCTGTTGGCCTTGGCAGTGAGCTCGTTGTGGGTGAGACCCGTGGATGAAAGACTTGTTCTCAGATCCACACCCCCTTGCCAATCTGTCACTCACTAATCTGCACCCCTCCCCCCAAGCACTGGGTCAGAAAAGCGGGGTTCTGGGAGGGAGCACAGGTGTGGAAACTCTGGGCTCAAACCCACCTCTCCATCTTCCCGGACCAGGGAGTGATCATCTCTTAAGATGTGTGCATGTGCATGTTCGTGTGTGTGTGTGTGTGTGTGTGTGTGTGTGTGTGAGAGAGAGAGAGAGAGAGAGAGAGAGAGAGAGAGAGAACACATTTGTTTGCTTAAGCTCCCGGGCACATACAACTTTTTGACATTGTGTCATGAAGTTTCATCTACAAAGTTCACATGCCAAAACTGCGCAACCAAGTTACAAAACAAACAAACCTGTTTCGGGTAGGTCTGGAGCTCTGTGCTGGGCACATCTGCACCTCGCTGCTGCATGTGGCTGCTGTGGGCTGAACACGCCTGGGACACGTTCTGGTGTCTGCTGCATCCTATCTGCATACTGAGCGGCTCTTTCCTCGTGACATTATGTTGGCCGGGGCGTTGTTGGCCAGGATGCTGGTACCTGGAAATGCCCAGCATTAAGACCGCAGACGTGGTTTTTGTTAGGAGGCTGGAACCCTCGGGCAACATGCCTTGCATCCTACAGGTCTGTGACACAGCCCGTATGGAAGGGAAGTAGGCCAGGAGCTTGTGGATAGCGGTCATGTTTTGCAACAAGAGAAAGACGAGACAGGATTGCTGGGGGCAGAACTTAGGGCAAAAAGACAAAAGGTGAAGAAGTCTTTGTGGATGATGTTGGAGCCTGGATTCTGTTCTGCTGTGCGGGTCTCTTTACAACACAGGTCCTGACCTTGTCTTCTGTGACTTGGATCCTTTAAAATGGTCACTATCTGTGCTATGACCCTGGAGAGCTACACACTTAACTCGTGTGTGTGTGTGTGTGTGTGTGTGTGTGTGTGTGTGTGTGTGTCTTATTTTCATTCCCCCTGTGGTTCTGGTTCTGGTTCGGATGCTGCTGCTGAGGCCAGTCTTCCTGTCTGAACGGCCCTCCAGCTGTGTCAGTCCACGTAGACATCTGGATGCATTGTTTGTGTTGCGGTGACCACCGCATTTGGCCCATCTAATGATTGACATCCAGCGCGCTGGCGACTTGCAAAGGCGTCCGTCTCTGGGCTCTGGTGAGCTCATCGCTCTGGGCTCGCCTGTGAGAGAAGCTAAAAGAATCCCTTGGCTTTTCGTTCCTCCTGAAGACGGAGCTCCCACCGGCCGATTTGGGATGTCTGTCACTTTTGATCACACCAGCACCCTATCTGGGGCCAAATATATATATAAACATTCAGAGCAGAGTTGTAGAGCGTATTTCTGACTCTGTGCTGAGTAAGGGTGTGAGCACACGAGGGGGCTTAGCCCCGGAAAGACCCTCCTGGTGACTCTGGCTGGACCAGTGAATAACTTGTCACCAGGAGGCCCAGATTCCCCCCCCCTGACCTCGGATCTCAGTAAACACCCATCTTAGGTGACAGGCAGCCGAGAAACTGTGTCAAGATTCCGGCCGCCATTTCCCAGGGATGTTGCCGGGCTTCCGAGCGCCTGGCAGCTTTGTTTGGGGCCGTCCTTCTCCTCAGACGGAGATTAGCTCCTTCTGATGGGATCCAGGTCTTTAAACAGACCACATACCTAGCAGGTAAAGTCATGGGGCTCCCCTCAAACAGGGGACCCCTGATTCTGGGGCAAGTAAAAATGCCATAGAGGTCAGGAAGCGTGTCAGCGTCGTAGGCGGTGGGGTGGGATCCAGCAGAGCCATTTGGGAAGAGCTTCTTCCACCTCCGTCAGCGCCTCGTCCTCGAGTTGGGACAGAAGCTGCACATCGCAGGTCCTGGGGAAACAGGAAAGTCGGGGGACAGCAAAGGACTGAGAAGTGGGGATCTCGCAGAGAGCGTTCTTACCAGCAAACCACACCAAACGGGAAGCATGTCCTGAGGCTGGGGAGATGGCTCAGGCAGTAAAGCGCTTGCCGTACAAGCATCAGACCTAAGTTCGATCCCTAGAACTGGTGTTTGTTTTTTCTTTAAAAAAAAAGAGGCCAGCAGTGCTGGTCCACTAGCTGGTCCACTAGCTGGTGTGCATAGCTGGTGTGCATAGCTGGTGTGCGTAGCTGGTGTGCACTAGCTGGTGTGCACTAGCTGGTGTGCATAGCTGATGTGCACCAGCTGTGTGTGCACTAGCAATCCCAGCACCAAGGAAGTGGAGAAAAGAGGTGCAGGGAGACCCCAAGCCCGCCAGCCTACTTGGTGAACCCAGGCCTGTGAAAGGCACTGTTCTGATCATAAGGTGGACTGTTCCAGAGGAAAAACACCATGACTGTTCTCTGGCCTCCACATGCAGGTGCACACGCATGCACACCTCTAGACATGTCCACATGCAGGTGCACATGCATGCACACGTCTAGACATGTCCACGTGCAGGTGCACACGCATGCACACGTCTAGACATGTCCACGTGCAGGTGCACACGCATGCACACATCTAGACATGTCCACATGCAGGTGCACACACGTGCACACATTGAGTCATGCCCACATGCAGGTGCACACGCATGCACACGTCTAGACATGTCCACATGAAGGTGCACATGCATGCACACATTGAGTCATGCTCACGTGCAGGTGCACACACATGCACACATCTAGACATGTCCACATGAAAGTGCACACACATTGAGTCACTGGTAATGTGGGTGGAGAATGAGGGCATATTCCATCAACAGCATGAACATCCAATGTTTTTTTCTTCAAATGCACTTTATTAGTAAAGCCAAACCTATCTGTGGGAAATGCTTGACTTGGGTTACAATCCCCTGCGCTGAGATCAATGAAGTGTTCATAGACAGAAGCGGAAGGCACACCATCCACTTCCATTGATCGCAACATTGATTGCTTCATGGTTCACATTCAGATGAACTTCGGGATGTCGGTCATTCCCTGATTGGATCTGAACTGATTGTAGCCTTGAGGCAGGAATACAAGGAACACAAGTATCAGTTAGGAATCCTCTGAGCCCAGATAACAGCCCAGTCTACAGTGGCTTCAACAGATAAGCATTTTTCTTTTGATGCTCAGGCATACTTTCTGCTGAGTTGAAACAGTTGACTGACATTCTCGTCCCCTCCCGGTTGGGTGTGCATGTTCAAGACAGAAGGTGGAGTGAGACATAGGAGAAATTTGTTCCTCTGATTAGGAAAATAAGAGTTTTTATAGAACTGCAGGTTTCCCCACCTGGGTCTGCACTCAGAACTATGTCACGTGACTACCCTAGCTGCAAGGGAGTCGGGAGATGGATGGTTTTCCTCAAGCAAGCAGGGCCAGGCTTGGGAAAAGATGTGAGCTAGCACAGTGTCTGCCGAGAGAACACAGAGACACCCCTCACCTGTGCCCTCATTACAGTTAATGTGAAGACCTAGGGGAGCCCAGAGTTTATTCTTACAGCATGGCAGGAGAGCTCATTCCAATGCTGGGAGCTGGGGTGGCCACACCGTATCCATAGGAACCAGAGAGAAAGACAAACTCTCACCTACCATCGAGCCTTTATGCCTTTAAAGTACCCAGAGTTTGTCAAAACACTGACCTAGCACTCTGCCTTATCCACCTGCCTGAGGCGTGGTCCCACCCACTAGGTCTGGGTCTACCTCTGTCAGTCAGGGACTTTCCTGCAGGCTTGCTCAGGGCTTGCCCTAATTAATCCTTCATGGGTGGACCTGAAGGCTCAGCGTTCACTTGGCAAGTTGATATCCGTATCTAACTGGCTCCGCTGTCTTCATATAACAAGAGTTGAGTTTGAGAACCGGGAAGAGAGCACGCTAGAGCCTGGCTATGTTAACACCTCATCCAGAAAGCAACCCCCAAATCTCCCTACCTTGGGACCACCACGTGATAGCCTACTGTGACAGGGTCATGCCCAAAGCATGTTGAGGAAGTCAAGTATCATCCCCAAATGAAGTAAGTACCATTACACACAGCTGCCACTCGAGCCTACCTTCCTCCCTTCCTCCATCCCCATGACCCGGAAGTAGTTCATTGTGAGTCTCCGAAGCAGGTCAGTTCATGGCAGGTCCTTTGAGTCCCTTGTTGCTGTTTCAAGCCTTCATTTCCCCACCCCTCCGGCCCTTTGGTGTTCGCGTGCGTGTGTGTGTGTGTGTGTGTGTGTGTGTGTGTGTGTGTGTGTGCATGCAAGTGTGTGTGCATGTGTGTACATGAGAATGTGCATGCGTGCGTGTGACCGCACAATCAACCCTTCCCCCCATGGCGGCGGGTTCCTCTGTCCTTGTTAATGGCTGTTCCTGTCTTCTGTCCCCTTCTGTCACCGGACCACACAGAAGTATTCTGCTGTCTCTCTCTGCAACATCTCCACAGAAGTCCTGAAGGTCATCAACGCCACAGAGGAACTGATCGCAGAGTCTACGGGGTCCTGGGAGTCCCCACCAGTCCCTGCCACTGACAGAGAAAAGGGGCCGTTTCCCCTGGGAACGGACCAAGTGAGGCTGGGGGAGCACCTGACGTCGCTGGAGGAGAACGTAAGCCCGTGTGGATGCGCTGGGCCGGGCTGAGGGTATGCGGATGGAGCTGTGGCTGTTTTCACAGTGTGCAAGGACACACGCGCGTGCACGCGCGCACACACACACACACACACACACACACAGTCATCTGTCTCCTTTAGATCAAGCACTGCATGCCTTTTCCCTCATCGAAAACACCTGACCGTGTGGCTTTCATGGCCCAAGGTCGTGTTACCATTGGTCACGCTCTTCGTCCGCTTACACTCGCTAAGCACAGTCCCACACTCACTGATGTGAGTGAGAGGCCAGGAAACCCCAGCAAGGACTGCCGGCGCCCCGTCACCCATCCCCTCTTCCTCCTCTCCTCCTCTTCCTCCAGTTTTCCCGAGATCACCTCAGAAGAAAATGTCTCTGTGCCTTTGAATTCCGGGGGCATCTGAGCCGGAGCAGAGATGACTTTTTTCCTTTAATCCGGCAGATCACAGCCGTGGGCGTGTTACGGTGCTGTTTGGTCCCCAGGACAGAGAATTCAGCCCAGCGGCAGGAGAAGGCTGGGCTGGCTCTGAGCTGGGCCTGCGGCTGCTGCTCCTTTAATTAAATCCTGGCTTCTGTGGGTCCGCAGGGTTCCTTCGCTCCTTCTGCGGGGGACCCGGTCAGAAATAGAAGCGTGCCCACCGCTGTCTGCTTATGAGCACTGGCTACCGTGAGTCTGGCCTCAGAGATAAAAGAGGGCGTTTTGTTGCGATTAGGCCCCTTCGGAAATGCTTCATCGTCAAAGAAACATCATGTGTCTGTCTGCTTGTCTGTTCTGTTGACTCAGTTAGAGGGGGGCCTGGGCTGCCTCCAGAGCAAGCTGGGGCTCCCCTGAGCCTCCCCAATACCATACACAGGCCTCAGGGGGCCTTGTGCTAAAGGCCTGGGTCTGTGGGCATTTGAAACTCCTGCCGTGGCTGTTGGGGGTCTAGTCGAGGGGGAGATAGCCTATAAGGATGAGGAACTGAGTTCCAGGCGAAGGTAAGGGGTGCACGGGGCTGCGAGAATGGGAATGGGGGAAACGGAACCATCCCAGGCCCTGGGACCAGTGCCCGGAACAGCGCCCCCTGGTGGAAGCTAGACGGCGCCCAAGGGCGGGCGAGGTACCCGGGAAAGGGGAGAAATGTTGGGCATCTATCTATTTATCCGTGTATGTGTGTATAAGAGGGCAGAGGGCACCACGTGTGCCTGTGGAGTTTCCCAGGCTCCGCCTTGCAGAGCAGGAAGTGCAGGCCCCTGCCGTGTGCATCTGGCATTTTCATGTGGGATCCAAGATCCAAACTCAGGACCTTCTGTTTGCGAGGCAGAGGCTTAACCCCTGAGTCGTCTCTCCAGCCTGAAATGTTGGGCTTTTAACCTTGCCTCTGAGCTCCTGCTGGCGTCTCCATGGTGAGGAAAGTCCTTGATCTTCCCGACAAGAAACCAAGGCGGGCAGGGAAGGGAGAGCGGCCTGCAAGGCAGTGTGCAGAACAGGTGTCCGGTGCATTGACTCAAGATTTCCCGTAGCCCCAGCTGCCTCCAAGTCCCTATGTGGCCAAGGAGGACCGCGGACTTCTGATTCTCTGCCTCCTCCTCCCAAGTGCCGGATGTGCATCACCGTGCCCAGTTCACCTGGTGCTGGGATCAGCCCAGGGCTCCTTGCACGCTACACAAGCTGCTGCCGCTGCAGTAGTTTCAGCTGCTTCCTTTAGTCAGATGTGACAACCCGAGGCTGTCGTCTCAGCCCTCGGGAGGATTGTGAGTTCAAAGCCAGCCTGGGCTACACAGGGAGGCCCTGTGTCATCTTCCCCACGCTGTCGGCCGTGCCTCCCCACCACCCCCACTTCATGAGGTTTGCTCTGGTCCTCCTGACTGGCAGATGTGAGACAATCGCCTGCTTGCTAAGAAATTCCTTCCTGCCGGGAACGTCATGCTCGTTTAGTTCCCCCTACCCCGTTTATAGCAGATCCGTAGCCCGAGGTGATGGCTTAAGAATTTGCAGTTATTTGAAATTAATTTCGCCAACTAGGATTTTTACTGAGGCCAGGTCTGGTGGTATAAACCTGCAACACCACACACCCCACCTCAGCTCTTGGAAGGTAGAAGCGGGTAGATCTGAGTGAGTTCAGCCTGGTCTACACAGCACGTTCCAGGGACACATAATGTAGATTGTCTCAAAACAAAATTACCTGGAACGACTCCGTCGTGAGTTTTTTTTTTTTCACTTTCTACCTGACTTCACTTTTGGAAATCACCAGCCAGCCTCACAGCTTCCATTGCCGACACCAAGTATTTTGCTTTATTTTAAGAAACTACATTTCCCAAGCATTGTTCATGGCAGAGCCGGAAGAGAGACGTGTGGTTGACATGAGAGATGGTGGGCGAGGTCTCATGACGCCATCTGTGAGGGACGCGTGTTCACAGGGTGACGTGTGTCTATAAACTCGAGTTCCCATCTTCTTGCCCCCTGCGTGGAGTCCAGCGTTCTCTGGCTCCCCCGGGGGACTGAGACCCCCCGGGAGGAGCCTGGCCCGTGCCCACCCGCACACCTGGGCTGGGGGGCTGTGCTCTCTGCAGGTGTACCTGGCAGCGGGCACCGTGTACGGGCTGGAAGGTCAGCTGAGCGAGCTGGAGGAAGCGGCTCGCTGCATCCACAGCAGGACGGGCGACACGGAGCTGGCAGATCTGGAGGACCAGGTGGCCGAGGCCGCCGCCCAGGTGCATCACGCTGAGATCCAGGTGAGACCCGTCCTCTCCGCTCAGGGCGAAACTGGACGCCCCCAACTGCCACAGACACATCTCAGAGTCGAAGCACCCACCACAAGCCATCAACTCCAGAGGACTTTTTGCATGGAGAGGCCCCCAACATGAGGGAAGACCCTACTATGAGGGAAGACCCCCCCACCATGAAGGAGGATCCCCCACCATGAGAGAGGACCCCACCACAAGGGAGGATCCCCCCACCATGAGGGAGGACCCCACCAGACCTTTCCTAAGGCACAGCCCTCCCCTGCCGAGAGAAGGCTGGTTCTAAATCACGAATCGACTGTGGTCCTCACGTCCATGGTCACAATCTAGAGCGGCAGATGCACGCTTGCCTGCGCTCAGCTCTGTCACGGCCCTGACCGCCCGGGGGGGGGGACTCCCCTGACCCTCCATGTCTGGGATCTTCCCCCCTCAGTTACAGCGATCACCTCCCGGGCACGGGCTGACCATACTCACACCACTCCCCTCTGTGCTTTCTCCTGCTCGTCCTGCCTTTTTGGGGCGTGAAGATTTCTGACATCGAGAGCCGCATTTCAGCCCTGACCGTCGCGGGCTTAAACATAGCGCCGTGTGTGCGTCTCACAAGAAGACGGGAGCAGAAACAGAGGACCCAGGTGTGACACCCCCCCCATATCCTTTCTCCTTCCTACAGCCCCCACCCCTGTCTTACTGGAATACAGAATGATCTAGAAAGTTCCAAGCAGAAAGTGTCTTTGACACAACCAAGGTGTGTTGATGACCGGGCTGTGTTCTCAGGTTCACACGATAGACACGTCAAGACAGCGGAGGCGGAAGCTGCCGGCCCCACCCGTGAAAGGTACGTGTCTGTGGATACCAGCCAGCCAGAGCAGCCCAGAGGCACCCAACCGCCCAGAGCCCCCCGTGCTTCCCAAGAATTGTCCTGACTTGGCAGTCTGCACCCCCACACACAAAGGGTGTAGTCCATGTGTGACGTGTTGACAGCATGTGTGTATTCCATGTGTGACATGCATGTAGTTCATGTGTGATGCATTGACTGTGTGTGCAATCCATGTGTGACATGTTGACTATGTGTGACATATTGACAGCATGTGTGTATCCCGTGTGTGACATGCATGTAGTTCATGTGTGATGTGTTGGCATGCGTGTATTCCGTGCGTGACATGTTCCAGGAGACACGGGCAGCAGAGGGCCGAAGTGATTCAGAGGAAGAGGGGCGATGTTAGAGAAGTTTTGGGGGTTGGTTAGCAGGCGCCTCTGTGAGAGCCAGGCCAGCTCCTGCCTCGGGGCCTCTGGAGAAGCGCGGCTGCGCCTAGAATGTTCTGCTGGGCACTGACCTGACCTGCAGCTTCTGTCCATCGCGGCCTGGGGGTCACCGCAGAGGGGTTAACTTCCTGATACCGCCTGGCCCCGCACATGTGACAGGAGAGCAGTGTTGGCACTAGCACACGTCTGGAATGCGCCAGGATGGCGGCTTCCACGTGACCCAAACAATCTTGGGGAACCAGGAGACTTAGTTACTTCCTCATGTGAAAGGTGGGTGCGCACACGCGGGCCATGATGTGTGGGTGGACCCAGGTGACAACTCCGGGTCTCTCCTGCACTGTGCGGACTTCCCAGGACTGGACTCGGATCCCTGGGTTCATGAAGGGGTCTTACCTCGCCAGCCCGTCATCTTATTTTGAGACTCAGTTGTTCACTGAACCTTGGAGCTGGCCAACTCAGCGAGACTGGCTAGTGGGCGAGCCCTAGAAGTCCTTTGTCCCCCAGTGCTGGGCTCAAAGCCGTGTGCTTGTGTGGCTGGCAGATTACTGACCAAGACATCTCCCATCCCATCATACTCACTCTTGCTTGTTTCCTTTGTAGCCGAAAACGTGGAGGCGCCCCCAGTCTCCCCCCTGAAGACGTTCAACCACAACTTCCTTCTCCAAGGCTCGTGCATGAACAGGTCCCTGGAAAGAAGAGGTGACGCCCAGGAGCCGATGGTAAACCCCACCCCCACGTGCGGCACCCCACTAACCTTCCGCAGCTCCCTGCAGAGCCCCGAGAAACATCCTCCCAGCTCGGTCCCGTGGCTTATCCCACATGGGGGACGGTCAGAGAGGTGATCCTTGCATGGCCAGCTCTGTAGCGCGCGAACGCACCCTCTGCCCCTCCATTGCCTGGAAGGGGGTGGTGGGATCTGGGGACGTGCCGGTCGGGTCGAGGTGCGAGATCTTCTCTTCAGTTTTTGATCTGTAGCCGCTAGTGCATTTCTATTAGCTGGGAACGGCGATCCTCTTTTTAAAAACCGCGGCCTAGGACAGGCAGTAGCTGACCTTCATAAGCTCTAGAGACCACGGAGAGACACCGGCCTCTAGGTCATTTCTCACATCTTGGGGGGTCATTTGCTACCAGGCGCCGTAGCTGACATCCATGATGCAGCCTGAGAAGCTGAGGCAGGGGGACGGCTGCGGGCTGCAGGGGTCACGCGGCAAAGCTCTGTTGCAAGACAAGCCAATCAGGGAAACAGCGCACGCAGGAGAACCGCGGCAGCCGCGAGATGGTCTCACCCCGCCGCTCAGCGGTACCTGTAGTGACAGCGCCTGCTTGATGGAAGCAAGGGTCACCCCACACTGCTGCCTGTCACCCGCCCCTTGCCCCCTGCCTTGCTCTCCTCCTCTTCCTCCTCCTCCCTTTCCTCCTCTTCCTCCTCTTCTTCCTACTTCTCTTACTCCTCTTTCTCCTCTTCCTCTCCCTTCTCCTCCTCCTCTTCCTCCTTCTCCTCCTCCTTATACAGTCCCTGAGCACAGAAGTTCTACGCAAAGGCACCATGCGGGACGTGGCCTCTGGCTTGCGCGTTGCTTGGGCAGCGGCGAGCAGCCCCTTGGCTCGGCCATTACCCCTGACCTCTGGAGGTCCAGTCACCCTTGCTCCTGGTCATCCTTCTGAAAAGACGCCCATTGCACTAAAAGCACAGGCTGGTGAGGCCAGGGGCTGGGTAGCTATACGTAAGCTGGTTAGAAATAAGTCACCTTGCATAGGGACAGGGCAGAGACGGTGCTGGAGGGAGAGCTCAGGGGAGAAAGTCACGTGGCCAGCTTGTGTTGGAATAGCAGAGATGCGTGGAAACTTGTATTAGTTACTTTGCTCACGGCTGGGACTAAATGCTCCAGGAGAGGCAACCGAGAGGGGCTGTTTGGCTCAGTTTCTCATAGGAGGGCGTGGATGTACTGCTGAGGCAGGCGTGTAAGGTGGCTTGCCCACTCACATCTTGGGGGGTCAGAAATCAGAGCGCGCAGGTCAGGGATAGGGGTGTGGGGGTCTATAACACTAAGCCCCGCCCCCAGTGACGCACTCCTCCTGCGAGGATACACCTTCTAAAGTTCCCACCACCCTCCCAAACAGCACCCCCAGCTGGACATGTTAGTCTGTGGGGTCCTGCGCAGTTCTGGAACCCGTGAAGTTTACAACACGCAGAGCATGCTAAACATCCGGGGACCGTTTCCACGTCATGTGGATGCAGCCCAACAGATGGTCATTTATGGAAATAAAAATCGATCGCCTTGAAGCTAGGGATATTAATTAGCTCGGCGGCAGGCGGATGGGGCCCCGGGTTCAAGCCCGAAGGGGAGACAGGAAGGTTGATTTCAAAGCCGCATTCAAGATGTGAATTCTGGGGGCTGGAGAGGTGGCTTAGGGGTTAAGCCTCTGCCTTGCAGGCAGAAGGTCCTGAGTTCAGATACTAGACCCCATGTATAGCCGCCAGGAGGAAGCGGGGCGGCCTGCATTTCTGGTCCTGGTAGGGTGGAGCCTGTGAATCCCGGGGCAGAGTAAATAAACAAGGAGGGGGTGGAGGCATCCATGGTGGTTCCCAAATTCGTCCGTGGTTCTACACACACACACACACAAGCGCGCACATATACATACGCACACATACACACACAATTGAATAAATAATAAATTTTTAAAAAAAGATGTGAATTCTGGGGCAACAAGGAGGAAGGCCGTTTGGATCAAGCAGGAGGTCTCCAGCCCGCCTGGATTTGGCCCACAGTGGAGAAGGGTCTACACCGTGATGGTGGGTGGGTTCAGAACCCCTTCACCGTCCTCGCACACCAAGGACCCCAGAGGTAAATGGCAGCTGGAGAACAAGCAATGTGATCGTCGCCGCTTACGACGGGCACCTGTTCACCTTCTTTTCTTCTGCAGCTGTGAGACCTCGCTCAGACACAACTGAGAGAGAGGGGGGAGATTCATTTGGCTTACGGTTCCAGAGGGGATCTAGCCCACCCTGGCGGGCATCACGCAGCAGCGGGAGTAGGGCTGGAGGCAGAAGCAGGAGGCTGGTTCAGGTCTCGGCAGCCATCAGGAGGCCGAGAGAAAAGAGCAGAGAGGAAGCAGGGCGGGGCTATCCAAGCGCAAGGCCCGCCCCGTGACGTGCCTCCCTCCAGCCAGGCCCCACCTCCTGAAGGTGCCGCAACCTTCCCACCGTTAGCACCAGCTGAGGATGCCGACACAGGGGTCTGTGGGGGCAGCACCAGCAGTCACCCCATGAGGATATCAAACCTTTTATATCCTAGGTAATCTGCTCGCTCTCTGAGAAGCACGGGGCCACTTGTCAAAGTTGATTCTAAGCCGCCTAAGAGAGAACATCCGTACATCCCAGAAAGCAGAAAATGCGGACTCCCCCCTGTGACCCCCCCCCCGTGACTCCCCCCTTGCCAAGCACGAGGTGGGACGGCGGGTGACCGTGCGCTTGTCTTGCCTCAGGAGCCCGCTCTGGAGCCCGCTGCGATGCACTGACCCCGGGTTCCACCGCCAGTGAGCCACTGCCTCCGGCCGCACCCCACAGTGCCTTCGCTCAACAGCCACGGCGGACCGTGGAGACGCCCGAGGAGGGGCCTGGGCGGCCGTGCTCATACCTCACCCGGAACGCAGGCTCGGGCTCCGGCGCTGACGTCTCGCCCGCTCTCTGCCTCAGGCTCCGGGGGGGGGGGCTCCAAGACGGGGATCCCCCTTCTCAAACCCCCCCCATGCTGGCTGCCAGCCGCTGAGCTGGGTGTTCCCAAGATGCACCCTTTCCCTGCTTGTATCGCTGCCGCGTTGCGTCCGCCTTCCCCGTGTCTTACCCCTCGGATTCTTCTAGAACGTCATGTCAGCAGTCTGTCTGTCCGGTGGCAATGTGTTGGGGGGAGTTGAGGGGAGGGAATGCAGATGATTAACCTGTTGGCATGTTTATTACTCTCTCACAAGCACCTTGCCCCATGGATGCTCAGGCCGAGGGCTTGCGCCCATCCTGAGCACACGGGATGGTCTAATAGGGAGCCGCTCACTCACGAAGGCCTGCTGTCTGTTCCCACCTGCCCCCCGCTGAGCTCCCAGCGGCCACACGTCCATCAGCCCCTTGCTTGGCGATCAGCTGCCAGAGATTAGCAAGCCCCAGGTCACCTCTGTCTGTCCGAACCCACGTCTCATCCTGAAGTTGGGGTGTGTGTGTGTTGGGGGGGAGTTCTTGCTTGGGCTCACTGAGAATGTCCCTCTTCTCAGGGCCAAGGGACCTAAGGCAGGCCACGTCTCTGAATCCACAGGGTGCGTAGAAATGGAACTTGGGGTAAATGAACCATTACCCAGCGTAACTCTGTGGGGGCGGTTTCATCCGCCCAAATGTATCCCCTGGTAGATTCAGCAAGTTCGAAGTCAGATGACTAGGATCAGGGAATCGCTCTAGAACATGTGTAGACAGCAGCTCAGCAGATACCAGAGATGGTGGCCTTCGCTCCATGTTCCGTGGCTAGTAAGGACGTGACGCAAATGGACGACTATCAGAGTGCGCAGGGGACTGGAATTGGGCTCAGTCGGGCAGCTTGCAGCACATTCTTTTTTTATGTTTATATTTTAATCTGTTTACCATTGGCAGAAATGAAAACCAAAATTCACAGGTCCTTTACCAAAGTGTCCATCCAGGCTGATCTCAAAAAGATGCACAGAAGGGGAAAAAAGCATTTAAAATGGAATTCAGAGAATAATGGAAAGACATTGAGTTTGCCACTGAAAATGTTTAAAGCTCAGAAAAGCTTAAAAACAAAAAAGAACAGACCTCCGCTTGGGGTGGCTTTGGTGGCCGGGTCTGTAGGACTCAGGGATCTTGGGGACCAGGCTGGGTTGGGCATCCCCAGCTGCATTTGAGAACGAGGGCATCTGCAAGGCCTCCCTGTTTCTGAGGCGCTGGGGGCCGCGCGGGGAGGGAGGTCCCTAGGAGCTGCCTTCCCCCTCAAGCTGGGGTCTGCGGAGAGACAGGGACACTCGGCTGCAGAGTCAGGCTGAGCCTGTCCACCGGAAGCTGGCCAGTCCTCATCGCTGGATGGGCCTCCACCGAAATGCTCCTCCGGTTTCAGGCATTTAACCCGTTTTCCGTGGGGACAGAATGAGGTCGCTCACTCAGGCCGGAAAGGCTCATCTTGCCTGCGCATCGCTTCGTTTGGGGGTGTGAACGGCGGTCACAGCTGTTCTTGATGTGTGCTTCTGATAGATTTGGGATCTTGGGGCAGGGGATGGAAGGGCGAGGAGGAGGAGCAGGAGGAAGGAGAGTAGGGAGTGGAACCCCGAGGGGCCGCTAGGTTCTGGCTCTGACTGAGATGGCAGCCTCTTTTCATCTTCTAACACCCCCTCTGGTGGACACACCCCACTTTCCAGAATTGACCCCTCAAAGCCGGAGAGGTGACCTTTGCCCTGGCCGCAGCTATAGGCGGATGGCAGCTAGAGCGCCTCCCTGGGACCTGGCTCTGTGTTCTCACCCCCTCGGCCCTGCCGTGTGCGTCCCCAGACCTGATTGCCCGTCCTTCCCTGTGGTGTCCGCTGGCTCCTGGTCGGGGGTCCTTGCGTCTTCCTGGACCACGCCGACAGATGCTTCATGTGTGCCGTCCCACAGACATAAGTAAACCTTTGGTATCGTTCTGTTGGAACTGTGCAAAGCAAAACAGAGACAGTTTTAAAACAAAGCAACAACAACAATGAGACGTGACTTCCAAGTAGGACGTTTTCTTTTAAGAGGCATGACGACAGCTGTGTGTCAGTGTGATCAATTACACCGTTTTCTTTTGACAAACACATGTACTAGGTAAGCCTTGCAAAAAAAAAAAAAAAGAGAGAGAGAGAGAGAGCAAGAGAGAGAGAAGCAAGCCTGCTCTATAGCATTTGAATTTTTTATAAAGGTTCCTTGTGCCAAATACAAAGATTTAATTTACTATTAAAGACCATGACCACATGTTCCGGTTCCGGAAGAATTATTTTGTCATCAAGTGATTTTGATCTTTAGTGTCAATATTTATATTTAGATTAATTTTTATAAATGAAAATATTGTGATGGCTGAAGAAAAGGAAGAAAAGATACGGCTGGCGGCATCCGGAAGTTGTACGCGGCTTCGCGGCGCATGACCTCATGGAATTACTGTCAAGAGGAACAGCGGGAGTAAAAGTAGCTTGTGGAGAGGGCTCCTGTGTGTGTGTGTGGTTCTTGCAGTTGTCAGAGGAGTCGGGCAGGGGAGCGAAGAAGCCCAGGGGCTGGTTTGGAGGTCCCAGGTCCAAAGTCCTCTGTCCCTGAATCCCTGCAGATGACCCACACATCTCGTTCCTTCTCTGTCTCTCTTTGAGGTGTGGCTGTGACCTCTGGGATGTAACCAAGTGTGTGTGTGGGGGTGCTGTGTCTCCCCTCCTGCCCTGAGCTGCATTCCCCCACCCCTGCAGATGCCTCAATGACATCTAGAGACGTGCCTGTTGTCTGACTGTCTTCATCCGTGTCTTTGGACATGTGTATCTGTGGGTTTTATGTATATGTATGTGTGTTCTATATGTGTCTTTATGAGTGTGTCTTTGTGTGGGGGTTGTGTATGTCTTTGCAAGTGTTATGTCTTCATGTGTCTGTGACTCTGTGTGTATGTCTTTGTGTGTCTTTTCATGTTTGTATGTGTCTTTCTGTATATTTGCATGTGTCTTTATGCCTTTGTGTGTCTGGGTGCATGTTGTCTTTATGTTTGTGTCTGTTTTGTATATCTGTCTTGTGGCTGTGTTTGTTTGTGTTTTTGTGTGTGTTTTTTATCTTAGTGTGTGTGCGTGTGTCTGCATGTCTTTATATGTGTGTTTGTGTGTGGATATGTATGTGTGTCTTTTCTTTTTCTTTTTTTTTTTTGTGTTTGTGTGTTTATCAGAGGGCACACACCCAAGGGTGACATTGGGAATCACCCTAGATCACTCTGTTTCCTCTTTGCTTTGCTCTGGGTTTCCCAGGCTCTACCTTCCAGGACCGGAAGTACAGGACCGTTGCCATTTTTGCCTGGTGTTTCTACACAAGACCTGGGATCCAAACTCAGATCCTTCCGCTTACAAAGCAGAGGTTTAACCTCTGAGCCAGCCTTGTATGTGTGTTTCAGTATATGTATATATGTATCATGTGCATTTATGTATGTGTATCTCTACACGTGTGTGCATATCTGTTTGTGTATGTGTATCTGCATGTGTGCATGTGTGTGTGTATCTGTGTGTGCATGTATAGAAGGAGGGCTGACATCCAGTGACCAGCTGTCCCCCCTCCCTCCTTCCCTTCCTCCCTTCTCCCCTCCTCCCTCCCCACTGAACTTGGAGCTCATGGACTTGACCGCGCTGGCAGACAGCGAGCCTGAGGTCCTCCCGCCCCTGCCTGCCTAGTGCTGTGGCTTCACACCTGCGCCACCTCATTTGGCTTCAGGCCGGTGCTGGGGATTGAACTCAGATCCCCGTGCTTTTGTGGCAAGCACTTTACGCTCTGAGCCATCTCCCCCACTTTTGGCTAAACCAGCTGGAAGGCTGCTGTTACCAGCAGCTGGTGCGTGAGCCCAGGGCTACTGGCCAGTGTCCTACGCAGGACGGCCCCACCAAGCCCCTGTCCAATCAGTACTACGGCCGGGAAGCCCGAGCCGGACCCTGGAGCCTCACCTGGCCGCCAGAGGGACGGCTCCTGCCGGCCGCCGCGACTCTGTGTGGACGAACCAGAAGCGAACCTCGAGCCCCCACTCTTTACAGCTCGGGGGAGGGCACTGTGCCTCTGAGATTGGGGTGCTGTCACCCTAGGCCAGACACAGGCTCCTGCCCCCACAGGAGGAATCGGAGCCCCCCACTAGCTGCAGGGGAGAAGCGGTGACTATTGGAACCCTGACAGCCTTGCATGCGGCCGCTGCAGGAGCGGCGCCTGTCGTCCAGGTAGGACTCCTCTCTGAGGGATGGGGGGGCTCCCATTATTCAGGAGTAGTAAGTCATACTGGGGGGACACCAAGGCTGCTCTAGTGGAGCTCCAGTGAGCGGCTGTCCTCAGACATCCTCCACGCCGACACAGACTTCTGGGTGCCACATGGGCTTGAGTGACTCATGCCCCATGTTCCGCAAGTGTCCCCAAGCGTCCCCGGTACGGTGCTGAATTTGCCCAGCAGGGCTTGGGTGGGCTTCTGCCTTTAGTGGGTCTTGGCCTGCCCTGCCCTGAAGTAGATTCTCCAGGTACGTCACTCAGGGTGTGGGGGGGGAGTCTGTGACATGCTCAGCATCAGCAAGAGGACTTGACCAGTCAGCTCCATCTTGATGCTTCTCCTTTGCATTGCTGACAGCGTGGGGGGGGGGATGCTGCTGACAGGACCCTACTGTGAGACCTTTCATCTGCCCAGGAAAGGAAGGGGCCCCGTGACTTGAAAGCCCCCACCGCACAGGAGGGGGGACACCCTGGGGTAACACAGTGAGAGTCCATCCCTCCCCAACCCTCCTTGCACACAGGCACCTGGACGCCATGAGCAGGCGCAACAGACCAGAACCACCTCTTTCCTGCCCCACCCCCGCTGCCCCGCTAGGCGACTGGGAGAGGGAGCAACTCTTCGGGGACCACCATCCTGGCCGGACCGTGCTTCTGAGCCCCCATCAGGGACGCCGGTTCAGACGGCTTCAGGAGCACGCAGGGCACTGAGGTCTGTCGTGAGCTACTGCCAGCAATGCCATAGATCATTTATTCTTCCACATGTGGGGTCTGTTGGGGGGCTGAGGACCCCTGTCTGTGGACACACACTGCAAAGGCTGCTGATGAGGATGTGGCAGGCATACAGGTGTTGCCAGCTCTCTCTTTCTCTCTCTCTCTCTCTCTCTCTCTCTGTCTCACACACACACACACACACACACACACACACAGCTTGCCAGGGGAAAAGCAGAAGATGATGAGCCTGGGGGGAGGGAGGAAGCTCCGGGTTTGGAGCTCAAACAAGGGGCCCAGCAGGGAGCCCACCAGGTGAGTAGGGAATGGGGGGAGGGTAATTCTATTATAAATGTCATCCATGTGGCTCCGACAGCAGGCATGCACCACAACTCCACTGGATACCCAGGAAGACTGAGGCTCGGTGAGGAACTGGTGGGTACCAGTGCCTTGCAGAGCCAGTCTCCCTGAGCGCAGCAGAGGTCACCCCACAGCTGGGATGAAGACGGGACTTTTCTTACTATTAGCAGGACGAAAAGGTCAAGCGTTGTTAGAGCACAGTACCGGGGTTGCTGTGGGCCTGGGGGCGGGGCTCCGTTGGCAAAGACAGTTAAGAGACCCTGTTTCAAGAAGCAAGGTGGAGAACAATCGAGCAAGACAGGGGACATCAACCTCTGGCCCCTGCGGTCATGTGCTCAAGTGTATCTGTGTACCTACACGCACCTGGCACACGCGTGAACACATAGACACACATGGCGCCCAGGTGCGCACCACAGCTGTTTGGGAGGAATAACCTATGTTCACGGAATGTCATCAGCAGATGTCCTCAAGCCCCGCCCACCGGTGGAAGCCCCACCCACTGATAGAAGCTCCGCCCACTGGCGTTCCACCCCCTAACACTTGGGACACAATGTAACTTACATTTTGATCATGTTACTGCTCCGCTAGCTGCAGACACTCCTGCCTAGAAGCTAGTCCTGAGAGTCTTTCAGCAAGAAGTTTCCCCAATTTTTATTTATGCCTCTTTGGGAGGTAATACAAAAGCTGACACAGTTATAGTCACTTCTCATTGGGTCCTCTGCAGTCAACCTGGCGGTTTTCACACTCAAACTTAACAGCGCTGCCTTCCCCCAGTCGTTTATGGGCAGCAAGCCAAGACATTGAGGACACGCCTTGCACTCCAAGTGCTTGTAGAACAAGTAAAAAGGACTAATTCTGGTTCCCAGATCTCATGTAAAACGCTGGGTGGGCGTGGGGGGTCAGTCCAGCCCTGGAAGGTGGAGTCTGGGAATCCCCAGAGCAAGCTGGCTGGCCAGACCAACCCTAATGGCTGCTCTGGGCTTAACAGAGGCCCAGACTCACAGCAGTAAGGTGGAAGAGCAATGGAGGTCTGAGATCACCCTTGGACCTCCACTCATGCACGCATGTATGCATGCACCCACCCACATGTGAACATGAGTGTACACATGCATGCTCCCCATACACAGAAAGGGAGAGAGAGAGACTTGCAGAGGGACAATTAGAAGTCGTGGGACTAGCAGATGTCACTCATCCTGACTATCACAACCCCCCCCAGGTGTCTTGGTGGGAGAGGGACCACACAGTCTTTCTGTGGTTATGGTCATCCCACCTTCAGTGAGAGGAGAGGCCGAGCACGCGCAGAACGAAGAACCGAGAGCAGATGAGTTGCCCCGAGCAGTCCGGCTGTGGCCTTACACTTGTCTGGCTGTGCATATAGGGGAACAGCGAGCAACCCCCCCCCATCTCCCCGTCAGCCTGGGAGAGACCAGACTGGAGGTGGCAGCTCTTGTCCTGCCTCAGACACGCAGGGAAACCCCTGCACTCTTGGTTTCTGACATTTCACAGCTTATAGATGTTACACAGAGGGGGGTGTGTATCCTTCACAAGGAACCCTTTGTCGTTGAAATTTTTCAGAAAACACTAGCGTGCGGAGCGACATTTGGCTCCTTTAAAAATATCTCTTGCCTGACAGCCCCTCTGTTTCCTCCCAGCGCCTGTAGTGTTTCTCATGTGAAATTTGCATTTTTCAGAACAGTTGGCTGTGCGGAGCCGTCTGTCCCTGAGAGCGGGATTACCGCGCACAAAGCGCAGGTGAACAGAACCTCTTGGAGGCGGCTCAGAGCTGGGGGCGGGGCGCTCACAGTCTGTTTCACACACTAGAGACCTCAGGGTGATCAAATACAGTAAGAACGTGTTTCCTACCGAAGCCGTCGTGTCTGGTGGAGATGAAAGCTTGACCACAGACTGTAACGTGCGCTGTGATCTCTCCTGGCGGGTCTGGGGTGAGATCCGGATGCTGAGGTTCTGACAACCCCCCTGGGGGCATGATGTCAGTGCCGTGGACCACACGGATGGCCAGCGGAGGTCCTCAGGGACCCGCGGCGGCAGAGGCCCATCAGGGCAGCAGCGACCTGTTCATTCCGGTCTCTCCTGTGGTTTTTCCGCTCTTCCTTCTCTCACATCCACTCTCCCGACACACAGGGCCTGGGATGGCTTCACGTGGGTGTCTCAGCCAGGCTGTCAGCAAGTCTCTATGTGTCTTTCTCCTGCCCTGGCCCAGGGTCCTGAGAGCTGGGTGTCATTTGTCCCACTGGACAGGAGAAGTGGTCACCAGGTGTCCGTCCCGTCCCAGTCTGGCTCTAGGCTGGGGTTACCTGTTGGCGTGTGCCTGGACTATGATCGCATAGCACAAAGGCTCAGTCCCTCCGCATCCTTCCTGGGGTTAGGGGTGAGCAATCCTGTACTTGCCCCCCTCTTTTGCATTACTGTAACAAAGCACCTGAGACGGGAGAACTTAACGATGAAAAGAGGTCTGGGGAGACGGCTCAGCTGGGAAAGCACTTGCTGCACAACGTGAGGGTCTGAGTTTGGCCTGGTGCAGGGCGCACACCGCAGTTCCAGCACGGGGGAAGCCCAGGCGAGGGTCGGGGCAGACTTGTTGGCCGGCAGCCTAGCTGACCCAGTGAGCGCAGTGAGAGACCCTGCCTCGAAAAACAGGTGGAGAGCGGCCGAGGAAGACGCCCGCAGCAAACTAGCACACGCACAAATACACATGCACATGCACGCACACATACATGCACACACAAGTACACGTGCACGTGCATGCACACACGTGTGCCCACAAATACATATGCATGTGCATGCACGCGTGTGTGCCCACAAATACATATGCACATGCATGCACACACATGCATGTTTGTGCACATACATGAACACATGCACACTGTCATACACACACACCAAGAAAAAGAAAGAAAAGGATGGGATGGAAGAAGAGGAAAAAAAAAGAGTGAGCAAACAAAATGAAGATAAAGATGAGAGAAGGGAGAAAGAAAGAAAGAAAGAAAGAAAGAAAGAAAAAAGAAAGAAAGAAAAAGAAAGAAAGAAAGAGGAGAAAAAGAAAGAAAGAAAGAAGAAAGAAAAAGGAAAGAAAGAAAGAAAGGAAGGACGGAATAATTAAGGAAGTGCGCTATGAAAGACAGAGAAGATTAAGAAGTAACATAAAAGGAATTAAGGAGTAAGGAGGAAGGATAGACAGAGAGGTAGGAGGGAGTCCGGCCTTCCTTATTCCTGACTTCCTGCCTTCAATTGCGTGCTTTCTGGCGGACTACCTTCATTCTTAGTTCTTGCGCCTGTTAGTCCTTCATAGCCCTCGCTTTCTGACTTTTTCACTCGTCAGTCCTTTCGTCTTCTCTACCCGCTCTGTCTGCCTCATCTTCCGCAGCCTTCCTTGCTTTCTTTCTTTCTTTCTTTCTCCTCTTTTCTTCCGTCCTTCCGTCTCTCCACTCGTCCTTGTTCACTTGCCTTCCTTTCCTGACCTTCCTTCCTTCTTCCTTCCTTCCTTCCTCCTTCTCTTTTTCTCTCTATCTCCTCTTCTACTCGCTTCCTTTTCCGCTCTTCCACCTGCCTCCCCTTCTTTTCTTTTTTCTCAGTCCGCCCTTTGCCCTCCCTCGCTCACACACACCACCTGACTGTTTCCCTGGGTGATGGGGATCTGAACTCCGGTCCCCACGCTTGCGCAGCAAGCTTCTCACACCAGCCACCCTCCATTTACTCTCCAGCACTGCGCTCTTTTGGCAAATCACTGGGAAGTCAGAGGACTTTTTTTTTTTTTTTAAATCGGGGCCTCCTGTAGTGCAGGCTGGCCCTGAATCACTGTGTAGCCAAGGCTGGCCCTGAGCTCTGCCCCTCCTGCTTCCCCACCCGTCATGCCAGGGGGCATCGGGTGAACGTTCTGCACCTTGATGAATGTGAACGTGGACGGGGTGATGCCCGGGCCGCCGTAGGCAGACTGTGCATCTCTTACTCCATCTCTGACACGGGGCTCTGTGCACCAGCCTGTGGAGGGAGTCCACGCAGCCACAGGCCGGGGGGTGTAGGGGTCTTCTGTGAAGGACACTGTGGCCGCACTCCCACGTCTGCAGCGACTCTGGCTGGCATCCCTGGGCTGTGGAAATGCTGACATCATGCCACAGTCGCCAGCTTTGGGCCGATGGGTTATCGATCTGTCCGATGACCAGGCAGCCGGTCCCTCTTTGAGACTCGAAGCGTCAGTGTTGTGTGCGCCTTGGCCCCACCGTGCCCCTGAGGGCCGGGTAAATGGATCGCTTGGCCCACACGGCCCACGGTGGCTGAAGCCGGCATTGCAAGCTGCTGGAAAGCCGGGCTCACCACCACCGAGTTTCCCTCTGGCAGCTCCTGGCAGGACCCGGTTCACCCGCCGCGGCTCACAGACCATTCCCAGGAGAGCTTCTTAACGTTGCAACTTCCTGTCCCTGAATAACTCATTCCAGCATTGAAAATCCTTCCTGCAGCAGCGGGGATGGCTCGGGGGTTAAAGTTTTTGCCCCATAAGCAAAGGGACCTGAGTTCAGACCTGAGTGGCAGCCCATCTGTCATAGCGCCTTGCTGGCAGCCCGTGGGGATCGATCCAGGGCTCTCCCATTCATCTAGGGCGAATAGCAAGCCACCAAGCGTTTAGAAGGGCAGATATGTTGTGACCGCCTCTTCTTTTTAATCACTCTGGGGTTTTTGTTTGTCTTTAGTATAAGAACACATTACCAGGGCAATCAATCCGTATGGAAACGGAAGCCCAAGACTGGGCAGAATCTATGTCTGAAGAAGTCTCTGGAACATTTTGATAAATCCCTTGGGCTCACTCCGTGAGTTGGCAACGTGAACATGATAACTGGTAGTAGGACGGGGCGGGGGGGGCGCGTGGAAGAAGAGCTGGGAGGAAGATGCATGGTCAGCACTAGGCGGCCATGTTGCCCAGAGACAGCCCAAGAGTGGCATCCGCCATCTTCACGCCGCATCCTGGGCTTTCCTGTTGGCTGCGTTTCTCTTCTTCCTGCTGTACTTGTTCGTTTGTGCAGCTGACGTCTGGGGGCTCCATTCCTACAGTGAGACACCGTCTGTGGTCTTTGATCCCAAGAGGAGCTAAATCATAACTTGAAGCTGTTATCTGTGTGGACAGGAGAATGGAGAAGGTGTTGTGTGTGTGCACGTGTGCAATATGCGTGGTATGTGTGTGCTGTGTGCGCACGTGTATGTATGTGGTTTATGTGTGTGCGTGTGAGACCAACAACCTCAGCTATTCCCCTGTGGCAACAAAGTCTGGCACTAATACCCGGAGCTTGCCAAGCAGGCCAGCTAGGCTGGTTTACCAGCAAGCCCAGGGGTCCAGGAACCCACCTGTCTTGACCTCCCAGCGCTAGCATCACAGGCACTAGCACGGCCAGCTTTGGGATCGAACTCCGGTCCTCCCACTTGTGCCGCAAGCACCTCACTGACTGAGCCGTCTCTGCAGCCCCGACCTCTGAGAGAAGATGAAGCTCGCTGCTCCCTCAGAACATGAATTTCTCACACAAGCCTGGACCCTGATCACCTCCCGTCCCAGGCTGAAGGCAGGAGTGGGGCTGAAAGTGGGGGTTTGGGAAGAGAAGGGGGAAGCCCCACAGTTTTCTCCTGGACTGCAGAGTTGGGAACATCTCAATTACCAGGAAAGTAGAACATAATTAGGGGAAAGAACGGGGCTTTGCTGCCATTCTCAAGTTTCCTCTACATCCTGCTTGGACAGATCTTCATTCGCTGTGCCCTGTAGCTTGTCACCCCTGGCAAAGTCTAAATTACCACTGCAGAGCTGGGGCTGCGCCCAGCTGGTAAAGTGTCCTGCAGCACCAAAACCTGAGTGTCAGCTTCCAGAACCCACGCCCAAAAGAACAGAAGCAGGAGCCTGCTTGCAATCCCCGGGCTGGGGAGGCGGAGACAAAGACGTCCCTGCTGCTGGCAGCTGTCCAACCTACCTGGCTGGCAAGTTCCAGGACAATGGTGGAGTCGCCTCATGGAAGGGCGATGCGTGGTGCAGCAGGAATGTCAAGCGAGGCTCCCCTCTGTCTTCCACGTGTGCACTGTTGCAGTTCACCTGCGTGGTTGCTGATAAATCACCATCAAACGGCTTAAGGAAACAAGGGGTTTATTTGCGTACAATAGTCCGTTTACAGTTCTCAGTCCAGCTTGACGCGAGAGCTCACACCAGCACCAGGGCCGAGGGAACTGGCCACACCATCTCTACATATGGCTGGGAGAGGGACAATCCTTACTTAGCAGACCAGCATGTCTGGCCAAATGTATACAAGGATGCCAACTTTCTCAACCAGCTGTCAGTATTTTATTCCCGGGCCTAGTCCCACCCACCATGGGCTGGGCCTTCCCCATCAGCTAGAGAATCTCCTGCAGGTTTGCTCTGGGCTCAACTCAACCACTAATTCTCTACAAATGTGCCCAGAGCTCAAACCTTCAACTGTCAGGTTGATACCTGTGCCCGAATATGACAGGCACCAAGGCTTATGCATTCTCTCTTCTCTCTCTCAAATAAATACTTTTGAAGGAGGGAATTAAAGAAATTATGAGGAAGGAAACACAAGTCACCCCCTGAGATTTTTCTAGTGTTTAAAATGTGGTAGACACCTGTCGCTGCACTGTTGGCTGTTGTGCCCAGAGCTTAGCCGGATCACATATCACCTCCTTACTGAATTGAGCTGTTCCTTTTGCCGTGTGGACGGTTCACCCTTTGCTGGACACAACCCAGTTACATCCAGAACAAGAACACAGGTCTTGGATTGGGCAGTTTGGCCAGTATAAAAAAAAAATTCCGGGGGCTGGAGAGGTGACTCAGGGGTTAAGCCTCTGCCTTGCAGGCGGAAGGTCCTGAGTTCGGATCCTAGACCCCACGTATAGACGCCGGGTGGAAGCGGGGGTGGCCTGTGTTTCCTGTCCTGGTAGGGCAGAGCCTGTGAATCCCGGGTCAGAGTAAACAAGGAGGAGGTGGAGGCATCCATGGTGGTTCCCGAATTCGCCCGTGGTTCTACACACACACATATACATATACACACATACATAAGACACACGCGCGCACACACATACATGTATAATTGAATAAATAATAAATAATTTTAAAAATTCCATGAAATGCACAAGTTGTTTCCAGTATAAAAGAGGTAATAATCCACATGCTTGGAACCGGGGACTCCAGAACCCACGAAATGACAGCCCAAAAGGCATTGAATCCATGCAGGACTACGAGGGCACAGGTTGGCACTTCCATGTGGCTTGAGGAATGACCGTCCCAGCGTTGCAGGGTTCTTGTGTTCAGAGTCGAAGATTGAAATCAGAACACGTGTAGAGGATTAAGGTAGACTTTAGCAGAGAGAAAGAATGCAACTCATGGACTCCAGATATGGGGTGCCATGAGGGGCTAGGACGCTCTGAAGAACTCGTGGAGCTAGAAACGGACTCATGGCACCCGAGTGCCACGAGGGGCAGGTGTCCCGGGGAACTCATGAGAAGCGGCAGCTAGAAAGAACTCACGGCCCGCTGAGTGTCATGAGAGGCTAGGGCGCAAAGCTATGCCGGGGCCAGGCATATTTATACACCTAGACAAGCCCGGGAAACTGGCTTTTTCTCATTGGTTAGTCCTCCTTGGGGCCCACCCAGTTGCTCTAGAGCCCACCTGGGCTGGAGACCAAGTCGTTTGTTGGATATGGAGGGCTCATCTCCATGATCCTTTCCTAGGGAAGTTGCCATCTTATCTCTGGGAGGACTGGAGTCAGTTCCTAAGCAGTGGGCGTGGCCTTCAGGGATTTCAGAGACCTACAAAGACCTGGGAGACTCATCCCAGCATGGCTGCTCTAATCCTGCCTCAGTAGGACAAGCCGGATAAGTGGCTTCCAGGGTTGTACACGCAGACACAGAACTCGGTACTTTTCCGCTGACCCCACAAGCCCCCTTGCTCAGCCCCCTCCCCTTCCACACCCTACAAGAGGCAGCTTAAGCCGGAAGCTGCTGCAGTTCTCTCCCTCCCCTAAGAGGAGGCCATCTTCTCTCTCTCTCTCAATAAATATCTCTTATGTGAGCCCGGCTGTTGGTTTCCTTCCAGGGGTGCAGGTCACCATGAAAGGCAGGGCAAGAAGCTAAACCAGGGAAAAATAGCTTTTCCTCATGGTTTAGTTCACATCGGGGCCCAACCCAGTTGATCTAGGGCCCCAGTGGGGCTAGAGATGGAGTTTCTTGATGGGTTTATCTTGTTTGATGTGGAGGGCTCACCTCCATATCCTTTCTTGGGAGAAGTTGGCCATCTTTTTTCTGGGAGGATTGGAGTCAGTTCCTCAGCAGGGGTGTTCCTTCAGGGTGATCCCAACAGGGGGGATGGCCTTTGGGAATTTCAAAGACCTTTAGAGATCTTTAGAGACCCTCCCAGCATAGCTGCTCTAATTCTGCCTTGAGCTACGACACAGCACCCAATCCAACCCACTGCCTGCCGCTGTAGCTACGGCCGTGAGATCTATCCCTAGGACTCCTGGGAGGAAAACTGAGATTCGCACTCGGTTTTGAGATCTTCTGTGTGTCAACTTTTTTTTTTTTTAATGTGATCACAAACTATTTCTTCTATTCATACACAGTCTGGGAAAATCAGAAAACTTTATCTTTCTCTGCCGTTTGAAACAGTTTGCATAAAGTTAAGTTCTTGAAATCTCAAGAAACTGGATATAAAATTGTTTGAACCAAGGTCCTTTTTCGGGGGGAAAAAGTATTTTTCTAATCCTCTGTCTCTCAGTAATCCCAGAAATCTCCTGACCTATGCATCTGCATTTTCAAGCTTAGTCCTTCAGGTGTAAGTAAAGGATTTTCAGTCTGTGTTTCAGGCGTGTCTTCTCATTAACTATTATTTTTCTAAATAATAGTTGTTCGTCCTTTTCCTTGATCACGATTTCTTTTTTATGTAGCACTGAATCACATTGATCACTGCTCCTTTGCTTTTTGAAATTCACTGTTTGCTTTTCTCTTAATTTTTGCTGCTGGAGTCAAAATATAGCCCATGAATTTCTCCTGTTTTCTTCTAAGTGCGCCTGAGGCAGGGTTAGAGCAGCCATGCTGGGATGGGTCTCTAAGGTCTTTGACGGTCATCCCCCCCCCCACCCCAACTGCTGGAATCACCTTGAAGGAACACCCCTGCTGAGGAACTGACTCCAATCCTCCCAGAGATAAAATGGGAACTTCATTATGAAGAGATTATGGAGATGAGCTCTCCTTATCAAACAACTTGACCTCTAGCCCACCTGGGCCCAAGAGCAACTGGGTTGGGCCCCAGTGGGAGTTAACCAATGGGAAAAAGCTAGTTTCCCTGGTGTACAAATATGCCTGGCCCTGGCAGTCATCTCTGGTGCCCTAATGTTTCAGGACAATCAAAACGGTCTCTTCGTGGTCGCCAAATGTTGCAGGGTTCTTGTGTTCTGGAGTCAAAGATTGAAACCAGAACACGGTGTAGAAAATTAAGGTAGAGTTTATTAGAGGAGAGAAAGGTTGGAACTCATGGACTCCAGATGTGGAGTGCCACGAGGGGCTAGGGCGCCCTGGAGAACTCATGGTGCCTAGGCATGGAATCCACGAGGAGCAAGGAACAAGAAACGGACTCATGGCCCTAGAGGGCCATGAGGGGCTAGGGCGCCAAAGATGGCTGCCAGGGTTAGGTACATTTATACACTTGGATAAATCAGGGAAAATGGCTTTTCCTCACTGGTTAGGGCAAGCCTGGAAAAAAAAAAAATGGCTTTTCCTCATTGTTTAGCTCACATTGGGGCCCAGCCCAGAGGATCTTGGGCCCAGGTGGGCTAGAGACCAAGCTGCTCGTTTAACCTGGAGAGCTCATCTCCATAATCCTCAGCTGGGGTGTTCCTTCAGGGTGATCCCAGCAGTGAGGGATGACCATCCGGGATTTCAAAGACCTTCAGAGATCATCCCAGCATAGCTGCTCTAATCCTGCCTTATTTCCACCTCCTTTCTGCTTTGCTCTGTGATTTCCCAGGCTCCACCCACCAGGGCCAGAAGTGCAGGTTGCTGTCATTTCTGCCTGCTGTTTTTACGTGGGACCCAGGATCTGAACTCAGGACCTTCTGCTTGGGAGGCAGAGTCTTAACCCCCGGGGCCATTTTTAAATTTGATTTTTAATATTTTAGTTATTTTGAGAGAAATAGAATGAGGAAGGGGGGAAGAAGGAGAGAGAGAATGCACAAGTGGAGGTCAGGAGACAACTTTCAGAAGTTGGTTCTCTCCTTCCCCCATGTGGACTTCTAGGAATCGAACTCAGATCTCCAGGTGCTTGAGCAGGTGCCTCACCCAGGAAGCCAGCAGAGAAGAGAACCCCGCCGACGACTCTTGCCGTGTCTGTCTCTTGCACACCTTGTCTAGGACGTGCTTTTTTATATCTGTGTCTATCTCTAAAGCTCCTCTGAACAAACCTCACGGTCCAGAAGTGAGAATCGTTGTCTTCCTCCTCAGCAATGGTTCTTTTTTCATTTTATAAGCGTATCCATTGATGGCACAAGAGGCTGACACCCAAAAGTCCCCAGGGAGGTGAGGTAGTAAAGACTAGGGGGTGGGGGTGGCTCCCCCAGGAGGGACCTTCCCCACACACTAGCTGTCCAATAGCAATCATCCTACTAGTGCTGTCAATCTTCTCTTCACTGATCCTGAATCACTGTGGCTGCCGTTGGCTGAAGGGACAGGATGAGCCCATCCACCACCGGCATCTGCCCCGCCATGTGGCCTCCGGGGCTGGGAGACGCCGTGTGCTCTCAGCTCCCACCCAGCATGTCCCGCACCCCACGCTGAGCCAGCCTAGCTCTCCAGCTTGTGATCTGACGCGTGACCGAAGCCCAAGCCACAGCCAAGGCCCCCGGGCAGGAGCGGGGGGACCCGCCTGCTTCTTAGAGTCCCCTTTAAGTTTCTCTTGACACAGTCTGCATCTTCCAGCTGTGGCTGAATTAAGTTTTATTAACTGACCATCTGAAAGAGCAGAGAACTAAACACTGGGGAGGGGGGTGGTCGAGTCCCACTCTCCTCTTTCTGGCCACATCTAGCAAGGGCTAGACCAGCAACACTGGGAAACGGAGTCTGGTCTCTTAGCGGGACACACGCTGCAGCTCGGAACACAATCGCGCCTCCGTTTTGCTCAGAGAAGGGGATTGGGCGGCAGTCAGAACCATGGACAGGAGCAGCGGCTGGAGCAGCCCGACACACACCCTGTGGCGGCTGCTGGACTTTACCACTTAATGACAACAACCCCACCAGGAGTCCTGTCCGTATCAAGCTCTATTACATCATTGCCACATATTATCACGTATCACCACATCGACTGTTCTGCAGAAAGAGGTTAAAACCTTTGCTGGTTTGAATCTCCAGGTCCCACATGAAAATGCGGGGGGGGAGGGGAGGGGATGGTGGAGACCCCATCATCTGGCTTCACGCCCACGAGGATGCGATTCTTTCTTCAACTCCGCTTGTCTCTTGGTAGATTCTCATGTGTGAGAGAGATGGGCAGGGGGAGGAGGGGGAACTTTCCAGGCTCATTCATAATAAATGTTTACAACAGATATTCAAAAACATTTTCTAAATCTCTTTCTGAAAGAAGTATTTAAATCACTTCCATTTAAGCAGATCTGATCCTGAGAATATTTCTAGAAGGGGCAGCTGTGTAAACTGCTGGCGATGGATGTGGTAAAGCCAAGGTCAGAGAACAGACAAACGTAGTCCAGTGAGAGAAGGGGTGCGTCACCCTAACACACCACATGTGAGCCGGGTGAGCACCCAGAGCGGTGAGGGGGTCCACAAATTCTAAATGCTGTATTGGGGCACGATGCCGGCCCGCGCTTAAGCCTGATCCCTGAGGTTCTATGCTGCAAGCCAGGCGTGGAGGGGGCTTGTCTACGATCCCATCTCTCGGAAGCCGAGGCTGGAGGATCACACCTTCAGGCCAACCTGGGCTGCCCGCCGAGTGCATGGCTCCTTCTGTAGAGCGAACCCTAACTCTGACCTTCTCTATGTGACACGGTCCCTGGCCGGACGGGAACCCAGATGCCTCCATCTTGACCAGCTGCCACGGGACGCAGCTGAGGGAGACCCGCCATTGTCTCCTGTGATAGTTAATCCCGGTGTCAACATGATATATCTGGCATTAACTAACATCAGCCATAGATCCCATGGAAACCTCCCTAGATCCCATGGGAAGCTCCCAGTAGCGGACCACATAAAAGGAGCCACAGAAAAGAACAGAAGACACAAGAGAAGAGACTCTCTAGTGCTAGGAATCACTCTTTCCTCCGGCCGCCGGGTTTCTTTGCTTCTTCGACCCTCCAGCTTCGAGGCTCTCCAGGAATCCTCCAGTCTTCAGCCGTCACCCACTAGACTACCGGACTGAGCAGCTACTGGCAGCCTTCGTTGGACTACCTCGGCCATATCTGTAAGCCAACTCAATGCATTCCCTATATATATTCGTTCTGTTGGTTCTGCAGCTCTAGAGAACCCTGAGTAGTACTGCAGGCTATGTGCCAGGGTGGGTGCTTGCTACATCACAGTGTCCCTTTGTGAGGACCCTAGAGACCGTCCTGTGGCCGGGGCCAGGCAAAGCTTTTCCTGGACAGCCGGGAGGTTCTCGCCCTGTGGACACACGCGTTGCTTCCTGGACTCCCTTTGTCGTCTCTGCTGGGCCAGAGCTGGAGTCGGTACTTGGGTGATTCTCCTTTCTCCATTGTTCTGTATTATTTTCCTCAGCTCCTTTTAGTCAATAATGCTGTTCTCTGTGCTCCTTTCTGAAATCTAACCAGACGCGATCACCTTGAAACCATATTTAAAGCTAAACGGACTAGAGTTTCAAATATTCCAGTTTATTCTTTTTATGCTGACTTTACATATGGGTGGCTTCTTTACCTCTCAGACAATCTTGCCCAGATTGCATGAGCACACACAAGGATTAAAGACCCCCTAAATCTACTCTAGTCAACTATTTGACAAGTGAGGCAAAAGAAAACACGTTCCTTCAAGTGTCACTTTTGAGAGCAGGGCTCAACAAGGAAGGCATAAGCAGGCCCGCAGGCTCTTTATTCCTGACTTTCCTAATATTCACCTCACTTATCCTGCTCAGATTCTGCGCTGGCTCTCATGAGAACACCAGAGAAGATGGCAGGCTGGGCGGGTGGTGTGTTCTTTCTACCCACACCAGGTCTGCCTAGGTGCCAGGCCCAGATACCTACATCTAAGCAGCAAGAGATGGAGGGCTTGTCCCATAGTGGGACATCTGGTCCTACTAGGTGCCAGGCCAACACTTGCATCTGGGTGATGGGGGGAGCAGGCTGGTCTTGTGGACGCCTGGTCCACACAGTGTCAGGCTTTGACACTTCAGTCTGGGTGATGGGCGATGGGCTGGTCTGGTCTTGTTCCTGCACGCACAGCTGGTCCCTTTAGGTTCAGAGCGGTGACGCATGCATCCGGGCAGCAGTCCTCGAGGGTGGTCGCGCCCTGAGCTTGTGAGGACGACAAATCCCCAAGTGGCGCCCCAAAAGCTCTGAGAAGGAAACTCAGAATCTCGAGGCGTCGAGCCTCACTGCTCAGGGGCAACGCTTGGGATGCGGGAGATGCTAACGGGTGGTGGACCCCGGAGCTGCAAGCCGAGGCCCAGGCCGAAGGGGGCGTTTCCGCCCCGACCCCCGGAAGTTGCGCCACCCGAGGCCCGGGCGGGCCGGACCGCGCCTGCCCGCAGCGGGCGCCCCTGCGGCCCCCCGCGCGGCCCGCTCCCCTCCGCGCGCTCCCGAGCCGCGCGCCCCCGGGGCGGCGGGCGGGCGCGCGCGCGGTCACGTGGCGGCGGCGCGCGCGGCTAAATAGTCGGCGCCGGCCATCTTGGGCGAGAAGCCGCAGCGCCGCCGCCCCGCTCGCCGCCGCCGCCGCCAGCCCCGGCCGCCGCCGCCGCCCCGCTCACCCCGTCTCTCCGCAGCCTCGTGACACGGCGATCCGGGCGGGCCCCGCAGGAATTCTACCCCCTCTCCGGCCTCGCACTAGTGTCGCATGTCCACTATCCAGAACCTCCAATCTTTCGGTAAGGCCCCGCCGCTTTTGTCTCGGCGCCCAGAAGATGGCGACCGGGCCCCCCGGGACCCTCGCCCCCCTGGGAACGGCGGACCCCGCCCCCGCCGCCGGGCCGGGCCCGAGGGGGCCCCGGGGACCCACGGGAGATGGGGTGGGGGGACGAGCCGGGACTCGGCGGGGATGCGGGGGGCACTCGGCGGGGGTGCGGGGGGCACTGGGCGGCTAGGACGCTCGCCAGGGTTGGGGGGCCCTGCCCTTGCCGGGGCTCGAGGCTCGGGACCTGGGAGACCGCGACTCGCGGGGGTCGGGGGTTTGGGGGGAGGCTTACGAAAGACTGGGGCTCCGGGACCGGGCGACTCAGGGTCCGCAGGAATCGGGGGGCCCGGTGGCTTGCGGGGGACCTGCGGCTGCTGCGGGGCTCACTGGGAGGCTGGGGGACGTGTCTGCAGGAAAGTGGGAGCCGGGCCCGTGGCTGGACCTTGGAGCGCGGGGGGCCCGAGCCGGGCACTGGGGTCCGCAGACGCAGCTGCCTGAGCAGAGACGGGGAGCCCCCGCGTCGAGGGCTGCGGACCGCTGGGTGGTGACCGGGAATCCAGCCCCAAGGCCCTGTGGACACGTCCCGGTGCGTCTTCAGGGCGCAGCCCGTTAACGGACCCGCCAGCCCGGTGTCCTCAACGTGGTGGAGATGACGCATGTTTTTATAGTGGCTGCGAAAACAGTTCTCTATAAATGCCGTGTTTTCGCATTACAGAACAACAATAGTATCTACTGGTGACCTTTTTTGAAAATATTTTTTTTCTAAGCTCAAATGTCAGCAAATGTCACCTGCTCAGGTTTTTCTCACTTTGTGAGGGTCCTGGAGGTGGTCATGTGCCACCCCAGCCCATCCCCACCAGCAGAATGAAGCAGGATCCTGGAACCTTCCTGCTTCTCCCGACTGCGCTTACTCCGCTCTTCCCCCTTCCCATCTGCAGACCCCTTTGCTGATGCAACTAAGGGCGACGACTTACTCCCGGCAGGGACTGAGGATTACATCCACATCCGCATCCAGCAGCGCAACGGTCGCAAGACGCTCACCACTGTTCAGGGCATTGCAGATGATTATGACAAAAAGAAACTTGTGAAGGCTTTCAAGAAGGTGGGGGGCCAGAAGGGGGGTGCATGCAGAGCCATCCATACAGGGATCAGAAAGGTGGGGGCCAGGAAGTGGCTCAGGCAGAGGTCAGCTCAGAAAGGTGAGGGGTCAGGGAGGGTGGGTGGACACAGTCATTCAAACAGGTTCTGAAAAGTGGGAGGAGATAAGACTACACAGCCACTGGTCCAGGAGTGGAAGATAGGCCCCCAGGCTGAGCAGCCGATGCGCGGGTCCGAGAAATCACGTTTGCTTGTCTATGTGGCTAAGAATAGTTGGTCCTAGGAAAGCTGGTTCTGTTTCTTATAATTAACAGGAATTTGGTTGCTCTTCATGTAAGATTCCCATCTCAAATACGCCAATGACTTTCAAATAACAATGTGACCTTCTTGAGGTTCCACATAAAGTCATTTGCTTTATGTGACCTACAAATTCATTCTTGAACTATCTTCATTTTGCAGGACCAGGAATTATAATCTGATAATGCAGTTGAACCAACTTAGGTAGTTAGTTTAGGTTGGTTCTTACAGTTGAGTAAAACTTCATTGACTTTGACTAAATGCTTCCATTTACATATTCTAGAAATTTGCCTGTAACGGTACTGTGATTGAACATCCTGAGTACGGAGAGGTTATTCAGCTTCAAGGTGACCAGAGGAAAAACATTTGCCAGTTTCTCCTGGAGGTGCGTGGCGTGCGCCCAGCTCCCGAAGCTGCTCAGATCTGCTTAGTGACGGTCGTGTGAATGGAGCGAGCGAAGTGTCTGAATGGAAGGAATTGGTGTAGACTTTGGGAAGACTGTCCTGTGGGCACCGCAGTAGGTGGCGGTGTGGGCGTGTGGCGTGGGTGTGCTCCTGGGGGAGTGTGTGACTTGACTCCTGTGTCCAGGTTGGTATTGTCAAGGAGGAGCAGCTGAAGGTGCACGGATTCTGAGATGAACCTCGACGCGTGAAGATTTGCTGGCTCCCTTTCGTTCTTTCTACCCAGTTTGGCTGCCTCGGGCGATGATTCTCTGCGGTACACGGCGGACTTTTTCTTTCTGGAATCCTCCAGACCTGCACTCACACCTGCATGGCTACGGAAGACATGGGGTATGTAGGCTAGTGACGCATAAGAAAATCGCAGTGAGGTGGTGACCGTGCCCCCATGTTCATCTTAACACGTTTCCAATGGAAAATCCTTTGTTTCGAGTGTTTATTTGTTCGTTGTTCAGTTTAGTGCTTTTCACTGGATCACATGTTTTTTTGTTGTGTTAAACCATGGATGTTGCAGCTTAACAATAAAAACCTGTGAGTCCGTCCATGAGCAGTGGCGCTCCCAAGTGTCTTCAGCTGGAACCTGCTTTCTGCAACACTCTTTGCGATTCGCCCGACGGCTGCTTCGCGCGAGGAGAGCATGCGTGTCTCATGGCTTTTCTCTTTCTGAGCCACGGTGTGCAGGAGGGTGTGAGTCGGGGTCAGAAGGGATCGGTGCTCTGACGTGCCCTTCTGAGGCTCACCCCTCAGCTCCAGATACACAGACGCTGTGCCCCAAAATCTATCAGTCACGATGCCTGGGAGTGTGGGAGGTGGCGTCCCGCCTGCCACCTGGCAGGCACGGTTCAGGCCACTGTTCCTAGTGCTAGACAGCGCAGGGTGGAGCCCCGGCTCCTTCACCAAGGAAGCAAGAGCCCGGGCGGCCGTGGCCAGTGGCCAGTCAGAGCCGGTTCTGCAGCGTCCTCTTGGCTCCCTGATGTCTTTAGTAGGTTATTGCTCAGGTGGACACATTAGGCCAGGACACTGTGCGGCTGGGGCTCATTTTTCTGCAAGGGCGACATGGAGAACGAGGGCGCGAGCAAACTTAAGTGCACCCTGACTGCAGGGCCCCCAACCAGCGCCCCAGCTCTGGCTTGACCTCGATACCAAGGTCCACCCCACGGTGCTACCCCAGCTTTTCAATCAGCCCCATGGTGCCCCGCAAGAGTAGTCTCATTTGGGGGAGAGAGGTACGAGAGCGTTCTCTCTGGTCTGTGAGGACCTGTCTGCTTTTGTACGAGGCAGGACTGTGAGCACATTGCCACAGAGCTGAGCTAATGGCTAGCAATGAGGGGAAAGAAGGGCGCCTAGTCCCATGAGCCCGTGCGCCTGATTGGAGGTCCCTGTGGGACAGGCCCATCCTAGAGCCAAGAGGACACAGCGCAGGCTGCCTTGGCCTGGGCCACCGGGAATGCAGCATGTATCTGCAAGCTTCCAGAAGCCACTCGGGATAGCTTGGAGTGACCACCCTCGGCTGGACGCCCATGAGCCTCGGGGAGCCAGGCCGACAGACCAGGGGCTGCAGAATAAAACTCTGTAGTTAGTGTTCAGTGAAAAGTCCCAGGCAAGACAGGCTTGTCCCTGGGCTCGGGCCGTTAGGAAACGGGCGCTGTGGTCCAGGCTCAGTTCTGTGAGTCAGCCTGCGTCTCCGGAAGAAGCCGCCCGCCGGCCTGCTCAGGGACTTTGGCAACGCGCTGTTCTGTGAGGGGGTGACGTTGGCATCCCATCTCCAAAAAGGAACAAGTCACTCTGCAGGCCACCAAAAGGAATTGAGAAATGGCGGCTAACAGATGGAGGGGGTCACAGTTGGGAAAAGTGCAGCTTGTTGGCTCGCCCACATCCACCTGTCCCACTGGGCTGAGACCTGTCCCCAAGCTGGATGTGCACACGCGAGGTGGCTGCTGGAAGTGAAGGCATCTTTGCAGTGGGCTGGGATCCCTTGCGGTGCTGTTTTGGGGGCGGTGCTTGTCTCCCACACTGACAGGTTCTCCTGTGCTGTCAGTCACTCACCTATCAGGATTCAAGTGAACAGGGTTGGTTCCCGTGAGGAGAAGGGGTGCGGGGCGTGGTAGGTGACATGCAGCCAGCTGGACAGCGTGACTAGCTCACCTGTGAGGACTGCCTGATCCTACACCCGGGGGCTGTCCATCTTCATGGCCTGCTGGGCTCTGCACCTGCCAGCGTGCGGGAGAACCCCCCCCAACCTCCCTCTAACTCAGAGAAGAGGTGAGTGTGGTGGCTCACGCCTGTCACACCCCAGCATTTAGGTGTGAACAGTTCAAAGCCAGCCTCAGCTACATGGTGTGAGGCTAACCTGCACTACATACTACGTAGAAGTAGGTGCCGTTGCCTTGAGACATATCAGAGTCTAGAGTCCAGAGCTAAGCCATGGGCTGTCGCCTGGCCCACAAGGAGCTAATGTGCACCCCTAGATTGCCCTGCACCCCTTTTCACCCTAGGTCCACCTTTGAGCCCATTGGGCAAAGAAAGATGAGGTGCGAGGAGTGGAGAGTCAGAAAGCGTGGTCCACGTCCGTGCTGTTGGAAGGCCCCTGTAGGCTTTGGGGGGAGACGCTGTCCCCTGTCCAGCACCTCCTGGGGAGGCATTAGTGCCTCTGACTTGAGAAGTATTAGTCCAGTGTTCAGATGCTTGTCAGCCTCAGGGTGATTATAGGAGTGGTGGACACTCCTACCCACCGCCCCGGTCAGCGCTGGAAAACGTGGGATGCCTCCCAACTGTGCTGTTCAAGCAGGATCCATCAGCGCCCTCTTGCGGCCACTTAGGGAACAGATGGCCCGTGCAACCAAGAAGGCGGAAAGTCCCTGCATTGACCCACCAGCTGACTGCTGACCTGTATTGGAGGACGATGTGGCCAGGGGCATATCCCTGAGGTCCATGAGGACCCCAAACACCTTGCTAGACCTCAAGAAGGCGAGAGAGACGCTGCAGGGTCTTCCCTGGGGATGTACACAGTTATCTGGTCTACCTGGTCTAGACGGAACTTCTTGTAAACAGGATAGTAGTGTTGGTCTCCAGGGAGTAGTTTGCAGTGTGTGTGTGTGTGTGTGTGAGAGAGAGAGAGAGAGAGAGAGACCAGTCAGAGCAACATACTGTTAAAGTGCCTTTGGGCTACCTGGGCCCACCCTCTTAGGGAAGGGCTGAAGGCTGGGGTGGGGAAAGACCATCCTACTGGGCGGCCACAGCACGTGCTGTCATTGCACTTAGCCCTAGGCACACAGCAGGCACCAGGTGTCAGGGGTGGGGTTAGATGAGGAAGGCAGCATCCCGGGCCTGGGCGTCACCCCCTGAGATACCAGATCCTGTGGGTGTGTCCCCAGTTCTGTGGGTGTGTCCCCAGTTCTGTGGGTGTGTCCCCAGTTCTGCTTCTGCCCCATGGGTCCTGGGCAGAAAGCCGATGTCGATGTCGTTTTCTCCTTGACTTCTTGGTCCAGGAGACATTTGTGGCATTGCGGAGATATGTGAACTCCTCCCACTTGTGTTTTTAGTACCTGTCTAAGGGAGGGGAGAAAGGACCACCTTTCCCATAAATAATCATAAGTACTTTTGGATCTCCACAACACAGACCCGCGTAGGCTACTAAATGCTTCTGAGCTAGTCACTCCCTGGGTTTCCTTTGCTCAATAAACCTGTAGCCGTTAAGACAAGAATGGAGAGAAGCCGCTCACACGGAGGTAATGAGATCACACCGAGGGAGGTAGTACAGTTTAATTACATTTTGCAGTGAACTCTGTGGGGACCACATCGCATGGTGCTTGGTGGCAGGAAGTGCTTCACAAATTAGCTTTCATTAATTATCAAGGAGAAAGCCTAGGTCCTGTGAGCCGTATGCAAATCCGTGGGAAGGCGTGAGGCCCCTTTGGGGACTGAAGCTGTCTGTCCTCACCTGGCCGTGCGCCCTGGGATTCAGTCGGCTCACAGGTGGAGTGGCAGATGGGAGCGAGGTGCCACCTGATGCTCCTCTTTCACTCCTGTTGGCTTCTTGTCGTCGCTCCTGGTGGGCCGTTTTGTTTTGTGTTTGAGACGCAGCTTGGCTGTGTGGCTTAGGCTGCCACCGACGGTTCTCTAGCTGTGCTGGGGCTGCATGCATAACTCACTGTGTCTTGCTTTTGCTTTTTTTTAATCAGTATTTCCAAAAGTTTATCAGCTTTCAAGATACAACTTGTTTTTTTAACTGCATTTCATGTGTGTGTGTGTGTGTGTGTGTGTGTGTATACGCGTGCATGTGCACGCACGTGTATACGTGCATTCCCACACATGCATTTGCAGAGGTCAGGGACCAATGTGGAGGTGATTCTCTACGCCCATCTTTTTTTTTTTTTTTTAATTTCAGCTCATACAAACTTATTAGGTACACCAGTTCCCTCCCTTCCTCCTCCTCCCCCCTCCCACCCCCTGCTCTCCCTCCCCACCCCTCTCCCTCCCCATCCCCCAGTGCCTCCCGCCCTAATTCCCAGAGAGTCCTTTCTTGTGCATGTCTGATTTTCCTCTGGGCCCTCCTCTCCGATGACGTACAAGGACCCAGTGGCCTTTCCCTGAACCCTTTCCTGTGTTCCCCTTAGGTATAGGAACACTGCTGTGGCTGCCAATCCTTTACCTCCAAGGCTCTTGGTGCCTTTAGCAGATGCTAGACTTTGTGAGGTCAACAGTGTGTTGGACAATGCGCAGGGCATGCAAAGTCCAATTATGATTGCTTCAGCCCTAACTAGTATAGAGTATCTTATATATCATTGCTCCTCCCATCCTTTTGCTCTTACACTCTTACCGCCCCCTCTTCCGCAAATTTCCCTGAGCTTCAAGATGGGGAGAGACTAAGCTGACCTAGTTCTAGGTGGTTGATATAGAGTCTCTGAAGTTCTGGATTGTGGTTTGTTGATTTTCTTTTGCAGTTTTGCTGCTCCTGCAATGCCCTTCACTCCATCCTGGTGTCTACGCCCATCTTTATGAGAGTTGTGGGGATCAAAGATTGTGCTTGTGTGGCAAGCCCCTCTCCCCGGGCCACCTCCCCAGCCAGATCACCTGGTTTTCATAGCCCTCCCCGCTGTCTTCTTCAGCTCCGCCTGCTAGTTGTTAGCGCTCCACTCTCTCCTTTAGCCATCTCTGCTTAGATGCAGGTATTCATCATTCACCTACGCCGCCGTCTTTCCATTTATTATGATTTGAGAGGCAGGGAGAGAAGGTGCCCACGTGCTTGCTGAGACACATGGGTGGAGGTCAGGGAACAACTTTCGGAAGTCAGTTCTCTCCTTCCACCACGTGGACTTCAGGGGATTCAACCCAGATCACCAGGTTTGCCTGCAGACACCTCGGCCACTGAGCCATCTTCAGTAAGTCCTTCATGTCTGGGGAGCCCCGGGGTCTACCCATAGCCCACCACATGCACCTCTGTGCCCTCCTCACGCCTGGTCCACTTTGCCTTCCTGTTTGTTACAATGTATCCTTCCTGTTTGTTACAATGTGTCACGCCTTAGCACACCTGAACCACAAGCCCACGGTGCAGTACCTACATGTGACCAGTAGGTGATGCTCTTGGCCCGTTTGTCAGCACTTCACACACATAACCAGTGGTCATGTTTTTGAGGTTGGCTGAAGGTGGTGGAATGCTGGGTGTGTTATCAGATGCTCCAAATGCTTCAGAAAAAAAAAAAAAGTCAAGCATCTGCTGTAGACAAAAGTGAAAAAGTAAAAAAGATGGAAACTCAACCCGCGAAGCCATCTGTTGCAGTCAGCCTGCATGGTTGCTGATAAATGACCATCACACAGTTTAAGGGAACAAGGAATTTACTTTCTTACGACAGTCCGGTTACAGTTCATAGTCCAGCTTGACAGGAGAGCACACACCAACACCAGGGCAGAGGGAATTGGCCACCATAACGGCTGAGAGATGGACAATCCTTACTTACCAGACCAGCATGTCTGGCCAAGTATACAGAAGGATGCCCACTCTCTCAACCAGCTCTCTGTGATTTATCCAGGGCCTAATCCCACCCACCATGGGCTGGGTCTTCCCCAGCAGCCAGACAATCTCCTTCAGGTTTGCTCTGGGCTTAACTCAACCATCAACTCTCTACACCTGTGCCCAGAGCTCAAACCCTCAAGAGTCAAGTTGATACCTGTGCTTAACTATGACACCATTGAAGTACATTGGGAACACGTGGGCAGCACATTGGCAGTCAAACTGAAAAACAAAGTAGATGTCGGCTGGTGCAGCGCCCTCCCTGGGCCCCCCAGAGGGACGGCACTTGGCACTCTCGCCTGACCCCTGGGCCCGGGTGTCCAGGACCCCACGGGCCGAGAACCCCTGGCTGTCCCTGGGCTTCAGCTCAGTAAAGCACCCACTGCTGGTCCACGGCCTCGCCTGCCCATCCGGCTCCTCTGGGGCTGATCTCACACGGCTGGTGAGTACTCTGTCCCGAGCCCCCTAAAGGTCTGTCAATGTCTTCTAACCAATGCACTGACTCTATCAGCTCTTGGCCTCAGCCTCCTCCAGGGTGTCTTTGACCTCTGTGACCTCTTTAACCTGTGCGACCGCACGCGTGCGCACACACACACAGCATCAACATGAGAGTGACCTGAGAGTTAGCTTTAGTGACCAGGATTGGAGTCAGAGAGCCTGTGCTGGACAATTGCCAGCTCCCCGGGAGAAGAGCGGCAGCCAGTGAAACTGCTCTAACCTGTGGATTTGTGGTCGCTTGTGAATTTGTGGATAGTTCCCTTGTCTGTGGACGTTTCTGGAACAGCACTGCTCATGACACCAGGCAGGTTCCCCGGACTTCCACACAAGGAGATCTTTCTCCTGGAAGGCGGGGAGCCCAGCTTGGCAGCAGGTGGAAGCCGCGGGGAGAGGGTGGGGGACCCTTACCCAGCCTGGGACGTTAAGTAGGAAGAAGGCAGTGGGTGGAGTCATGAAGATACAGCAGGGAATTTTTGTGTTAGCACCAAAAATAAACCTAACTAGGTCCCCGCTAAGGGACCACCCTTCTGGGCTTTCATGCAAGGGCAGGTGCACAGGGCCGGACACCCTGACACACTAGATGCATCTGGAGGAGGCTCATAGGGTGGCACTGGGAAGAGTCACGTGACCGTGTGAAGGGGCTTCAGAGCTGGTGTAGCAGACGGGCGGCAGTGGGACCAGAGGTCGGGGAATGAGCAGAGAAGGAAAGTACTGGAAGGCATTACGTGAAGCAACACCATCCGCGAGACCGTCCAGATCTCTATAGTTGGAACAGCAGGCGGAGCCAACCCTTGCGTTTGTGATTCTGAGCTATCTAAAGAAGCACATGAATTAGATCCACCCCCAACACGTGAGTCTTAACTTGTTCCCATGTATGTTTAGGTCGCTGATAAGGTGCAGGAGAGGACATAGAGCTGAGTAACATGACAGTGACATCATACGTGTTGAGCCCACGGCAAATCCTGTGTTTGTTCCCGGCCATAGTGCAGGGTCCTTTATTGCAGAGTTTCTCCGAGGACTTCTTGGTCTGTATGAACGTGAGTCCCCGGGTAGCAGCAAAGTCCTTTTGGGACCCCATAGTGGTGGGGTGTTTTCACCTCTCGGTGGGGAGCCGCAGTAGCGGTGGATGCTGATGCGCTTATTCTTGCCATCTACAATCACCCGCCAAATGAATCTTTTGGGGGCGCCGTGTAAGATGGCTCAGGAGTTCTTGCATGGAGACCCGGAAGGGCTCTCCTGCCACGGTTCATCTGACTCAGCATCGCCACATGGCAGCAGGACACTCGAGAGTCATGGACTCGCCTCGGCTTTTCTGGTGTGTCCGTCAATGCGCTGCTGCAGGGTGCGGCTGACGGAAGTCACATGATGTAGAGACAGGCCCGTGAAAGGTCACCTCGGAGTTTCCTACCAGGATGCCAAGTCCCATGCAGTCTCTTTGGATGGACATATTCATAAAGTCCGTATTGTATTGTGGTCTAGTGGGCCGTTGAGCTGACCCCAGTTTCCAGACGAGTCTCGCACGGGGCCATATCCCCAGAGCGTTTGGGGCAGGGCTGTCTGACAAGCGGCGTCGTTACAGTTTGCTCTGGACTCGGATCTCCATCCCCAGACTTTACTATCTTTACCCCTCAAATCCTGACATGGACCCCCTGGCAATAACTTGTCTAGCAGCAATGCTTCGAGGGAAAAAGAAAGGTGTCTTATGAAACTGCTCAAAGGGACTGGTGCTTAGAGAGAGAGAGAGAGAGAGAGAGAGAGAGAGAGAGAGAGAGTCTGGCCTCAGCATGCATCCATGAGCTGCCCGTCAACGCCTTCACCCACACAAGCATCCGGGCTGCATCCACACTGCACTTCGCCTTTAACTAAACTTTAATTTACTCCTGCCGGGTCTCTGTGGCCACACGCTGCTGGGAATCAGGGCACGCCACACCCTGGACCCCCAGCCAGAGTCCATGGAACCCCCAGAGGATTGAAGTCACGAAGGATTCTCCTGACGGTTCAGTCCCAGTGCTGCGCCGGGGAAGGCACAGCCTGCCCCTCACATACACTCCGGAAGGATGCTTCCAATAGCCCCACCCCCCAAACTCAGATTTACACAAGCCAGGATTATGCAACTGTCCATTGACCCCACCTTAGTTCCCATGGGAGTCATCAGAAGAGCAGGAGCCCCAAGCCCCTCACATGTCTGACGAGACACCCCGTGCCAGGCACCATGGGGATAGGGGAGGAAATCGGCTTTCTGCAGACTTTGCCAAGGCCCTTCCCACTGGGCACCTGCGAGCTGCCTGCCCCCCTCACCTGCCTCCCTTAAGGGCTCCTGGCCGTGTGACTGTGGGACCTCTGACACGTGGGACCCAGAAACCTGTGTCCCCTCCGGGCACAGCCGCCACTCTGCTCGGGAGGTGTCCGCCTGCCCATCTTTCTAGATCTTTCCATCTTTACAGGGGTCCAAGTTCCAGCCCTTCATATTTGACTTGCCCAACTTTTTGGAATCAATTCAAAAAGTTTAAAACACAGCGAAGCCCAAGAGAAAGTGGTGCCCCGTGCCAGGCTTCTTAGGTGGGTTTTGGGGAGCAAACCCAGGTGTCCATGCTTGGGCTGCAAAGACTCTGGGGTGCTGTCTCCTGCATTGTGTCCAGGAACCCACATCTGCCGTCCTCTGATCAACCATAGCACCTCCCCCATTCCTGTCATTTACTGCATTTGACAGAGCCCGTGCGACAAGCCCCTTGAGTGCTAGGAAAACAGAGCGAGGTGAAGCCAGCAGATTAATTCTCCACAGGGAAAGAGAAATAGACCAGCCCACTTCCACACACAGCCGTAGAGGGGGGCCACACAGAGTGGGGGGGAAGGGGAGGGCAGGAGGCGAAACAAAGTGGGGGAAGGAGCTGAGCTAGAAAGTGAGGTCACCCACCCTGGAGTTGGTACTGCAGGCTGCCCCCAGCGCCACATGAGGGGGGGTCTTTGTACCTCCATGCTGCAGGTCCAGTGCCTACAGGCTGCTGTGGGGGGCCACGGAACGCTAGTTGGAGCCAGAAGGTTTCTGAGCCATGAGCTTCCAACCCGCGCAGCCGCAGGAGGTGGGCGCCTGGCCTGCAGAAGGCATCTTCCGGGGGACACGGCAGTGACACTGGACAGGGGTGAAGCTGGCTACATCCGGCGCTGTGCGGTGCGGAGCACCGGCCTCTGCATGGCGAGCGGCTTGAAGTCCACGTGTCAAGGGATATGACCAGAGAGCACGGTGCGAATCTTTGCAGGAAGGTGCAGCTCGGCCCTGGTCAAGCTTTCCCTTGGACTTTGGTGGTCACATCTGGCCGAAGTGACGATAATTATTGTTGTTGAAGTCACAGCGGAAGCCGGGTCTTCAGCAAGGCCTGGAGCTGCCAGGAGCTTAGGGATGAGGACGGTTGGAGGCGTCCGTGGCTCGGGGCAGTTGGACAGCGTCACCTGCCAGGAACCGTGCTTCCGTCGGATGCAGACGGGGTGCGCGCGGCCACGAGCAGAGAGCTCATCACTGAGGCAAGCCGAGGTTGGCAACCCGGGTCTCCCTGTCGGGAATGGGGGGAAGGCAGGAGCCACCTGCCAGGATGTGGGGTACCAGTCGGAGGGGATCTCAGCCTTCTGCTGGAAATGACTTTGCCCCTGGGGAGCTTGCTATCCCCCCGGGAGCCCGCAGCTCTGCAGCTACCTGGAGCTGGGGACCAGATGCTAAGCACTGTGGGAGCAGGAAGGCTTGGGGGGCTGCGGTGAGCAGATGCACTGAAGTCAGCCTGGGGGCTACAGACATGTCCCGCTGTGAGGCACCGTCAGCTGGGGCAGGCTGGAGTCCTGAGTCCCTCTGTGTGTGTGTGTGTGTGTGTGTGTGTGTGTGTGTGTGTGTGTGTGTGTGTGTATGTGTGTGTAGAACCACGGGCGAATTCAAGAAACCACCGTAGATCGCCTCCACCTTGTTTACTCTGCCCCGGGATTCACAGGCTCCGCCCTACCAGGACCAGAAACGCAGGCCGCCCCCACTTCCACCTGGCATCTATATGTGGGGTCTTAGGATCCGAACTCAGGACTTTCCACCTACAAGGCAGAGGCTTAACCCCTGAGCCACCTCTCCAGCCCCCGTAGTTTAGCTTGCCTCTGGGCAGGAGAGAAGGAGAGAGCCAGAGAGCCGGAGCAGAGAGCTCTACAGAACCCCACCCCCCCAAAAAAATTTCTATGGCCTCTGGACTCTCTAGACTTTGCTAAAGGGTCATGGACTTGCTAGAGAAGTAGAACTGTGCAGGGCGGGGACTGAGGGCTGCCTGGCAAAGACGGCCTCCCTCAGGCCATTAAGGTGGTGGATTGGGGGTGCCAAGCAGAGGTGGCCTCCCTGAGGCCATTAAGGCGGCGGATTGGGGGCGATAAGTCGGAAGTGGATTCCGATGTCTCCTGCGGTTGATTCTGGGTTCCCTGTTCCAGCCAGGGCGGAGGAGTCTTTCGTGTAGTTGTGGCTGACACCCAGCAGGAAAGGACTTTTACTGTGAAGAGGTGGTGGGTGCCCGCGGCCCCTTTGCATAATTCATAGTCTGCCGAAGGGCCCATCAGTGTGGGGGTGGTTTCTGCAAATGCTTAAGAGATTTTTCTGTCCCTGGCTTGGTCTTCCTGGGTCTTGGCAGGAAAGGTAATTTCCCCCTGAGCTTCCGGCTCTAAAATGCATGACTCTATCAAGTTCCGAGATGAACGGAGGCCACGAAATGTAAAGAGTGTTTTGCCAAGCTGCGCACCGTGGTGCCCACAGGCTTGGCACCTGGGAGACCGAAGCAGGAAGACCCCAGAGTTCAAGCCCCCCTGAGCTTTGGTGTCAGTTCTGAGTCAGCCAGGGCTCTGCAGCAAGGGCATATCTCAGAAATAGACAGATGGGAGGCAGCAAGGTAGCTCAGCAGGTAGAAGTGCCTGCTTATAAGCGTGGAGCCCTGAGTTCAATCCCCAGAACCCGCATGGTGGAAAGAGCTAACTTTTGAAAGTTGTCCTTTGACCCTCACTGTGTATCATGGCGTACATGTTTGTTCTCTCTCTCTTTCTCTCTCTCTTTCTCATACACACTCAAAACAATATAAACATAAATGATAGAGATTATTAAAAATTTAATCTTGCCAATTTTGCCGACAGCACTTGCCAACCCAAGTGTGGTAGAACAGGCTTATGATTCTAGCATTCAGGAGACAGAGGCAGGAAGATTCAGGGTTCAAGGCCAGCCTGGGCTATAAATAAATAAGGTAAAAAGGAATAAAAAGACTAGCTGACGTGAACCTGTCCGCCTTCCTCTTCTCTTCTCAGCTGCCGAGCAGACCAACGGTGAGGAAGGACGGACACACAGCACGTTTGGTATTCAAATGAAAGCACAGGCAAGGGCGGATGCTAAGAGACAGCAGCCCGCAGCGGTGGGCGTGTCTGAGGACAGTCCAGGACCTGGGGTTACAGGGCTTCTCCTCCTTCCCTTGTTAGTGCATTTGACGCTGATCCTCTACCCCTCTGTCCTCACCACGTGGGGCTGATCTTCGCCTGTGTTGCAGTCAGCCTGCACCATTGCTGATAAATGACCATCACACAGCTTAAGGGAACAAGGAGTTTACTTTCTTACAACAATCCGGTTACAGTTCTCAGTCCAGCTTGACGGGAGAGCACGCACCAACACCAGGGCCAAGGGAACTGGCCACCATCACTGCATAACGGCTGAGAGATGGACAATCCTTACTTGCCAGACCAGCATGTCTGGCCAAGTGAATAGAAGGATGCCAACTCTCTCAACCAGCTCTCTGTGATTTATCCAGGGCCTAATCCCACCCACCATGGGCTGGGTCTTCCCCATCAGCCAGACAATCTCCTTCAGGTTTGCTCTGGGCTTAACTCAACCATCAGCTCTCTACACCTGTGCCCAGAGCCCAAACCCTCAAGAGTCAAGTTGACATCTGTGCTTAACTATGACACCCTGCCCGCCACACAACGTGCTTGCGACGAATGGGGTGGGTTCCCAAGGGGGCAAGGGCGGCACAGTATGAGGTTCGCTGTGGTGCATGACGGAGAAGGCCGTCCGTCCTAAATGACGTCTCGTCTTTGCCAATATTTCTAATTACCCTTTAGGCAAAGCAGCACCTAGATCCGTCTCCCCCTTTTAGCTGCAGAAGAGGGGTCTTTGACTTGATGTCTGACCTCCCATTCTGTAAACCAAAGGAATAAAGATCTGGGGCATGCCTCCGAGAGACAGGGAAGTTGTGAGTCTCTTGAGTTGCTTGATTTTTTTTCTTAATTGAACAACATGCTGTTGATTCTATGGACGCGGTTGCTAAAGCAGCGGTTGCTGTGGATTACTACCTGGGACTTCAAGAAATTGCAATGCTCCATTAACTGCACAGAGAGCTGCCTTACTGTGTGGAGACTGGATTTATTTGCTCAGCCGTGAGAACCTTGGGTTCACAGATTTTGTTTCAGCTCCTTTGAAAGGAATATTTACTTTACTAGAAACAATGCAAACAAATTATCTTTGGAACAATACACAGGGGGAAAATATGTTTCAGTAGCTTTGTAAGAAAGGCGCTGGGAGGGTTGGACGGGAAAGAAGCCAACTTCTTAGCGCAGGGCTGGAACCGAACAGGT
>JALPQD010000238.1:2680175-2696101 GCA_023101885.1 Typhlomys cinereus | reverse complement strand
TGGTTTACAGGGCTTCTCCTCCTTCCCTTGTTAGTGCATTTGACGCTGATCCCTCCCCCTCTGTCCTCACCACGTGGGGCTGATCTTCGCCTGTGTTGCAGTCAGCCTGCACCATTGCTGATAAATGACCATCACACAGCTTAAGGGAACAAGGTTTACTTTCTTACACAATCCGGTTACAGTTCTCAGTCCAGCTTGACGGGAGCAGCACCAACCACCCCAGGGCCAAGGGAACGGGCCACACCATCACTGCATAACGGCTGAGAGATGGACAATCCTTACTTGCCAGACCAGCATGTCTGGCCAAGTGAATAGAAGGATGCCAACTCTCTCAACCAGCTCTCTGTGATTTATCCAGGGCCTAATCCCACCCACCATGGGCTGGGTCTTCCCCATCAGCTAGACAATCTCCTGCAGGTTTGCTCTGGGCTTAACTCAACCATCAGCTCTCTACACCTGTGCCCAGAGCTCAAACCCTCAAGAGTCAAGTTGACATCTGTGCTTAACTATGACACCCTGCCCGCCACACAACGTGCTTGCGACGAATGGGGTGGGTTCCCAAGGGGGCAAGGGCGGCACAGAATGAGGTTCGCTGTGGTGCATGACGGAGAAGGCCGTCCGTCCTAAATGACGTCTCGTCTTTGCCAATATTTCTAATTACCCTTTAGGCAAAGCAGCACCTAGATCCGTCTCCCCCTTTAGCTGCAGAAGAGGGGTCTTTGACTTGATGTCTGACCTCCCATTCTGTAAAACAAAGGAATAAAGATCTGGGGCTCATGCCTCCGAGAGACAGGGAAGTTGTGAGTCTCTTGAGTTGCTTGATTTTTTTTCTTAATTGAACAACATGCTGTTGATTCTATGGACGCGGTTGCTAAAGCAGCGGTTGCTGTGGATTACTACCTGGGACTTCAAGAAATTGCAATGCTCCATTAACTGCACAGAGAGCTGCCTTACTGTGTGGAGACTGGTTTATTTGCTCGGCCGTGAGAACCTTGGGTTCACAGATTTGTTTCAGCTCCTTTGAAAGGAATATTTACTTTACTAGAAACAATGCAAACAAATTATCTTTGGAACAATACACAGGGGGAAAATATGTTTCAGTAGCTTTGTAAGAAAGGCGCTGGGAGGGTTGGACGGGAAAGAAGCCAACTTCTTAGCGCAGGGCTGGAACCGAGACACAGTAAAACCACCTTGTGGTGCAATCAGCAAAATGGCGCTGGCCCTGTTGAAAGTCAGTGGTGCAAAGAGGTCTCTGCCGCACCCACCCTCTCCCCTGTTCTCCTTCGGGTCCTCTGCTTTCCGTTCTCTACTTGGCCTCTCGCTGAATGGGACCATCGCGTCTCTAGCTTTCATCCAAGGTGAATTTCCAAGGACACTATTGGCAAATTCAGCTGCCGGATCCTCCTCGACCAGCCTCGGCTCGCTTCACATCTTCACAGTCAGTGCAAATATCACCGGGTCGTTTTGCTGCTGTTGTTTTTGGCTTCGTTTATTATCAAGGAGGTCAGTGCTGGGTGCTCTCCTCCATTGCTCTCCCCTGTTTGTGACACAGCCTCTCGCTGAGCCTGAAGCTCCTTAGTTCGGCTCCACTGGCTCCTGTGAGCCCCAGGGATCCACCTCCCCAGCTCCCGGCTTCCGGTGGGCTCCCGGGGTCCCCTGAACTCAGGTCCTCAGGCTTGGGGCACCAGTACTTTACAACCTAAGCTGTCATGTCCCCCCAACCCCCATCCAGAGTAGCTGGTTCAATCTGGACCCGGCTTTTTCTGCTGCTGATTCACTTCTCCCACTTATTGAAGGTTACTTCTCTGTTCCTTGGCTCTGTTTCTAGAATGTTCTATGGGATACTAGGCTTCCTGGATGCATCTCCCAGGCTTCTCAGCACTTCCCTCCCATGCCTGCACCCTTGGGGTCAGGTAGTGTTGTCATTCAGTGTGTCTAGTATCTGCAGTGCACGTATCTGCTGTGCACATCCTCTAGGTGTCATTACTGTGGCTCTTCTCCTTCCTCCCTCCTCCCTCTCCCTCCTCCCTCCCTTTTTCTTCCTTCCCTCCTCCCTCTCCCTCCTCCCTCTCCCTCCCTCCCCCTCCCCCTCCTCCCTCTCCCTCCTCCCTCCCTCTCTCCCTCCCCCTCTCCCCTCTCCCCTCCCCCTCCCTCTCCCTCCTCCCCTTCCCTCATCCTGCTCCCCTCTCCCTCTCCTGCCGCCTCCTCTCCCTCCCTCCCCTCCTCCCTCCTCCCTCCTCCCCCCCCCGCCTCGCCTTCTCCCTCTCCGCCCCTCCCCCGCTCCCTCCTCCTCCCTCCGCTCTCCATCCCATCCTCCCTCCCCTCGCCCCCCCCCTCCTCCCCCCCCTCCCTCTTCCTCCCCCCCTCTCCTCCTCCTTCCGCCCCTCCCATCCTCTCGCCACCCTCCTCTCTTTCTCCCCCCTCTTTCCTCTTGTCTTCCTCCCCCCCTTCTACCCGCTCCTCCCTCCCCCCCTCTTCGCAGTGTCCGTGTTTCTCCCTCAGTGTCTGAGAAGCTGGGCCTGGGTTCGTTCAGCCTTTTCTTCTCTGACGCTTTGATCTTTGGTGCTCTGTGTTCTCCCTCCTCCCCGCTTCCCCTGTCTTGTATTCACTCTGGACCTTTGGGCGGCACCTCTGCGCCGTCCAGCGTGGCTACGGGGCGACCTCAAGATCCAGCCGCCTGCAGTGAGGTCATTAGTTTCTGCCGAGCAACGACAAATGGCTCGTCCTCGCCGGACTCTCCCAGCCCGGCCGTTCCCAGGAGACGGTCACAGCACCCGCCTCTGAGGGACGGAGCCGCAGAGGAAAACAGCTGCCTGCCCGACCCCTTTTCCACCCAGGGACCATCTTTGGATCTTGAGATAAGGCTTTTCCTGAGAACCAGCACATCTGCTCCATGGAGTCACAAATCACACCTGCGCCATCCCTGGGGGCCAGGAGACACGGGCGGCCTCAGACCGGCTCATGCCGCCTTGCTCAAACCTTCAGGCAGCCCTCTTTCCACCTAGATGTCCATAACCTAAAATGTTATTCAAAACAGCCGTAGACTGTTTTCCTCCAAACTCAGTAGTGACCACATAAAAGACCCAGGTCTTCTATGAACGAGAGAGGAAACCAAGCCAGAGTTTGAGGGGCTCAGACCAGGAGGAAGGGGTGAAAGGTGAGAGAGAATTTGCTGGAAGATGGCATTGATGGATTCTCGGGGTTTGCTGGCTTAGGGGCTGGCCTTCATGCGCGGCTCAGCCGGCTCCGAGGAACCCGAGTCTAGTCTTGAACTCGCGCAGACACTATTGGCTGTGTGCTGGTGGTCCAGGGGCGTAGCAAGCCCGGCTGGGGAGAACAGTGAGGGCGCAGACTCTCGTACCCCAGATTCAGGTGCCTGCCTCACAGTACCCCCGGCTCACAAGACACAGTGTGAGGCTTCGTTCGGGGGGCAATCATTCCAGGACTGGCACGGTGGGAGTTTTGCAGAAGAAATCAGTCAACTGGGAACATTTCAACACTAACGATACTAACGATAAAAACGATAAGAAATTTCACATTCTTTCCAAAACCTAAAACTGTTTCAGGAGACCGTCATAAAAGATTATGAACGTATTTTTAACAACATAAAAAATTAGCCTACGGCAGGGAGAGAAGGAAGGAGACATGTCTTCCGCTCCATGTCGCGCTGCTGTGTGCAGACAAGTGTCATGGATGGAAAGCTCCTGTTGCAGCTCGGCCACCACGTGGGATCTGAGGAGGGTCCAGGAGCTGTGAGGGGGCTGCCCTGGGCTGATGTCCAGAGGATGGCCAGCTGAGAAGGGGAAGAGGACCGGTTGCCTCGCAGGACACAGCCCGTGCGTTGGCACATGACACAGAGCCCCTCTCTGTGGCTGGCTTGTGCTGGAGAGGGCTGGCTGAAGGGTATCGGGGTGCAGCAGCACCCCCGTGACTGCTACGGCTGGCGAGGGAGGAAGTGGGCAGGCAGGGGTGTGGGTCAGCTCCCGCCAGGCACGGGTCACATGGCGCTGGCCCTTCCAGGCCCTGGGTCCGTGGCTCGCTTCCTAGCATGGCCCAGGACCGGATCCACCCTGTGCCCTGCCGCGTAGACGTGCTGGATGGAGGTCCCAAGGGAGTGGGCGACAGGTCGGGTAAGAAGCATGTGTGCTGCGGGGGAGGGGGGTGCGCGTGTCTCTCCCGTCCCTTGAGAAGCCGTGCGAGCATGGCGTGTCCCACGGGGCCCTGGGGCAGCGGTGGTCTCCTAGCTCTGTGTGGCATAGTAGGAGTGCCAGCTGCCCCCAGGGGCTCATGCGTTCGCGTCCTCAGATGGTATCAGTGTCTGGGATGGTCGCGGCAACTTTAGGAGGTGGAGCCTTGCCGAGTGAGGAAGGCTCCTCACAGGACTCGGCCTTGAGGGACGGGCCCGGCCCTGCTCCCTCTCCGTTTGCTCTCTGCCTCCACACCGCCACCTGAGCCAGCCTCCTTCTGCGGAGTGATCCCCACCATCATGCACTCTCTCCCCTCGAACCGAAAGCCAGATAGATGCTCCTTTCTCTCCTAAGCTCGTTGTGGACGAGTTTTGTCTCACAGCGGCAAGAAAATAAAAGTAACTTCCACGGGCATGGTGCCTCCTGTGGGCTTCCAGGAGCGATACAAGGTCCTAGTCGTGGTGCACGAGCTCTCTCTCTCTCTCTCTCTCTCTCTGTCTCACACACACACACGCTGAGGAGGTCTAGCTGCATTGGCACAAAACACAGCCCTTACTCCAAGTTTGAGTCAAATGTTGGTGGCTATGGTCCAGGACCATGACGGAGCCGGACGCCCTGAGGGACACGCTCCTCCGTGGAAGGGGTCACGTGAGCCTCTGTCGTCATCAGAGAAAAGAGGGTAAAAAAAGATCAATGCATCTATGAAACGCGTTGGCCTCAGCAAAGCGGGAGTCTCTGCTGTGGTCTTTCATGCTGTTCCGTGATATGCTCCACCCACGGACTGCCGATCAGCACATTCTAACGACACCACTTGGTTGACACAAGGTAAGGCGCATGTAGAGGTTGGGGATGAATGATTGTCAAGCAGACTGGAGAGCGATTGTGTGTGTGTGTGTGTGTGTGTGTGTGTGTGTGTGTGTGTGTGGCGGCCCAAGCTAACGTGGAGAGTCATCCTGGATTGCGCTACTCCTATTGCTTTGCTCTAGGGCCCCCGACTCTGCCTTCCAGGGTCAGTTGCAGGCCCGACATCCACATCCACTTGACGGTTTTACTTGTCACCTGAGGGATCTGAACTCAGGTCCTTTTGTTTCCGAGGCAAAAGCGTTGACCCCCCCCCCGAGTCATCTCCCCAGCCCCACGGAAGGAAATTTTAAATGATCTGGCTGGTGAGGCTGTGGAGAGAGGGGAGCATTCGCACACTGCTGATGAGACTATAGGGGAACCCCGTTGTGGTTCCCTGCAGCCCAAAAGTAGGACAACGCGTGACCAGCGACCACACTTGGAACACACACCTTAAGCACACACTAGTGTAGCATCACAAAAGAAACCTGCACCCCAATATTTGTGACTCACAGTAGCTAAGACATGGGACTCACTCCAGGCCTCTCCATGGACAGGGGCTGGAGGGAGAAAACGCAGCTTACGCACACAACGGAGCGTGATTTCACCCTAGGAAAGAAGGGGGTCTTATCATTCTCAGCAAAATAGGTGGAGCTGAAAGACATTCTACCAAATGAAGCATATCGGAGGCAAAAAGACAAATACTTCTGAGGTCTGACTTATTTTGGGGGTTGAATTCACGCTGATACCTGCAGCTGTCAGTATAATTACCGCTGTCACCTTACTGTCTAGGTTTAGAACTTGAAGTTTCTATATTTAAAAGCAACATAATCCCTCGCCATTAAAACTCAGATTTCAGTTAAAAGTATGGGTGGGGTAGGGGGGAGGAGGTGGGGCGGGGTCTACAGATTCCTGTCTTTTGAGAAGTGAATTTAAACTTTTATTCAAAGGGACAAAGGGACACATTTTGCTCTATCTTGTTCTCTGTTAAAGGGAGACAAAGGGATTTTAAGGTGGAAGAATATGAACAAAGCGAGCCTGGAGGCTGGGTGACTGCCCCGCCCCCCGGTGCAGCCCGTACCCAGCTGGCACTGCCCTAAGCAGCCAATCGCACCTCCAAACAAACATCTCCTGTGACTGAGGAGCAGAAGGCATTAAACGGAATCCCCGGGCACTGACCTCATGTCTAATCCTGAATCAAAGAAACGGAGCCAGTAAACGCAAGATGTTCCCGTAGCCCCAGCCCTGTTCAGAGATCTGTAGAGTGCGCATGACTCAGCACAGCGCTCTTTGTTGTACATGTTCTGTGCGCAGCGTGTGACCCAGGAGAGCACATCGACTCGGCAGCATCCGAGCATGCAGCGACCTGTGCATGTGCACACCTGTGCATGCCTCCACCCGCGTGCACGCCCACCTGCACGCGCCCAAGACCTGGGGCTTCTAGCCACACTCAAAGGCATATGCCGTGCTCTTTCATGAGGATTTCAGGATCCAGCAGGGCTTACTGATGGTGACAGATGTCGCAAGACAGAGGTCACCCATGGGAGGAGCTGGGAAAGAATGTTCTAGAATGACGGAAACAGACCTCCAGCTAGGCAGTGTTTTGCATTACACAGTCACCCTGAGCACCTGTGACTCACCCATGCCTTTTCCTGTTGGTGAGCACACCTGGGTAGCTTGCCTCTCTTCCCCTTCTTTTCTAGAAGTTACTAAGAGGATAATAGGATTAGACTGCCAGCCGGAATTGGCTTTGCCACACAACTGGTGAAGTCGGCGGTAACTGGGTGTGTGCAGGCAGATCTCCTCCCCTAATCCTCGGCACCCACATCCCGAGAGAGGCCCGTCACCGTGCCTCTTCTACGATTCCTACCTGTATCTGCCATAACTCAGAACAGAAAAGCCCTCTAGACACGGCAATAGAGAAAACAGAATATTATGAACATAATGCGAACATGGCTCTATGCTTTGTTGGTGGTGTTTCTACTTATGTTTTTAATTTTTTAGTTTGTGTCGTGGGCGGGTGCATGTGCCATTCGAGCATGTGGAGGGGGCGGAGGGAGGAGGAGCCCCTGGGAGTCGTCAAAGTGACAGGTAGGGACTCAGATGTGAAAACCTGCAAAGAGCTCGCAGTGGACATCGGCCCAGGAAGAAATGCCAAGAGCTGGCAAAGTCTTCCTGGCTTCCGGTACCGGGATGGAGAAAAGTTGGGGAGGGCACGGAGAGGTGCTGATGGTCCCAGGCTGACCACGGTCCTGATTGGTCCTTATTCGATGCCTCATTTACATAGATGCCCGGCCAATCAGGGACCACCTGGCTCCATCAGGACACACTCAGGATTTTGTTCAATCCGGCTCCATCCTGGAATGGACTCCCAGATGCTCAGCGAGGCCTGGCCCCGGCTCAAGGATGGAGGGAAGATTTGCCTCGGAGGAGTCAGACTGGTCAGGATCACTCAGGGGAGGAGGAAGGGGAGGAAGACGGCTCTAGCCCTTGAGACTTGACCAAGACGCTCAGTCCTGCTGTAGCTGCAAGAAAGATGTATTCCAGCTTTCCCGCCCTGTTCTTTGAGGTCCACAGACACGATGCTCCGCAGGATCGGCCCTCGGCAGCGGCTATAACCCCTGTGGCCTGCTGAGAAGGTCAGCCAGATCACCTTTCAGCTGCGAACGGAAGCTGCAGCGCCTTTAAGCCATCTCGGAGTTGGCATGGAGCCCCCCCTCCTCACTTCCCACCCCGTGGGTCCAGCTGTAACACTTCCAACCTCACTGGATTTCTTCCGGAAGCAAGCCCCTCCCTCCCATGGTATTTAGTTCCATCCTGTAACTGAATTTCCCTTCCCAGCGATACTTGTCAATACCACGGAGTGGACATTTGAACCCCTGCAATGGCACTTGGGGGACCCGAAGACTCCTAGGCCAAATCATGCTGTGGCTCACACACTCGCCACTCGCAACCTGCTGGCAGTATTATTAATATAGTTAAAATGTCTAGCAGGTCTAGCAACATAGTGTGTCCAGAAAGAACTAGAACGAAGAACTGAGGACTTCAACCAGAACTCACCGATGTGACTCACTGAGAACCAAGTCATTATATTTCCCTTTCTTATCATTTCCTGTGCCACCAAAAAAGTATTGATAGATATCTAGGTATTAACTTGACTACTGAGAGGCGAGTGTCCGGGCATATTTGTGAAGAATGAGTAGTTAGGACAAGCCCTGAAAAAGCCTGCATGAGATTGATTGACGTGGGAAGGTCACCCATAGTGGATAGGGCTATTTGCAGGTAGATAGGAAGGAGAAGCTCGTTCAATAAGCTGGCGTTCTTCATCATACTGGAGCAGACTCGCTGTCTAGTGAGTGAGGTCTGCCCCTCTCTCATGCGTCCTGTGGAGGTGGTGGGGTCAGTTCCCTCGGCTGCTGGGGCTGGTGTGAGCTCTCGTGCCCAGCTGGACTGAGAACTGTAACCAAGAGTTGTAAGAAAGAATAAAACTTTCTTTCCCTGAGCTCTTTGGTCATGAATATATTGGCGGTATGTGCAATCAAACCCAGCAGGATTTGGTACCAGAGAAGTGGGGTATTGCTGATAAATCTAGCTATGTGGCTTTTGTGGGTTTTGAAAGGTTCTGTTGGAGAAATGTGGAAATGTTTCAAGTTGGGACTGTGGGTAACAAAAGCCATTGATCAGAGCTTTGTAGGCTGATTGGAAGATAGTAACTCTGAGAGAGGTGCGGACTGTTTAGGCCCAGCTCGTGACGAAGGGAGCAAAGACTTTGGCAAAAAAAAAAAAAATAATAATAATAATAAATAATTTAAAGATGATGGATTTGGTAAAGGAGGGCTGCATTTGAGTTCCTAAAGTTTTGGATGAGGAAAGGTCAGGCAGCAGAGCAGCTGCGGCAATGGAGAAATGAATGCCATTAAATAAGACCTACTGCAATGACAGGTCTTCCCTGTGGAGAGTCTGTGTTCCCAAAACCCAGACTCCTTTAGGGAAGAGAGCTGGAACAAAGCCCTTTCTCGCCTTCAGAAGTTTTGTCTGCCTAGGAAAAGGTTTTTCCAGGATCGGCTCATGTAGGTTGGTACAGACGAGGCTCGGTGGACCAGGCTGCTTCACAACCTCACCGCAGAACTTGGTGGCATCATCCAGGCGGTACTGGTTTTGATGCATGATTGAGGGGTGCATAGGGGAGCAGCTCGGCTTCTTGTGGCAGGTTTGAAGTGCCTGCAGAAGAAGGTGAAGGTCTCAGTTGCTGTAGAGAACCTGGGATGTTGGAGATGTCAGAACTATGGGACATGGGCTGAGGAAGACTCTGAGTGAAGAGTGGACTTGGGCCAGAGAAAAGCCACCTGTGCACCCGTGAGCTTCAGGGCTGGAATGGATTCGCCCAGTGAGTCCAAGCTGAGCTGACTACACGACCAGGAACAGAAGATGGACATTGAGCTACAGGGTGTGGTATTTACCTTGCCAGACTTCAGTCTTAATTTGATATTTTCTTGCTCTGTCTTTATGCTGGATCTTAATATTAGTCTATTCTGTGCTTAAGTATTTAGCTTGTTTTGATTTGACAGGACCTCACCGTTAAAAGATTTTAGACTCGAGAAAAGAGACTTTGGACTTTCAAAATATTGGAACTGAATTATTCACAGCCATGAATATTTTAAATCTGGAATATGGAAACTTTCAATTGTGAACTTTGAGAGCTTTTTAAATTGAATGTGTTTATATCACAAGATGAAAGTAAAAACTGTGGGGACAAAGGTTGAGAGGTTACAGTTTAAAAGTAATGTGTTTCGTGTCAAATTGTCAACCGTAGAGTACGTTAGATTATAGGTGTCGACCTGACTATGGAAGGCTGAACTCTGGGCACATTTGTAAAGAATTGGTAATTAAGACAAGCCTGCAGGAGATTGATTGATGTGGGAAGGCCTAGCCAATACTGGGCGGGACCATTCCCTGGGGAAGTGGATAAGATGGGGGAGCTGGTTCTGTGAGTTGACACTTGTCAGCAGACCTACTGTCTGGTGAGTGAGCTTTGTCCCCTCTCAGCAATCCCTGGGGATACATGTGGCCAGTTCCATCAGCTCCTGGTATTGGGGTGAGCTCTCCTGCCAAGCTGGACCAAGAACCATAACTGAGAATTATAAGAAAGAATAAAACCCTTTGTTTCCCTGAGCTCTTTATCCTGAATTTATCAGCAACACACAGACAAACTGTAGCACCAATCATTATGTTCATTCAAGAAGTTAGATATCAGGGGCCGGACGGAGAGATGGTTCAGGGGTTAAGACTCTGCCTCCCAAGCAGAAGGTCCTGAGTTTGCATCCCAGGTCCCACGTAAAAAAAAAAGAAAAAGAAAAAGAAAAGCTAGGCGGATTGGTGGTGGAGCCTGGGAAATCTCAGAGCAAAGCAAAAAGGTGGTAGAAGTAATCCAGTAATGATTCCCAAAGTCACCGTTGGTCCTCCACAGGGACATATAGTGTTCTTTGATACACATTCACACACACACACACCACACACACACACACGTCAGGCTCACCAGTGAGACAGCTCAGCGGATAAGACCCTGCTCACAAACCTGGAGATCCCTATTTGATCTCTAAAGGCCCACGTGGAGGAAGGAGAGAGCTAACTTCTGACAGTTGTCCTCTGACTTCCCCCAAGCACCGTGGCATGCATGTATGCCTCCCTTCCTCCCTCTTTTTGTTCTCTCTCAAAAGTAAATAATAAAATACTTTGAAAGAAGTTGGAAATCAAGAAGTTTGACCACCAAACATTTTCAGCTGAAACAAGGAAGCGATCTGAATTCGAACAAAACTGGCTATAATCACAAGGTCTGTCCGTCAGCAACATGACGTCAGAATTGTAGCTGGAGCCAAGCAAGAGAACTATAAAAAGAATGCGAATCCAAGCGGGTTTGGGGAAGATAAGTTGGCACTAGTCAGTGTGAACTGGGCATAGTCCAGCAAGGCGTATAGAGTTTTGTGCCCCAAACTAAGCAATTAAAACCAGAAAGAGGGCACAATTAAGGGGTGTCCAGGAGTCGCGTGAGGCATCAGCCTGAAGCTCGGCCCCACTGTAAGGCTTCCTTGGGCCCCCCGGACCTTGGGAAAGGCAGAGCCAAGTTTGCAGAAGAGTTTGGGGTATCCCAACCTGCAATGCATGGAGAGAACTTGCTAAGCAGAGAGATTCCTGCAATCTTAGAGAACTTCTATTTCTCTGAGGACTTGGCTGCCATATTTTGAGCATTAGATTTTAAAACCGCAAAGTAAAGATATTTATCTACCCATTCATTTAAAAATAATCATGCGACATTATTTGCAAACAGTATAAATGTGAGACCCTATCACATGTCTGAGTAAGAAAAAGTATGAACAAGTTATTGCTCATTTGTACAGTAGGCTAGTACATAACTCACTTTCTGCATGTATTTATCTTGTCTCGAAGGATGAGCACACATGTGCGTGAGTTGTGAATGTCTCATTGCACATGTGGAGGTCAGAGGACAACTTTCGAGAGTCAGTTCTCTCGGTCCACCAAGCAGGCTCTAGGGTTCGAACTCAGGTCTCCAGGATTGGTAGCAAACACCTTTGCTCGCTAAACCATGTCGATGGCCCTACGATTTATTTTTCAGTCTACAACTAGCATCATGGGTGAATTTCATTTTTTTAAAAAAGCTTTTCGAGTAGAAAAAGATAAGTGGCAAAAGGAATAGACCACACGGGGCCATTTGTGTAAATGTTTGAAAAGAAGAAAAAATTAATTGATATAAAGTAGGTTGTTGAATGCCAGACTGAGTTCGAACTTTTTACCATAGGCAATAAAAAGGTCACTGCCAAAAGGAGTCATTGAATTTTTTAGATATCTTATTTATTTGGGGGAAGGAGGGAGGGAGGGATGGAGAGAGAGAGAGGGAGAGAGAGAGAGAGGGAGAGAGAGAGAGAGAGAGAGAGAGAGAGAGAGAGAGAGAGAGAAGAGAGAAAGAGATCTGCTAGGATGCATGAGGTTTGGTATCGAAACTGATCTTGGTCTGTCTCATCTCTGTGTAGGGAAATGTGTCCCCAGTGTCTGGTGAATCTTTCTGGGTTATTCCATTCTCCACAAGCCATGCTGTGGGCTGGCATCTTGGGGACCCGCTGCTGCATGGTGACCACAGATATCATTTGCTCATCAGTGTGGCTTGGAGGTCACAGTGTCTACAGACCACGCCATGGCGTGAGGGTGGGGAGGTGGGAGGAAGCCGCACGGTGTTCCTTGTTAGCCCTTCCTGCGTGGTGCCACCTCCCCAGGGGGCGACAGGCAGACTGAGGCTCTGACCAGGCGCCAACAAGAGGGTGGAAAGGTGCGACCCAGGAAAAATAAGGACGGTGTCCCTGGATGCCAGCAGCCCATCCACTCCCCACACTCCCCCAGCACCTGCAGCTCCTGATGTATCAGCTGTGACGTCACCTGTCAGTATGTTGGGCTGTGGAGCGCTGCACCCTGGGAGGTTCTGGAGTTAGCATCTCAGTCAGTGGACTGAACGAAGCCTCCCCTACTTCCCTGGTGTAAGGGGATAGACACGCCACTAGACACCCCTCTCCGTGGCGTGTGCGGTGTATGCGTGTGCATGTGCGTGTGCGTGTGTTTCTTTGAGTATCTGTGTATGTCTTTGTGTGTGTATCTCCCTGTGTGTGTATGAGTATGTCTGTGAGCGTGTGTGTAAATCAGAGTCCAACCTTGGATAATGCGCACTCTTGAGTTTTGTTTGTTGTCATTTTTGAGTCGAGGTCTCTATAGGACCTGGGGCTCCTACTGCCCTCACCTGTGTGAGACCCACAGTTTCAAGACATTCCATGGGCTGGGCAGTAGCTAGTGGTTAAAATGCTCACTAAGGAGAACCAGAGAAAGAGCCCCACCCCTCTCCTGACCCCCTTTCTAGCTTCATCCCCACATGTGCACACACATGCACGCAGGTGCACACAGGTGCACACAAACCTACACACAGGTGCACACATGCACACACATACACACAGGTACAACACGTGTGCACACACCTGCACACATATATACACAGGTGCACACTCAAACATATACACATGTGCACAACACCTACTCACATATACACACAGGCGCACATACATATACACATAGGCGTATACTTATGCACATACACACATGTATACAGAGGTGTACACACATACATGTAGGTTACACTCATGCACACATGCAGATACAGATGCACACACAGGTGTGCATATGCATGCATACATATACATACATGAAATCATATATATGCATACAAAAACATAAAAAGGAAGAAAGGAAGGGGAAAAGGAAGTAAGGGAAGGAAAGAGGGAGAAAGAAGGGAAGAAGGGAGGGACAGGGAGGAAGAGAGAGAAAGAATCTCCCCATGATTCTAGATTTCTACAGGACTGTGCAGGCCCCGCCCACCTACAGTAGGGAAGGGTCTCTCCCCCCACATCCGTACCAGCCTTCGTTGTTTGTTTTCTCAGCGAGCTGGTTCTGCCTGGGGAAGTGGAATCTCAAAGCAGTTTTAATGTGCATTTCCCTATAGGTGTGAACCTTTCCCCATGCATTTCCACGTGTTTGCTCGTCTTTTCCCAAGAGCTGCCTGTCCAACTCTCCTGTCAGGCTGTGATAGGATGGTCAGGCTGTTGATAGGATGGTTGGGTTTCCAGGTGTTTAACTTTGTGACTCTTCGTGTCTCCTGGATCTCTGGCCCCTGTCAGACGGCTGGTTGCTACTGGAGATGTGTTCCTGTCCTGTGAGCCATCTCTTCTCTCTTGCTACGTGTAAAGTTCTTATAGCAAACAAGCCCATCTGTCATTTTAGGGTTTACCTCCTGGGTCTGGGGGTCCTGATGCAAATATGTGCTTCTTTCGCAACATGTTTCCTCTAGCAGTTTCTATCTCTCAGTCTTACCTTAAGGTGAGATCCATCTTGAATTGTTTTTCTACTGGGGCAGGAGTGAGGGATCTGGTTTCTTTCCTCTGCGTGTGGAAATCCAGTTTCCACAGCAACATTTGCTAACGAGGCAGTTTTTTGGTGATGTGTTTTGACACTTTTGTCAAAACTTGGGTGAGTCAACTGGCCACACATCTGAAACTTGGTTTAAAAACATCTTGTCTAAAGATATTAAACAGGGTGCCTGGATGCATATACGTGCGTGCATATGTGTGCATATGTGTGTGCATATTCCACATGCATGGGTGTGCTTTACTTAGCATGCTTAGAAAAGATAAAGTTTTGACAGACCAGCACCATGATGGAGTCTGCCTTCCACACTTCAGGCCATTCACAAGCAATGTCTGCCCTTTGTCTGTGTTTTCATTTAGGTTTTCCTGTTTGCTCCACATGGTGACAAGCCTTCACTGTGTATGGCTGTCACGAGCTCTCTGCCATCACACTGTTTTTTCAATAATATTTTTGTTCGACAATTTCATGCTTGTATCCTGCGCATCATATCCTGATCACGCCTACTCCAGCCCCTCCCACCATCGCCTCTTCCTTTGTACTCCTTTCTTATTACGGAGTCCAGCTCGTCCGTGGACCGGTGGGCTCACCCATTAAGAACAACGATGCCCCTCCCACTAACCATTAACTACCAGCAGCTCCTGGCTGGGGTGGGGTCTGTGAGCTCCCCATCCTGGCTGGATGCATCTGGTGCAGGTCCCCGCTGTGTTTGTGGGTACAGCAGCTGTGTCACATCCAGAAGATAGGGTGTCTCAGCTCTCACCCCCCAGTCTTATCATTCTCTTCTGTGGTGCCCCTGGGCCTTGTATGTGTGTATGTGCGGGTTTGGGGTGGGACACAGGTGCCCGCCCGTCTAGAGCCTGACACCCAATGAGCCACTGTCCCCCTGGAGAGAGCAGCTTCTGACCAGGGCCGAGGGCAGCGCTCGTCACAGGTATGAACAGAACACACAGATGCAGAGGCTGCAAAGCCACAGCAGTAAGTTCCCTTCTTCCGGGGGGGGGGGGGGAGCTATGACCTCCCCAAATACGGGCTTTTGGTTTTTCACAGAGAATCGTTGGTTAACCCCGAGACAGGCATGCGCCTCTGGGCACATCTAAGGCACTTCCCTGGCACGTGTCTTTCCCCGGCTCTCCGTGCAGTGGGTTTTCGTGCTGAACGAGTCGTGTCGTACGACTCTCTGCTGCCGTGAGACAGCACTCAAACGCAAACGAAGGGAGGGAAGATTTCTTTGGCTTACGGTTCTAGAGGGGAGATACAGCCCATAAATTATGGCGGAAAAGGCATGGCGGGTAGCAGAAGCTCGAGGAGGCTTAAGTCGCGTCCATCATCCTGGCAGCCCAGAGAACCAGCTACAGCCTGCTAGTGGAGTGGGGCGGGGCTAACCCACCTCAAGGCCCACCCCATGACTGCCTTCCTCCAGCAAGGCTCCACCTCCTAAAGGAGCCACGACCTTCCCAATCAACTAAAGATTCACGCACATGCGCCTGCGGGGGACACTCACATTCAAACCATGACAGGTAGAGCGAGTCGGCTCTGCCTTGTTGCTTCCTCCCTGTTGAAGAGACCCATCCTCCTGCAGGGCTCGTACAATGCTCGTCTGGGGCCACAAGATGGCTCAGTGGATAAAGGGGCTTGCCACCAAATGCGATGACCCGAGTGTGATCCATGGACCCCACATGGTGGAAGGAGAAAACTTGTCCTCGGATGTCCACATGCATGTTTTGCATGCACACATTTGAGCATGCGTGCCATAAATAACTAAACAAATAACCGTCAAAGCATTTAAATGTTCTTCCAGGTTTTCCTGGCACACTGATTTTTTTTTTTTTATATAGTTCAACTTTCAATCTATCTAAAAGTCTACTTGGGGACACAATGAATGACAAGAATTGGTCCCCAGTGATGAGGCTGCACTTTCAACGC
>JALPQD010000238.1:2482675-2675175 GCA_023101885.1 Typhlomys cinereus | reverse complement strand
GAACAGATGTTGGTAGTCTGTGAGTCTTCTGATTTATGTTACAGTTCGGCCACTTGGGTACCATTTGCCTTAGCAAAGCCATTATTTAGTCAGTATTTTCTGGTCTGTTTTGTTGTTTCTGTTTGTTTATAAGCAGGGGGCTTGTGTAGCTGGCCTTGAACTCCCTCCATGGGGGGGGGGGGGCTGGCCTCGAATCCCCCATCCCTCAGCCTCTGGAGTGCTAGATACAGATATTCCTCTTTTTAAAGTTTGTTATTTATCATATGGTGTATGCGTATGATGTGCCTGTCTGTGCGTCTGTATCCAAAGCATGAGGACAGCTTTATGCAGTTGGTTCTCCACCGGCCCCTCCTCCACCTTCTTAGAACTTAGGTATAATTTACATATAGTGAAATGGATAGATCTTGTTATACCTCCCCAAACTGGGTATTTTCTTTTTGTTTAATTCTTTGACAGTTTCATACATGAATGCCATGAATTGAAGTTTTTACCCCATTTTCCCAGCCCCATCGTTCCTCCTCCTTCCCATGTCTGCCTCCTGCTTGCACGGCTAGCGCTGGCCCTCGGGAGTCTCTTGGGGAATCTCCTCCCATGACGTAATGTTGACAAGCCAGATCTTGCGCAGGTGTTGTGGAATTGTGGAAGTTGGCACAGCTGCACTGAGCGGGCCTGTCGTGCCCAGAGGGCGCTCTTTGCACCCCGCCCCACTCTTGGCCCTTACATTCTTAGCGCCCCTGTTCTGTGATTCGCGTTCCCCACTGGGATGTGGGGAGTGAAGATGTGGAGGGGCCCACCCCCCAACCTGGAGACCCAAGTTCCGTCTCTGGGACCCCACATGGTAGAAAGAGAACTGACTTCTGAAAATTGTCATTCTGTCCCAGCCACCGCCCCCCCCCCTCCGGCCCATCTTTTTCTCGCTCTCTTTCTCTTCCTTTCTCTCAAAAATTAAATCATACTTTACTAGAAAGCCCAAATTTTTGACCTGAATGTTTGAAATGTTGGGAATATCTTAGGGATGACTACTTGTTTGCGTAGCGTACTTTGAGAAATACCAGGAAAGTACCATGTTTGCCCTCACGGCAAACGCTGTTCTAGTCTATGATTTGGGGAGAGAGAAAAGAGGGTTGAAGTCCAGCTGCTGCTCTGCCTTAAAGTCAGGTATATCGGGGGTCGCTGGAGAGTGGGGGGTGTTGGGCTGGGAGGAATCTTGACCCACCACCCATAGGCATGGAAACTGGGTAGCTAGTTTGGGGGCTCCTCAGAAAGCTACGATTACAGCTATCCCGTGGGTGGTCTGTCACCCCCGAGTTATACACCGAAAGGTTGATGATAGATAAATGATAGATGATGGATGGTTGGCAGGTAGGTAATAGATGGTTGATAGATAACTAGATAATATATATAAATGATAAATGACAGATGATTGATAGACAGTGGATGATGGGTGATGGATGGGATGACAGGTAAGTAGACAGATGATGGGGCAGGTGATTGGTAGGTGTAGGTGGGTGGATGACAGATGACAGGCGGATGGCACATGATAGACAGATGATACTAGGCCATGAATGCAGGGGGGATACCACTTGGGGGAAGAGGGTACCCAACTGGAGGGACTGGGGGGAAGGGAGGCTGGTTGTGACTCGGAACAGCAAGCACGGGTCTGACATGTCCTCCGAGAGCCACTGTTTGGCTCGCTGACTTTAAAACTCGGTGAGAATGAAACCGTGGGCTCAGTAACCCCGGTAGATGACGTCTGCCCGTGACTGTGGCCCAGCGATGGGCCCCAATTCGCGCCCCCCTGCCCCCCCTTTCCTTCACTGGTCTCCTGGGTCTTCCCCTTGCAGGCTCCAGGGCGCTGTCCCGGACGCCCACCATCGTCACCCTGGTGGTCCTGCTCGCCAGCATCGCGGTGCTGGTCACCGTGACGCTCGTCCAGGTCCGCCACCCAGAGATCCTCCCGCCAGGACTGAAGGTGAGCGGAGGAAGCAGGTGCCACCGGGCGGCTGGGTGAGTCGGCGATCCAAACCACTTCGCCGCCTCCAGAGGGGGCAGGGGCGTCAGACCCAGGGAGAAGGCTGGGCGTGCGGGGTCTGTGGTACAGAGCAGTGGGCACGCCTTCTCCGGGGTCCGGGGGGTCTGTGTGTGCGTGTGTGCCCCTGTGCGCGCATGCGTGTGTATGCTCGTCTGTGTGTGCGTGCATCTGTGTACATGTGTTATACATCTGTGTGTCTGTGTGCGTGCGTGTGTCTGTGTGCAAATGTGCACGTGTGTGTGTGCGTGTGTGTATCACAGGGCACCATGTATCTGTGGAGGCCCAAGCATGACACCAGGAACCAGTCTGAATTGCTTCTGCCTCCTCATTGCTTTGCTCTAGGGCTTCCTAGGCTCCGCCCTCTAGGACCGGAAGTGTAGGCTGCTGCCATTTCTGCCCGACAGTTTTACGTGGGATCTGGGGATCTGAACTCAGGTCCTTTTGCTTGCAGGCGAAGGCTCTAGCTCCTGAGTCATCGCCTGCCCCTGATCAGACACCTTGTTTGACTTCTGACCACAAATGCCAAAGATGCAGTTTGTAGCTAAGAGTTTTGGTCACCAACCAAAGATCTACTCATTAGCACAGTTTCCTTCCTACTAGTTTGTAGGATTTTAGAAACCACATGGCCTGACCTTGCGTGAGTACCTGAGACTCGGGCTTCTCTCTTCACCTAGTCTGGGTAAACCAAGGTACCAGGAGTTACTCAGTCTCCCCAGCTGTGTGTGCCCCTCTCAGACTGGGGTACGCGTGGCCCTTCCACCTCGTCTCTGCAAAGACACACCGACCTTGTGCTAGGTCCAATGACGTCTTAACTGTGAGGCCTCGGGGGTGGCTTGTGTCTTGACTCCAGAGAGATGCGTGGAGACCCCAGGCAGGGCTGCCACGTGAGTATCCAGGAGTCAGTGAGTCTGTCAATCATTTTGGGCAGGGGCCAGCAGACAGTTCTAAAATCACCCCAAAGCATGTGTTTTAGACTCCAGCGACCACTCAGGATACACTGCATGTCATCCTGGGGCTTGGGGCTCATTAAAAATGTATGCAGTCTTCTTGGCTGGAGGCGCCATTAGGTGGCCAAGCCCTCAGCCACTTGGCACTAAGCTTGACCTCACATGTCCTTTTTCCCTCTTCCTACTCCACACTGTCCGGAGGTTTATATTTGACATCTAAGTTCTTAAAAGATAAGGAACTAATACTGACAAGCTCAGGAACGATTTTATCTGGCATCAGGTTCAAGTCTTCCTTGCAGTGTGGTGTTTGGTTTTGGATATGTCACTGAAGAATCTCAACCCTTATGCAAACTATGAGCAGAAAGATTTCTTAATATTAATTCACTTGTCCAAGAGAGGGGTGCACGCGTGCATGTTGGGGCAGATGGATGGAGGTCAAAGGGCAACTTTCTGAGGTCAGTTCTCTCCTGCCACCATGCGGGCTTCTGGGAATCAAACTCAGGTCTCCAGTTGTGAGCAGGTACCTTACACTGAGCCATCTCACAATCCCCAAAAGATTTTTGTTTTGCATGTGTGTCAGTATGTGTGTGCCAGAGGGCACTTGAGTATGCGTCTCTGGGTACCCCAGGGGGACTTTGGGAACCATCCTGGGTTGCTTCTACCTCCTTCTTGCTTTGCTCTGGAGCTTTCCAGGCTCCGCCTCCCAGGGCCGGAATTATAGGCTCTGCCATTTCCACCCAGCGTTTAAATGTGTGTCCGGGATCTGAACTCAGGTCTTGTGAGGCAGAGGGCTCTAACCCCTGAACCATCCGGCCAGCACAGAGATGGATGCAATTGTCCAACGACAAGAGGCAAACAGGTTGTCCGACCCCCAGTCATTGGCTGAGGTGAAGGAGCTGTTTGGCCAGACGCCGCCTCCTCCCACGAACGTTGAGCAGCTGAGGCTGCATCTTGGCTCCCATCGTCTCTGCCTTGGGTGGTCATGTGCAGCTCGGTGGGCGGGGCGAGCAGATAGTTCTGAAAGCCCAGAAACATGTGTTTCAGGCTCCAGCGGCCATTCCTCCCCCATTCATCTCCTTTAACCCTTGCTCCAGTTACGGGGGCAGGGGGTGAATACTTGTAGAGGGGGAGACTTGACCTGCCAGGGGCGTGAATAGACCGGAAGCCTGGCCTTTGCTTCCCACAGCCAGCGCTGCCCTTTTAAGAAATACATTATTTATTCCTGTATCTGCTTACCACCGTGATAGTCCAGGACCACGCCCTGTACCGTAGGGCTCTTGCAGGCTGCCCCGGCTGCATCCGTGTGGATGCTGATGATGTTCCCATGACGACCAAATTCCCTGAAGATGTATTTTCCTGGGAAGAATCTCCATCGTTAAGCTATGCATGACGGTAGATCCCAAGCACTGTGCTTGACGGAGGATTCTGCGTTGAGCTGGGCTTCAACCCAGAGATATAAGTGCAGGGGAGGTGGCTCAGTAGTTCAGGAGCTGCTGCGAAACCAAGAGCGGCCGAGTTCGAATCCCCAGATCCTATGTACAATGTAAAATGCCGGGTAGGTATGACGATGCTCCTGTGATTCAAACCTCTTAAAGGCAGAGACTGGGAATCCCTACAGCAAGTTGGCTAGTGACAGTGGCCTTATCGATCGGTTCCGGGGTTAAGAATTGGTGGTTGTGAGAAGCCCTGAGCAAGCCTGCGGGAGATGGTCTGGTTGTCAAGTGCAGACCCAGCCCACAGGGGCAGGACCATTCCCTGGACGGTGGGTAAGCTAGAGGATGCTGGTTCAGTCCTCGGCATTCTTCGGCATATTTGAGCGTTCTTTCTGTCTGGCATGCGAGGTTTGCCTTTCTCTCAGCATTCCTCGTAGATGTGGTGTGGCCAGTCCCCTCAGTTCCTGGCGTTGGTGTGGGCTTTCCTGCCAGGCTGGAATGAGAACGGCAACCAAGAGTCACAAGAGAGAATGAACCCCCCCTCCCCGTTGTGGATTTATCGGCCACGCGGAGATGAAGCACCACGGCTGCATCCTCTCACCCTGAGCCCTCCTTTGCCTTCGGGAGCTGTCGGTGGAGGGTTAGAAGCCAGCTGCCCCAAGCGCAGAATGATCTTTTCCCTCGTGAACAGGCGAGACACCTGCTCTTACGTCTAGCCCGGACTTGCCTGACCTTGGTGGATGTGAATTTAGGAGCAGAACTATTTATGCTGAAGGTCAGGACTTGTCTCCCTCCAGCCCCCTGGGTTACTGGTCCGACCTGTCTCACCAGCTCAGGGGGAAACGCTCCCACGCTACTGCTGTGCATCAGGCCCCCCCCCCGTGGGGGCTTCTCCTCCATCCCAGCCCCGTCTGCCCCAGGGTCCAGTGCCGGCCACCCCGGCAGCCATGTAGCGTCGCTATTGAAGACAAGTCCTGCAGCTCTTGGGGTTCAGGGTGGGCTTTCCCTCTGTCGTCTGCCCCCTGTCACAGACTCCCATGTTGGGTAGCAGGTCACAAGCCGTCGCCCTCCCGTGCACAGTCACTGGGTGAGCCTAGCCACGGTTGCTCCGTTCCAGCCCTCGCTAAGCCTCGCCCAGCAGCCCGGCGCTGCCGCCTCGGGGCTCAAGCTCTTCTGCCCCTTGGACAAGAAGCGGATGAGCTTCTTCCTTCTAGAAATCCTGGGCTCCTTTGCCAGTCCTCTTCTCCCTCCGGCCAGCTCAGGCCAGCTCCGGCCAGCTCTACGTACACGCTCCTGGGTAGAGTTTCAGGACTGTTTCCATCCAAACAAAGGAGGTCTGTGTGTCACCTTAGATACCCATGACGGGAGGCGCCCCTCGATTCCATGCAACACAGAGGCTCTGGACACGGGTCTGAGAGTCAGCCGGGCTCGGCTTGGTTCTGTCCTGATCCCGGGCGTCAAGAAAGATGCCTGGATCTGATGAAGGCCAGGCTAAAGCTCTGGGTGCTCCATGAGCACGTGCACACACACACACACACACACACACACACACACACACACACCGTCTTGGCAGTGACAGCCACCGACCGAGACCTGGCTCGTGACTCACGCTTCGGTCTCTAACCGACGGCCACACAGTGTTCAAGTGTGGCCCAGAAAGTTCCCCATGGGAGGCTGTCTCATGTAACGTATGTGTGTGTGTGGCGTGTGTGCACGCGTGCGGAAGCCCCAGATTAATGCCAGAAATCCTCCCTCACTCTCCACCTTACTCACTGAGACAGGTTTCTGCCCTGAATCCAGAGCTCGCCGTATGGGTCGTCTGGCCAGTCTGCTTGCTCTGGGGGTCCCTTGTCCCTTCCTTCTGAGTACTAGGATCACGGGGGGCTACCATGCCACCCAGCATTAAAGGGTTTTGGTCCTCTGCTGGAGCAGCTAATGCTGTAGCTGTGAGCCACGTCCCCAGCGTGTCCCCAGCAAGTCGCCTGTGTGTCCCCAGCGTGTCCCCTGTGTGTCCCCAGCGTGTCCCCTGTGTGTCCCCTGCGTGTCCCCTGTGTGTCCCCAGCGAGTCCCCAGCAAGTCCCCTATGTGTCCCCAGCGTGTCCCCTGTGTGTCCCCTATGTGTCCCCAGCGTGTCCCCTGTGTGTCCCCTGTGTGTCCCCTGTGTGTCCTCAGTGTGTCCCCTGTGTGTCCTCAGTGTGTCCCCTGTGTGTCCTCAGTGTATCCCCTGTGTGTCCCCTGTGTGTCCCCTGTGTATCCCCAGCGTGTCCCCTGTGTGTCCCCTGTGTGTCCCCTGTGTGTCCCCTGTGTGTCCTCAGTGTGTCCCCAGTGTGTCCCCAGTGTGTCCCCTGTGTGTCCCCTGTGTGTCCTCAGTGTGTCCCCTGTGTGTCCCCTGTGTGTCCCCTGTGTGTCCCCAGTGTGTCCCCTGTGTGTCCCCTGTGTGTCCTCAGTGTGTCCCCAGTGTGTCCCCAGTGGGTCCCCAGTGTGTCCCCAGTGTGTCCCCAGTGGGTCCCCAGTGTGTCCCCAGTGTGTCCCCAGTGTGTCCCCTGTGTGTCCCCAGTGTGTCCCCAGTGTGTCCCCAGTGTGTCCCCTGTGTGTCCCCAGTGTGTCCCCAGTGTGTCCCCTGTGTGTCCCCAGTGTGTCCCCAGTGTGTCCCCTGTGTGTCCTCAGTGTGTCCCCAGTGTGTCCCCTGTGTGTCCCCTGTGTGTCCTCAGTGTGTCCCCTGTGTGTCCCCTGTGTGTCTTCTCTGTGTCCTCTCTGTGTCCTCTCTGTGTCCCCTGTGTGTCCTGTCTGTGTCCCCTGTGTGTCCCCAGTGTGTCCCCAGTGTGTCCCCTGTGTGTCCCCAGTGTGTCCCCTCCCCGTGTGTCCCCTGTGTGTCCCCAGTGTGTCCCCTCCCTGTGTGTCCTCAGTGTGTCCTCAGTGTGTCCTCAGTGTGTCCCCTGTGTGTCCCCTGTGTGTCCTCAGTGTGTCCCCTGTGTGTCCCCTGTGTGTCCTCTCTGTGTCCCCTGTGTGTCCCCAGTGTGTCCCCTGTGTGTCCCCTGTGTGTCCTCAGTGTGTCCCCTGTGTGTCCCCTGTGTGTCCTCTCTGTGTCCCCTGTGTGTCCCCTGTGTGTCCCCTGTGTGTCCCCAGTGTGTCCCCTGTGTGTCCTGTCTGTGTCCCCTGTGTGTCCCCTGTGTGTCCCCTGTGTGTCCCCTGTGTGTCCCCAGCGAGTCCCCAGCGTGTCCTCTGTGTGTCCCCAGCATGTCTACTTGGGCATTCCCAATATGTCCCTGGTGTATCCCAAGCAGGGACATGTCCCAGCGTGTTCTCAGCATGTCTCCTGCGTATTCCTGGTGTGTCCCCGATGTATTCCAATGTGTCCCTGGCATGTCCCAGGTGTATTTCCCAGTGTCCCTGGTGTGTCCCTGCCCTGGGAGACGTTCTGGTCACCCCAGCAGGTGTCTCCGTGAATGGCATCTGACTTCTGCTTTTTTCTCAGTACCTGGCTGGACGGAGGGTTTTTGAGATTTTTCATCTGAACATCAAGTACCGGCTGAGGGGAAGCAGGTCGGGTCCCTCATCCCTCAGCGTGTGCTGGAGGGCTCAGCCCTTAGGCCGAGACCCAGCCGCCCCCTACAGGAATCAGCACCCGCTCTCCTCCCTGAGCTCGTCCCAGGGGCCCAGGCCTCTGGGGGTGGGGTACGCTTCCTTTGCCCTGTTAGAACGGAGATCTGGGGAAGGGGTGGTTCTCATTCTCTCCCTTCTCGGTGTTGGGGGTCAACGCTTGGCTGTGGTCCTTCTCCAGAGGCCCCCCTCCCTGGCTCTCGCCGGTCTTGGCTCCCTTCCCACCCGCAGTTTCGCCCTGCACTGTAATCTCACCACGAGTCTCTGCCGAGGTCGGATTCTGAACAATGTCACCTTGTTCGCCCCAGGGGGACGTCCTGTCAGGGTCGGATCAGGTTCAACCACCACCAGGGCTGAGGTTTCGAGGCTGTCCAAGTGCCAGCACCTCCCTGAACCCAGAGGTTTCCAGTTCAGTCCTGGGGAGCAGACGTGAGCCGGGAGCTGGTTTTCTGCCACATGAAACAGGGAAAAACTGGGGAACTGATGGAGTGGTTTAGTCTGCACCTCACAGTAGCCGGGAGGTGCTTTGCAAACTTTGTGCTGGCAGGAGGGTATTGATGGGATACTCTTGAGGACAGAGCACTGTGTGTGTGTGTGTGTGTGTGTGTGTGTGTTTGTGTATGTTGTGTGTGTGTATATATATGTGCATGTGTGTATGTGTGTTTGTGGATGTGTTGGTATATGTGTGCATATGTGTGTGTGTATATATGTGTGTGTGTGTGTTGGTATATGTGTGTGTATGTGTGTGTGTTGTATGTGTTGGTATATGTGTGCATATGTGTGTGTGTATATATGTGTGTGTGTGTTGGTATATGTGCGTATATGTGTGTGTATATATATGTGTATGTGTTGTGTGTGTGTTTGTGTATGTGTGTTGGTATATGTGTGTGTATGTGTGTGTGTTGTATGTGTTTGTGTATGTGTGTTGGTATATGTATGTGTATGTGTGTATATGTGTGTTGGTATATGTGTGTATGTGTGTGTGTATATATGTGTTGGTATATGTGTGTGTTGTGTGTATATATATGCATGTGTGTTTGTGTATGTGTGTTGGTATATGTGTGCATATGTGTGTATATGTGTGTATATATGTGTTGGTATATATGTGTGTGTGTTTGTGTATGTGTGCGTATGTGCGTGTGTGTGTGTGTGTGTGTGTGTGTGTGTGTGTGTGCTGACCAGCTCCCTCCATCTTCTCCGCCTGCCCACCATGGTCCCACTCACCATGGGCTGGGTCTGCCTGCCCACATCAGGTTTACTGAGCACTTGCCCTATTACTTCTCATTCAAAGTGTGCCCAAAGGCTCAGCTTCACTTGTCAGATTGGCATGTTGGACTAACCTCCGGCTGTCTTTTATTCAGTACGGCATAGTGCTGGACGCTGGGTCCTCCAGGACCACCGTCTATGTGTATCAGTGGCCGGCAGAGAAGGAGAACAACACAGGAGTGGTCAGCCAGACCTTCAAGTGCAGCGTGAAAGGTAAGGACCAGTGTGGCAGGGGAGGAGGGTGGGGAGGGAGCAGAGGAAAGCAGGGAGCCCCGATTGGTGTCAGGAAAGCCTGAGGTCCCAGGCCAGGGCTTCCTCGTGTCTGCGGGGGTCGCCTGGACCCAGCCACTTCCCTTCCAGACCTCTGTCTTCTCATCTGGAACATGGCGTCAGGAACCGTGATGGGCCGAGATGTCCTCCTCCTATGTTCTTGCTATCGGTAGAAAACACAAGACTAGGGGGTCCAGGCGTCAGGCTGTGCTGCAGAGGGGAGCCCAGGGGCCGGGGGCCTGGACAGCTTATCAGCAGTGAGCACCCCTGCCTTTGCGTTGGATGGAGACATCAGCCGTCTTCCATGGCTGCTGGCCATGGCGAGATACCCAGGAACAAAGGCGGTCAGCGTCCTGCTCCGCTGCATGGAAACACGTGGAAGGACAGGGAGGGCTGTGTGTGGGGCAGGGGCTGTGGGAGGGGCTGTGGAGGGGCTGTGGGAGGGGCTTGGGAGGGACTTGGGGGGTGTGGGGGAGTTGTGAGGGGTTGTGGGGCGTCTGTGGGAGGTTGGGGGGTGCTGTGGGAGGGATGGGCGTCTCATCAGCGAGTACCATGGCTTTAGTGAGTAGCACTGAACTTGAATTTCATGCAGTTCTCACCAAGTACTGATCCCTTTCATTTTCCCCAGTCGGTGAGAGACGCGCTCTCTCCTAGCTCACAGGCTGACAAGTGAAGCCAGGACTGTGGCACGCACTGCCCTCCCAGCACTGGGAAGCGGAGACAGGAGGGTCACAAGTTCAAGGACTGCCTGGGTCACGCAGCAAGACCCTGTCTCAAGAGCCCAGGGCTGGGGTGGACCTTAGTGATAGTGTAGCCTTCTTAGGATGCAGGGGCTCTGGGTTCATCTCCAGCACTGTGTGTGGGGGGGGCTGACTTTGGCCTGTGGCTGCAGACACTTGAAACAGACGACTTACCACTTTAGCCCGTCTCCACAGTCTGACCAGAATTCTCTGTAGCTGTCGCCTCGCTTTACTTTGTGATATATATGAAGGTATGATATAGTCATACTGAGATGGGATATACATATGATATGCACATTAGGTGTGTATATACATATATAATATATATGTTTTTATTGAGATGGGGTATATATGTATATATACCTAATATACATATACATAATAGATATAACATATGCTTATATTTATATTAGAATGATACACAGATATGATATACATATGATGTATTTATATTGACATGGGATATATATACTTGACATACAGATGGAGTGTATATGATATATTCATATCAAATGGAGTATATATAAAAGATAGATACGGTTATATATACACATATGTGATATGTTTATATTGTGATGGGATATATACGATAAATATATGGGTCATATATATGTGATATATTTATATTGAGATGAGATATATGCATGTGTGTGTATATATATACTTATATTAGGATGGGCATATATACCTGATATGGGAATATGTGTGTGTATAATATGTTAGGGTAGGTATATATACAAGATATATATGTATGGAAAGTACATGCATATATACATGTGGTATATTAGGGTGCAGTGTATCTAAATGGCATTTATATCAGATAGGATCTTTTTAAATTTTTTTTATTTATTATTTATTCAATTGTGCGTGTATGCATGTGTGCGCGTGTGTGTATGTATGTATATGTGTGTGTAGAACCACGGACAAATTTGGGAACCACCATGGATGCCTCCACTTCCTCCTTGTAACTCTGCCCCGGGATTCACAGGCTGTGCCCTACCAGGACCAGAAACGCAGGCCGCCCCCACTTCCGCCCGGCGTCTATACGTGGGGTCTAGGATCCGAACTCAGGACCTTCCACCTGCAAGGCAGAAGCTTAACCCCTGAGCCACCTCTGCAGCCCCCAGATAGGATCTTACTGGGTAGCTCAGACTGTAGCTCAGTGTGTGTGTGTGTGTCTGTGTATGTGTGTATGTGTTAAGATGGGTGTATATATGCAGTATCTATATCAGGTGAAGTCTTACTGGCTCAAGTTAAAGTTTGTGTGTGCGCGCGCATGTGTGTGTTAAGATGGGTGTATATACACTTATCTATATCAGGTGGGTCCTACTAGCTCAGGCTGAGACCTGGTAGGTGTGTGTGTGTGTGTGTGTGTGTGTGTGTGTGTGTTAGGATGGGTATGTATATGCAGTATCTATATCAGGTGGGGTCTTACTGGCTCAGGTCGACCTGTTAGTCGCTTCTTAGCCCAAGCTGGCCTCTCACTCCTGATTGTCCCGCCTCAGCTCCCCATGCACTAGAGTGAGAAGTGTGTGTCATCTCTGGACTTGCTTTGTTATAATTTTAGCTTTGTATATTTAAGAGATGATGCGTGTTGATTTGGCATGTGATTACAATGTGTCTGTCCTCTCAGTCACTAAGGAACGTGACGCACATGTGGAAATTGTTCCTATTCAAGGGAAGTTGAGATTTCAGTTTAGTTCCTGTGTGATGTGTGCAGTAGTGTTGTTTCTTTAACGTTGTGTTTATTTGGAGCCTGCCTCAACTTCTCTGCTTCTCCATGAGATGCCCAGTGGTCCACTGTGACCAGTCGCCCACTTCACATAGAACCCTGGCATTCACATAGAACCTCTGTCTGCCTGTTTGGTACCATCCAGCCTTCAACTGTCCTTCCCCCATCCATAGCGGCCTCTAACGATCAGCATCTGGACGCTTAGATCTACTTTTTTAACATCCGAGAGAGAGAGAACACGTGGCTGTGACCATTAGCGTCTGATGGTTTCTTTCACGCAGTGACGGGCAGAACCAGTGATTCTTGAGGCAACTGCCTGCTGCTCTTTTCATGGATGATGATATTCCCTTGTGTGGATCCACCGCATTCTCCTCACCACCAGCCACAGATGAGGATGCGGAGAAGAGAGGAATCCTGCAGGCCGGGAGAATGCAAACGAGGCAGCCTTAGGGAGCGCCGCGTGCTGCCGGGGAGAGCCACGTGCTCAGAAGAGCCGCGTGCAGAGCCGGGAGTAGCTCGGCAGACCACATGCCGGGCAGGCCCAAGGATGCATCCCGAGCGCCCACAGCAACCCAAGCCTGTGACTCCGGCGCTCAGGGTGGGGAGGGCAGGAAAGAGACAAGAGGAACCCGGGGCCTTGGCTTCTCAGGCCAAGATGCCAAACTCCAGGCTTAGAGCAAGAGCCCCCCACGTCGGAAACATGGTAGAGGGGATCGGTGAAGACTTCCTGACACCAATCTCTGGTCTCTATATGCGCTGGTGTGGGCCAGTACACATGCATGTGCATACACACATGGGCAAACACACGAGCATGTGTGCTCATGTATGCGAGCACATATGTGCACACGTATGTACACTCACACATACACATATATGTGAGCATACACAACACACATGCACAGACATGCAGTCCCCATACACACCAATAGACGCATACATGGGAACACATGTGCACGCACGTCTATATGTACACGTGATATATTTGCCATGTGCACAACACATATACACACAAACATATGTGCATATATGCATGCGTGTGTGCATATAGACGTGTGTGCACACATGACATGCGTGCACATACACCATGCCCACATTCTCATACACACACAGGAACTTCTCCCCTATCATAAGCTCATAATCTTACCAAAAGTTTTAATTTTTGTCTTTACAATTAGGTCTTCAGTTTCCATAATCAAGACCAGTTCGTATGTGTGTGAGTGCATATGTGTGTACGCTCGTGTGTGTGAACCCATGCGTTCATGTTGTGCTGTGTGCACATGTGTGGACATGTGTTTGTGCTGTGTGGATAAGTGCGTGTGTGCGCACATGCATGTGTGTGCACGCGCGCCTGCCTATCAGCGTGTGATGTTTTAAGAGCTCCCCTTGTCCTCGTTGAAGCCTTGTTCCTGAGGACTGACCTGGAACTTCCAGCAACTCATTCTGGCTGGTCTGCCAGCCCCAAGCAGACGCCTTATTTCCCTCCGAGAGCTGCCAGGGTCTTGGAGTTGCCCCATTGCAAACTGGAAGTGGGGTCGCCTTCCCGCAGGAGCAGTGGTAGCCACCTTTAGGGAACCGGGTGAGTTCCTGTCTGCCTCCCAGGAAGTGCTGGGACACGTTCCCGCTGTGGTACTTAACATGACAGCTCAGGATCCCCGGGCGGGCATCGAGGCAGAGTTTGGTCTCTGCAGCTGCAGGTGACCTTGGCACTGTATCTGCTGCTGTGCTGAAGGGTAGAGGGAGTGGACAGGCGACTGTAGCATGCACCGTGGGCTTTAGCCCTGCACTGTGCCCGTCAGCATGCCTGGCACCGTTGGGCTGCCACCGTCATCGTCTCTGGATCCTGCACCGTGGGAGGCCGAGCCTCGAGCCAGGCAGTGCTCAGCAGCCAGGGTGGGCTCCGGAGGCGCCAACCCATGGGATGAGAAGGCTTTCTGAAGGAGCGTCTCCCTGGTGCACTTTTTTCGGTTCACCATAGCAGAGCATTGGCATCTTTTCTCAGTGCCGCTTGTAACTTTATCTACACACCCAGGCGGTAGTTTCCTTGCTCTGGCCCCAGCTGGTGATGTCGTGCGCCCTCCATCAGGACGGAAGGGGTGAGCACGAGGCTCGGCTGGGCGTGTGCCTGCCTGGCACAGGGCCTGGGTTCCACCCCCGGCAACTCATAAAGCCCTTCCATGCCTGTGAGCAGGAGTTCAGGTCTGTGACTCGGAGTAGAGTGTGCTCAGCCTGAGGCCCCGGGCGCGCACATGCGTGGAGTGTGTGGCAGTTACTCTCTGCTGCTGTGAGACAACACTTAAACTCAGCAACATAAGGAGAGAAAATGGAGATACATCTGGCTTACAGATTCAGAGGGGAGAGAGTCCATTGTGTTGGAAGAGACGTGGCCGACTGGCAGAAGCTGGAGGAGGCGTAAGTCACCACTGTCGTGGATAGCGAGAGAGCAAACTGCAGACTGCTAGAGGAAGCAGGGCGGGGCTGTCAACCTTAAGACCCACCCCCTGTGACATGCTTCCTCCAGCAAGGCTCCACCTTCCAAAGGTGCCCGACATTTCCAAACACTGACAACAGCTAAGGATTCAAACACATGAGCCTATGGGGGACATGTCACACCTAAACCATGACAAAGTATGTGCACTGCACACACACATGCTGAAGACAGATGTGCTACATAAATATCTATACGCAGAAACATACACACATATATGCACACATACACATGCGTGTGTACACATACTGTAGGTATGCACATGCACACAGGTACCAGGATGCACATATGTACACACATGCACAAACTATGTATATGATGTACTGAAGGCATGTGTACACATACTACATATATATGCACATACATGCACATACTATGTATATGATGTTCTGAAGGTATCTGTACACACACATATAGAAATACACATATGCACACGCATGCATATACTGTGAATATGATGTACTGAGAGCATGTATACACATTAAATATATATGCACACACATGCACATACTGTGTATATGATGTTCTGAAGGTATGTGCACACACGTATAGAGATGAATATACACACATGTGCATACACTGTGTATGTGATGTACCGAATGCCCAGCATACAGCAGGTGCTCATAAGTGCTCATGGCTTTGTCTCCTGGAGCAGTACTTTCTGCTGTCTGCTCCCCGCTCCCCGCTCTCCTCCTCCAGTCCTCATACACGTGCTTCTGTGCCTCGTTCCTGTGAGATTTCTGTCTTTGGACCTGAAATTGGACCTGACTTTGAACCATTCAACCAAGTCAGTCCTGGTGACCCTGTACTGTGGGCACTTTCCTTGGGCCACCCTGGATGCCCTGTGTGGTGTAGGGACGAGATGGGGTCACAGAACCCACAGCACGTCTATAAACGGACCTGCTGTCCTTTAATCACAGCTGGCCCAGGAATCCACATATACACCGAATGCCAGGAGGCCACAAGCCACAGGGAAATTATAGCAAGGAGCTGGCGAGGACCAGCCCATGAGAACGCGTGGAATCTGAGCTCTGGTTTTCTAGTTGCACCCTTGCCAGGCACCCCCCCCCATGACCAGGCATGGTGGCCCTGTTGCCCAAGAGTCTGGATGCCCAGAACTCTCTGGGAGTTTGTGGTGTGTGGATCCTCGGGCACTGGTTTCTCCATGAGTTCCCTGGGGTCCGTAGCTCTGGCTGCTGTGGGGAAGTCATGCCCTGAGAATCCTGGTTCCTCAGTATGCTTTTGCCTTTGTGTGTGTGCGTGCATACACATGAACACATGTGTTTGTGTGTGTCCAGCTATATATGTACAAGTAGGCATGTATGCATAGGTGTGTGTGTGCATGCTCAGCTGTGGGTGTGTCTGGGAACATATGCATGTGCAGGTGTGCATGTTTGGGTGTGTTCAGGTGCTGAGTATGTACAGGTATGCATGCAATATGTGTGTGTCTGCGGCAGCCAGAGGACCCCCGTCACTCCTCGGTGCACCTCCTGTATTTTTGGGTTAGGCTCTGTCACTGGCTTGGAGCTCATGAAGCAGCTAGGCCGTCTCCCCCTTCCCAGTGCTGGGACTATCAGCCTCACTGTAAGTTGCCTTCTCTGTGGGTTCTGGGGATCTGAACTCAGGTCCTCGTGTGTGTGCACGGCAAGCCCCACCCAGCCAAGCGTCCCCCCCCCGGCTCTGACTTCAGTGAGGATGGTCGACGGTTATTGCTTTCGCTGGTTCTGGACATGCTGACCTGTTCTGACGACTCTCTCCAGGCTCCGGGATCTCCAGCTATGAGAACAACCCCCAGGAGGCCCCCATGGCCTTTGAGGACTGCATGCTCAGGGTGAAGGAGCAGGTGCCCCCGCGGCTGCACGGATCCACCCGCATCTACTTGGGAGCCACAGCCGGCATGCGGCTGCTCAGGTAACGAGGGCTGGGCGGGAACCCACGTGACCAGAGCAGCCAGGTACGTGGAGACACTTGCCAGGACTGGAACTCTGGAACTCTGCGCCTGGGGTCAAACCCGAGAATCAGATTTCAGTCAGTATTTTCACACCCAGAGAGAAACGGTTCTACAGTCAGGTTCTCTCTCCCGTGGTGATTTTATGGAGCCGTCTAGAAAGGCCGGGCCGACCCGACCTCTGTTGGTGGGATAGTCCGGCTTGCTCGTGGAACTTGTTCAGGGCACGGCTGCGCAGTCGGCTAGCTGTGTGGTAAGGTTGACCTTGAGCCACATGGCTGATGTCCGGTGCGTTATGTCGCCTCCATGGAACAATGGGGTGTCTGTCCCTCGCCTCCGTTGGAACCGTGGGAATTGTGAAATAAGCATCTCATTGCATCTAACTTGCTCCTGGCAAAAGTGCAGACATGACATTTAACCTGGTGGCATTGATGTAGAATATCCCCAATGGCTCCATCCCTGACCCCCCCTTTCTTTTAAACAGGGACTCACTCTGTAGCCCAGGTTAGCCCGCAGTCTTTCTGTTGCTTGAATCCAAGGCCGTCTCCCTGCCGCTGCTCCCCAGTGCTGGGGTGACACTGTGCCTGGTCTTGTGTCCTTTCTCCGCGCCTGTCTTTCTCGTGACTGCTTGTAGTGCACGTTCAAACCCAGCCAGCACCTTGCGAAGCAAGTGCCCCCCTCACCGACATCCATCCACAGCTCTCTCCTGTGTATTTCTTCATCATGGATTTCTCTGGCTTTGGACTAAAGGAAAATAGATGTTGAAAGAACATCTCCTGCTCAGGGTCCAGGCTGCCTGGGTGTAGGAAGTAAATATTACTGAAATTTTTTAGAATGTTTATTTGAGAGAGACACAGAAAGATGGAGAGAGAAAGAAAAGAGAGAGAGAGAAAGAGGGAGGGGGATATGGAAGTCTGAGAATAGCTTTCAGAAGTCACTTCTCTCCTTCCACTATGTGGGCTCTGGGAATTGAACTCACATCTCCAGGTTTGAACGCAGATGCCTTTACCCACTGAGTCATCTCACAGGCCTGGGATTTCATCATAGATACTGACCCTTGCTCTGCTTTAGAAACTCTGAGGATCCCAGTTGGGGAAAAAAAATGCTATCTGTCCGGGCATGAGAAAGAGAGAGGGCAGATGACCAGGGTGACTTCACGTGAGCGTAGAAAAGGTCTCGCGCAGCTGCAGGAATTGGGCTTCTCTGCCAGCGGCTCCCTGTCCTGGCGCAGAGAAGCATCTTCAAAGCATCTTTCTTTGAGGGTGTCGCACAGAAAGGGGCAAGGGGGACATAGTGACGTGTGTTGCCACGCCTCTGTGGGGTTGACACTCGGACAGCCATGATCCTCCCAGAGAGTGAAGAAGCATCTTCATCCTCCTCTTCCCTTTCCGCCCCAGCACACCTTCTCGTTCACCCAGCAAGGGCTCTGTCTCTGGTGTTGCAAGAGATAACACAGGTCTCCGAAGTGCCATTCCGTTCCACTCCCGCTGTCCGATCCGCCACACTGCAGTCCGCTAAGCCCCTGATGGGACTGGGGAACGGGCAGGACAAGTCTTCAGGAAGGCTGGTGGTGTGACGGGGTCACCCAGCTGGCAGAAGAGCCTGCCACCCCGTGCCACGCATGTCTGGAAAGTTGACCTGCCAGCGGGGATTGCAGGAGGGAGCTGATGGGATGCGACAACCACACAGTCGCTCAGCCTTTTGCATCCCGTGTCCTGCATAGGTTGCAGAACGAGACAGCGGTGAATGAAATCCTTCAGAGCATCCAAAGCTACTTTGTGTCCCAGCCTTTCGATTTTCAGGGTGCTCAGATCATTTCCGGGCAAGAGGAAGGTGTGTACGGATGGATTACGGCCAACTACATCATGGGGAACTTCCTGGAGGTGCGTGGAAGCAAACACATGACTTTTAATATAGCGGTTTCTCCCTCCCCAGGGGGGCGACAGCTAAAGCGGAGGTCCACACTGGGGGGGAGGGGAGATGATGGTGATCCTCTCTTGTGGTGTGTTGGGGGAACTCTTGGGGAATCAGACCAAATGCACAGCCGCGGGATAGCCACCTCACTTTGATTGCTGGTGATGTGGCGAGAATCTCGGCTGAAAGCAGAGATTATGATTAGATTCTAAGGGTCCACAGGCACCTGGGATCTGCAAAGCCCTTGACAGTTCATTTCCTGGCAATCAAAGAGAAGGGTCCTTCCTGTGCGACCCCAGGTTCACACGCTGCTGAGTCCTAGACAGGATCCTCAGATCATGTCCTGGGCCAGATCCCATCTGTCCTTCCAGGTGTGTTTGAACATGTCTGTGCAGTAATTATACAGTAATTGTATGGTAATTGTGATAGTTCATATTTGGGGTATTTCATGTGAAACCATCCGTCCAGCCCCTTTGCCCTCCTAACCCCTGAGAATGGAGGACCAGGTGACCTGGGTTCACGTATCCACACATGTGGTCGTGGCTACAGGGCAGCGTGGAACCAGACACGCGGCCATCTCCCACCTGTCCCTGCCGCACACGCAGCTCCTCTGCTGCGCACGTTCGTGACTAAGCGTGCTGCCTGCCCAGCTCCTGCCAGCCGAAGCCTCTGCCCCTGCCAAGCAAGGCGAGGGCTGGCCCTGAGTGTGCCTGGGTGCCCAGGAAGGAGCCGGGACCTGAGCGCAGAGCCCCGGGCAGAGCTGGCACCTGCGCCCTTCTGACCTCCCCTTCCCGCACACAGAAGAACCTGTGGCACATGTGGGTCCACCCCCACGGAGTGGAGACCACGGGCGCCCTGGACCTGGGCGGCGCCTCCACGCAGATTTCCTTCGTGGCGGATGACCCGGGCGGCAATGGCAGCGACGTGATGCAGGTGTCGCTGTACGGCTACACGTACACGCTGTACACACACAGCTTCCAGTGCTACGGCCGCGACGAGGCCGAGAAGAAGTTCCTGGCCCTGCTGCTGCAGGTACTGCCCGGGGGGCCGGGAGGACTGCTGGGTTGGTGGGAGGACTTCTCGGGGGTGAGCGGGGAGGACTGGCGGGGTGGCCAGGGAGGACTGCCAGGGTGGTGGGAGGACTGGCGAGGTGACCATGGAGGATTGACTTGGGGTGACCGGGGAGGACTGACTTGGGGTGACCATGGAGGACTGACTTGAGTGATGGGGAGGACTGACTTGGGCAACCTGGGAGGACTGACTTGGGGTGACCAGGGAGGACAGCACTGACTTGGGGTGATCAGGGAGGACAGCTAGGGTGATTATGGAGGACTGACTTGGGGTGACCAGGGAGGACTGATTTGGATGATCAGAGAGGACAGCTGGAGTGACCAGGGAGGACTGACTTGGGGTGGCCAGGGAGGACTGACGTGGGATGATCATGGAGGACTGACCTGAGTGACGGGGAGGACTGAGCTGGGTGACAGGGAGCACTGACTTGAGTGACCCGGGAGGACTTGAGCTGGGTGACCAGAGGGCGGCTGACCCACCTGTGATGTTTTCCGCATCCCACACAGCAGGCAGGAGGAAAGTATTTTCTATGTGTGCCTGGGTTCTCTAGCGCCTTGGCTCCTCTCTGCTGTGGATGGTCCCAGCAAACGTGAATAAAATGTAGGGAAGATCTCTAACTGTGTGAAGCTCAGCCCGGGAGTCGCCTGCCCCGGGAGTCCCCCATCTTGCTGGCATGATATGTGAACTTGATTTCTGCAGGCCACATGTTTAAACAGCCAGCATGGTGGCACATGCTTGTAATCCTAGTCCTGGGGAGGCAGAGACAACTGGATCCCTGGGCTGGGTAACCAGCTAGTCTGGCCCGCTCCTGAGTGCCAGGCCCATGATAGATTCTGTCTTAAAAATCAAGGTGTGTGTAGCCAAGACTGTCCTCTGGCTTCACCTGGCCCCCCCCTCTCTCTCCCTCCCTCTCTCTCCCTTTCTCTCCCTCCCTCCCTCTCCCTGTCCCCCTGACCCAAAGCTCCACACTTTTTTTTTTGTTAGTGGCGGTTTTGTGGGTTTTTTTTAGTTAACTAAACCTGAACTTCAATAACTTCATACATTTCCGCCATGCCCCCATTTCTCCCACCCTTACCCTCTCTTATACTCATCTGGGATCCTTCTGTGGACACAAACTGCTTTAATTCAGATGGGATATAATTCTGAGAATTCCAAGGCTCCCCTGGGGGCTCACGAAAATAGCTCAAGAAATGCAGGGGGCGGAGCCATGTCTCACAGCTCAGCCTTCCCGGGGAGGGGGTGGCAGACAGTCATGGAGCCTGTGGGTGGCCAGGATCCAAGCAGCCCAGTGACACCAAGTTGGTCACCGTTCACTGCGCACAGGTCTCCAGCATAGAAAGCTGTGTTGACCTCAGCTGGAAGGCTGTCAATCAGATAAACTCAGCAGTAGTGGATGTTGTTGACAGGGCCTGGGGTGGGGGTGGGGTATGGGGAGGTACGGGGGGGGGGGTAGAACAAGATGAGACTCCAGGTCCATCATCAGAGAGCCCGGCCTCCCTCACGGCTGGGTTGCTGATGGAGGGAGGAGCCCTGGCAGAGCCTCTGAGATTATGAGTCACGGCCCAGTGCAGGGTCACGTCACTGCATAGGAGATGGAGTTGCGGAAATTTGGCAACTGTCAGGTTGTGTTTCTGAATATGACAAAAATTAATTCCAAAATCAAACTCGTGATGAATCTGGGATGTTTCTGGCTGCACTGGGCTGTATCGCTTCGCCTGACCTATAGCCATGGGTCAGTTCTGGATACACGTGTGTGTGCCATCGTGCCACGCGGTGCCGGCCAATGAGCTCTGCCTGAAACGCCGCAACTCAGAGCCGTGTTTCAGGCTGTAGTGCTTTTACTGCACGGCCGAGGCTTTCTGCTCTCGTGGAGACGCGCGGTGGAATCATGAAGGGCACTTCCCTTCCCTGTCACCGTTCCCTAGTGACGGTATTCGCATGAGAGGTCTTCAGGCAGACAAGCACGCCAGCTCATCGATGTGCCAATTACTTGAGTCTTCAAATTGCTCAAGCACACGAACACCATGGAACTGTTTTAAGATACGTAGCTTTGTGATTTGGTTTCAGGAAATGTTTGGTTTCTGTGCCTCGTGGATACACTTGGGTTGTATATGCCCAGCACAGCCTGGGGAGCCGGTGGTCGACCAGCTGCTGTCTTGGCACTACATGGCTGTGCTAGCGAGGATCTGCCCAAGGGAAACCTGATCCCACCCCTGACATCTTGCTCCTGTGCCTGCAGAACTCGCCCACCGAGGCCCATGTCAACAATCCCTGCTACCCTCGGGGTTACAACGCCACCTTCACCTTGGGACACCTGTTTGGCAGCCTGTGCACTGAGAAGCACAGGCCGGAAAGTTACAACCCTGATGACAACGTTACGTTCATGGGCACTGGAGACCCATCGCTATGCAGGGAGAAAGTGGCTTCCATATTTGACTTTGAGACTTGCCACGATCCAGCAGCTTGTTCCTTTGACGGGGTTTACCAGCCGAAGGTTCAGGGGCCATTTGTGGTGAGAGCAAACCCCTCTGAACCCCCCCCCCCGGAATACCTCTGCTCTCTGTTTTCCATCTGCAGACCCGTTCCTACTCTGTCCGGTTCCCTGATGGCCCCACAGCACGAGTGTCCCAGAAACTCTTTCCTCTGCATCCTTGCAGGCGTTCGCGGGCTTCTACTACACAGCCAGTGCCTTGAATCTTTCAGGAAGCTTCTCCCTGGACTCCTTCAACAGCAGTAGCTGGGACTTCTGCAGACACACCTGGAGCGAGGTCAGTGCCCAGCACTGCAGAACACACCCAGTTATGTGAGTGTGCATGCACGTGTGCACAGTACTACAGAACACACCCAGTTATGTGAGTGTGCATGCACGTGTGCCCAGCACTGCAGAACACACCCAGTTATGTGAGTGTGCATGCACGTGTGCCCAGCACTGCAGAACACACCCAGTTATGTGAGTGTGCATGCACGTGTGCCCAGCACTGCAGAACACACCCAGTTATGTGAGTGTGCATGCATGTGTGCCCAGCACTGCAGAACACACCCAGTTATGTGAGCGTGTGCACATGTGCACAGTACTGCAGAACACACCCAGTTATGTGAGTGTGTGTGCACATGTGTGCACAGCACTGCAGAACACACCCAGTTATGTGAGTGTGAATGCACATGTGTGCCCAGCACTGCAGAACACACCAAGTTATGTGAGTGTGTGCACATGTGTGCACAGCACTTCAGAACACACCCAGTTATGTGAGTGTGAATGCACATGTGTGCCCAGCACTGCAGAACACACCCAGTTATGTGAGTGTGTGCACATGTGTGCCCAGCACTGCAGAACACACCCAGTTATGTGAGTGTGCATGCACGTGTGCCCAGCACTGCAGAACACACCCAGTTATGTGAGTGTGCATGCACGTGTGCACAGCACTGCAGAACACACCCAGTTATGGGAGTGTGCATGCACGTGTGCACAGCACTGCAGAACACACCCAGTTATGTGAGTGTGCATGCACGTGTGCACAGCACTGCAGAACACACCCAGTTATGTGAGTGTGAATGCACATGTGTGCCCAGCACTGCAGAACACACAGTTATGTGTATGTACACGTGTGCATACAGTACTGCAGAATACCCTCAGTTATGTGTGTGTGCACTTGTGTCCACACTACTGCAGAATACATCCAGTTATGTGTGTTTGTGCACGTGTGCTTAGCACTGCAAAACATTCCCAGTTATGTGTGTACACATATGCGCACAGTATTTTATGTTTGTGTGTGTATATGTGTATGCATATATATGTATGCTTGTATGTGCACATGTATATGTGTGTACGTATGTATGCTTGTGTGTGTAGATGTGCATGTGTACATTCTTGTGACAGTGTGCATATATGTGTTTTTGTGTGTGTGCCTGAACATGCATGTGAATATATATGAATGTGTTTATGTATGCATACATGTGAGTATGTGCATGTGTGTGCATACATGTGTATATGCTAATGCGGTGTGCATGCGTTGTGTGTATGTTTATGTGCATATGTGTTTCTGTGCATTTCTATAGATGAATACATGCATATGTCTATGATGTATCTGTATATACATGAACATTTGTGTATATGCATGTATGCTTGTGAAATGCATGTGTATATATGTATGCATATGTGCTTATGTGTTTATGCCTCCATATGATATGCATGCATGTATGAATACATGTATGGACATATGTATATGTTCTTGTGTTCCTATGTGTATATATGAATGCTTGTGTGTTGCATTTGCATGTGTATAAATGCATGTGAATGTTTGATGCACATGTATATGCATGTGTATATGTGCTCACATGTATGAATGTGTGTGATGCACATATGATGTGCGTTATATATGTGCATTCACAAATGTACTACATACTATGCTGTGTGTTGTATACACGTGTGTATGTACATGTGTGAGTGTTGTGTTGCATGTGTATGTTCACATGTATGTGTTGTGTGTGCACATGTGTGTGTTGTGTGTGTATATGTGAATGTTCATGTTGTGTGTATACACATATGTGTGATCATGTGTGTGTTTACCTGTATGAATGTGTGTATAAGTGTGTATGCACACACATAAGTGTATGTCGAATGTGCATGCACACACATAAATGTTATATGTGTGTGGACACATGAATGTATCTCATGTGTGCGCATGTGAATATGCATGTATGAGCATGTTTTATGTATGTGTGTGTGAATGAATGCTCTGTGTGTGAACGAGTGTTGGTGTGTACATGTGTGTGCGTGCACATCCTGATCGAGCCCTGTGTTCATGGAGCTCCGACAGTCAGGCAGCACCCACCTCACATTTGTGTGGTGAAACAACGCTCTGCCTGCGTGCAGAATTGTGCAGGCCCCCTTGGGAGGTGAAGTGGGAGGATTAGATTTCAAGGCCAGCTTCAGCTACACAAGGATTGAGGCCTGAGCTAGGTGAGAGCCTGTCTCAAGAAACAAAATAAATGAAAACACAAAGGAGGACCAGAGCGGAGCTGGGGCCGAGGCGGCTGGGGCCTGTGATCACGTGGTGTGCACTTTAATGGTCCTGTCCTCACCATGAGTTCCGAGGATGGATTTCGACCTCAGCTCTCTGAAATGTGAGTTGAGATCGACCCACCTGCCCCACCTCAGACGTGTTAAACCTTTTCAGCTCCCGACCCTCCTCCCCAAATTTGATGAGGTCTACGCCCGCTCTTACTGCTTCTCGGCCCACTACATCTACCACCTGCTTGTGAACGGCTACAAATTCACTGAGGAGACTTGGCCCCAAATACGCTTTGAGAAAGAAGTAAGTCACGCCGTTCTCTCCACAGGAAGTCTGTAGCTCGCGTGCAGAACCAAGGGCAGAGGGCAGAAGGTGATCTGAAGTCCCTTGTCAGGAGGAGAGGTGCTGGAATGTACACTGGTTGCTCACAGGAGAATGTTCTAGATGAGAAAAAGACCGGAAGCCAGGGGGAGCAAATGGTGACGTCTAGGCACGTGTCTCCAGCACTCCCCCACCCTGCTCCCACACGGTACAGGGTTAGAACCCAGACAGCGCCCAGTGCAGTCTGGTAAGGATGTGAGAAGAGGTTTGAACATGATGGATGTTTCTTCTGGCAGCGCCTAGAGCCTCACGCATGCTCAGCAAGCACTCAAACACCGAGACCAAGCACTCGAGTACTTTCTCAGAGGGTGGGGGTTGCTCAGCACACCAGCATTATCTGAGAAATTCCTCAGCGGGGTCTCAAGCCATTGTGTTTGCTTGGCAATAGATGGACAGATGGACGGATAAACAGACAAATGGATAGATTACATGGATGGATGGATAAGTGACAAATGATAGATAATGATAGATAATAGATGAATAGATATAGATATATACATAGATATATGTTTGATAGATGATAGGTACATGATAGATGGCTAGGTGATAGATATGAATATATAAATAGATACATGTTTGATAGATGAATGATAGGTACATGACAAATAAATGATAAACATGATAGATGGATCGATGATAGATAGATACATGATTGATAGATATATGATATATAGTAGATGATAGGTGACTGCTATGGATATATAAATATATATGGCTGATAGACAAATGGATAATAGATAAATGGATAGATAGATGATAGATGGATGACGGATGGATAGATAGGTAGATAGCTAATGGATGGGTGGACAGATAGGTAGGTAGATAGATGACAGACAGAAGGATAGATGGATAGACAGACAGACAGATGATACATGGGTGGATATTAGCAAGTAACCAGGATGTTTAGACCAGACCTGGTTTCAGGAACGAGTCTTGTGACTGCCCGGTCGGCGCTGCCTCTCAGCTCTGGAAGGGTGTGGGGGAGGCTGCTATAATTCAGGAGCCGATGATGTGGGCCCTTGAGGACATCTGGAGCCAACGTGCCCCATTCCAGCTTCACAACAATTAGATTAGCCCAGCCAGCACCCTGCATTAGGACCATTTTCACAGAAGCAAAATTAAGTCATCCACGAAGCAAACTCGGGTGCCGGGAGACGTGGGCTGCTGGTGGCATGCACAGTCGAAGTCCTGCTTCCAGCAAATCCAATTACCAGCCAGGCACAGTGCAGGCGGAGAACCTTTCCACCGAATGTATCGGATTGCACCGAGAAAACCTTCTAGGGCTAAATGTCTTTCCTTTCATCGTAAAGAATTTATACTTCCAGCCAAGTGAATATTTAAGTGTGAGCTTGTCAACAGTCTTCAGCAGACTTGCCCCACAAAGACTTACACCGATTACATTCTTGGAGATGGTTAGTCAAGGAAAGAGAGAAATAAATTGGGGCCTGTGAGATGGCTCAGTGGTAAAGATGCTGACGGTCAGGCTCAGGATCTGAGTTCGATTCCTGGAACCAACAAGGTGGAATAAGAGAACAAACTTCTATAAGTTTTCCACTGATCTTCACATGGGAACCTCACACCGCTCCCCCCCCCCATACTAACACACTATTGCAGTTCGCCTGCACGGTTGCTGATAAATCACCATCAAACAGCTTAAGGGAACAAGGGGTTTATTTTCTTACAATAGTGCAGTTACAGTTCTCAGTCCAGCTTGACGGGAGAGCTCACACCAACACCATCTCTACGTAACGACTGAGAGGGACGATCCTTACTTGCCAGACCAGCATGTCTGGCCAACTATACACAAGGATGCCGACTCTCTCAACCAGCTCTCAGTATTTTATTCCAGGGCCTAGCCCCATCCACCATGGGCTGGGCCTTCCTCATCAGCTAGACAATCTCTTGCAGGTTTGCTCTGGGCTTAACGCAATCACTAATTCTCTACAAATGTGCCCAGAGCTCAAACCCTCAACTGTCAAGTTGACACCTGTGCCCAACTATGACACACACATAATGTAAAAAGCAAATACAAAAAAGAAGAAATCATGTTTAGAAGGAAAAGCAAAATGTTGGGGTGTGGTGTGCACACTTGTAATTCAGAGGTGGGAGGCTAGGCGCTCAAGGTCATCCTTAGCTACAAAATGAGTTTAAGCTTGGGGTACGAAAACAGTAGAAATATGTGAGCCTGGGTCCCCACTCAGGCTGAATGCAGAATTTCCTTTCAGTCCTTCTGAGCCTCGGCCCCTAAGATGGCAAAATACTGGTTTCTGGACCATAAGAACAAGTCGAGGGCTGCAGAGACAGTTTAGGGGTGAAGGCTTCTGCCTCGAAGGCAAAGGGATCTGAGTTCAGATCCCCGGATCCCAGATAAAAATGCCAGGTGGATATGACCGTAGCCTGCAAGTTCAGCTGTGGACCGTGGAGCCTGGGAAACCCCAGAGCAAAGCTGTATGAGAAACCATCCAGGCTGTGTCCTGATGTCACAGGCACACACACTCAAGTGCCCTCTTGTTCACACATTCACACACACATACGTCCACCTCTATGCAAAACACACATGCATACTCAAAATAAAAGACACACAAAAAACGTTCAACTCCTCACAGCCAAGGTTGCGGATTCGACGAATTTACATACTGAATAAAGCAGCCCAGAACACATTAAGCGGAAGCAGATAGAGCTCTCAGGAGGCAGAATGAGCAACACTCAGCTTTGCATTTGGGCTGAGCCCCTGATTCTAGGAACTGGGCTCTCCTGTCTTTAAGGGGAAACACTCCTGTCGCCCTGGAGTGCTTGGCTGCAAGGAGACCCTGTGAACTGACTGATTCTCTGCGGCCCTGCGGGGGTCCGAGCGGCGTGCGTGTGGGGAGGTCAGGTAAGCTGGCCGCTCCGTCCTGAGGCTCAGCGTCTGATCTTGTCCACAGGTGGGGAACAGCAGCATCGCCTGGTCCCTGGGCTACATGCTCAGTCTGACCAACCAGATCCCCGCAGGGAGCCCCCTGATCCGCCTGCCCATCCAGTCGCCCGTCTTCGTGGGCGTCCTGGCCTTCTTCACCGCCATGGCCCTGCTGAGCCTGGTGTTTCTCTGGTACCTGTGCTCCACGTCCAGGACCAAGGCGCGCTCTGGGCACACCTTCGACCACACGGTGGATTCGGAGTGAGCCGTCTGAGAAGCTTCCAAAGTCGGGGGCTGCCCAGGACCCGCCTGGATGGCTCACTCCGGAAGCCCTCTGCCGATGAACATCCCGGTCGCTGTTCTCAGCTGCTTGTCAGGAGCACCTCTTGGGGAGGACTCACCAAACCCGTGCACGTTGCTCCTCCAGATACCTCCCCCGGCCCCCCGCTTGCTGATCTCCTGGGCAACGAGGAGAGACTGGCGGCCAAGAGCAGAGTCTTCGCCCAAACTCCCTCGAGGACGCGGGTGTCCCGGCAGAATGGACCTCCTCAGGGCGTTTCTTGTCCCTCAGTCCTTCAGGGACACACGCTCAAGCCCGCGGCTGTCCTGTGGTCCTTAGTGAGACCTCCCAGCAGCCCCCGAGCCTTGCGCTCCCCCAGGGCCAGCAGCTCTGAGGGAAGGTGACGTATTTATTTATTCTTCATCTGAGAGGATCTCAGATCTCACGTGTGCCAAACAGACCTTGAACTTGCTACATAGCCCCAGTTGGTTGACCTGTTTCTGATCCCCCTGCCTCCACCTCTTGGCTGCCGGGGGTACAGGCAAGGTGGGCACCATCACGGCCGGCATACGCACTGCTGAGAGTAGAAACAGGCCTTCATGCATGCTAGCTAGGCAGGCGCTCTGCCAACGGAGCCCAGCCAGAGGAGGCGGCTTACACACACACACACACACACACACACACACACACACACACACACACACACACACACACACACCCCGGGACGGTGGCCACAGCCAGCCTCCATCTTGGAGGCAGAGTCTGAAGCTCAGGGACACCCGGGTGGCGTCCAGATCACCGCAGACATTCTCCATGTGGACTCCCGCGTGGGACTTTGGTGGTGAGAGCGCCACTGCGTGGATGTCGTCGTCACCCCACAATGCCTGCTGGTAAAGCTCTCCACGGAGACATAGCACAGGGGGCTGAGGCCCACACGAGGCTGGCACGGAAGGCTGCCTGTCTGTGACCAGCGTGGGGTTCCGCCCACCATTCCCAGGGGTGACCCTGATGTTCACACTGGGCTTCTGCTTCTCGATCACTTCCGGCCAGTTTCCCTGGCACAGCTCCTCCTGCTCAATCGACAGAGAAGGCAGCTGTGGGAATATTCATGTGGAACAAGAAAGACCTTCAGCCAGTCCGGTAACTTCACACAAGTCAGAGCTTTCTGTGTGACAGCACAATGTGGAATAAATGTTTCGATTTGCAGTGCGTGTGTGTCAGTTAAACATGGAGCTCTTCTGAGGTCTTGAGGAAGTGTTATGAGAAGGACTTTTCATGTGTTTACAGGGAACATGCAGGTATGTATCATGTCTACATGTGCTTGACTTTCATGTGTATATGTGTATATGGGGAACATGCAGGTATGTGTTACGTCTGCATGTGTGCGGGTGAACATGCTTGTGAATGTATGTGGAGGCCCAAGGGTGACCTCAGGAATCATTCTCCATCTCTCTTCCACTTGACCGTTTTGAGGCTGGGTCTCTAGTTAAACCCAGAGCTCATTTACAGGACTGGTTTGGCCACCCAGCTTGCTCTGGGGATTTGTGGTCTCCACCCTCTAGGGCTAGAATTACAGACTTTTCACCACACCCATGCAGCATTTTATGTGGGATCTGGGCATCTGAACCTACATCGTTTTGTTTGGGTGATGAGCCCTTTAACCACCTAGCCACCTTCCAAGCCCCTAATTGGCATTTCTGATTCACCCAGCAACTGGGAACAAAGCCTTTCAGGTTTCTGCCACATGTTAACGAACTCTTACCAGATCCCCTCCCCTCCTGGCCGGCTGGGAACCCACAGAAGTCACGTGGCGAGCAGGCTGCTCAGCTGCAGCTGCGCCTTCTGCTTCCAGTGCTCTGTGGTCATGTTGTTACGCTCTGAGGCGAAAGGATGTCGCAGAATCGCAGGTGTGATTGATTTTTTTTTTTTTGGTCTGGTATTTTTATTTTCAGGGTCTTTTATTGGTGCATAGCAGTGGGTTCACACGTACTGAGCTTAGTTCAGCCTCATCCCTGTTTCTCCCCCATCTTCCCGCCGCCTCCTACTTGAATCCTTCCGCTCAGGTTCCCCTTTCCAATGCCAGGCCGCATGTGTCCCGTCACGACCCCCCACTCTCTTTAAAACCTCTTCCTGGCATCAGGTCTCATCCACACTCACTCCCACGTGCACAAAAACCAGAGGCTAGGATCTCAGTATGTGCACGTGCAGTAGTTCTCTCTCTCTCTCTTTCTCTGCATGTTTGTGTGTATGTATGTGTGTGGGTGTGTATGCATGTGTGGGCACGTGTATAAGAAGACACTTAAGTGTGTGTGTCCGTGGAGGTCCAAGGGTGACTTTGGGAATCATCCTGGATTGCTCTACCTCTAATTGCTTTGCTGTGGCATTTCCCAAGCTGGACATGCAGAGCGCCACCATTTCCAACCACACTGTGGGATCTGGGGGTCTGAACTCAGGTCCTTTGACTTGGGAGGCAAAGGCTTTAACCACTGAGCCATCTCCACAGCCTGGTATTTGGCTTTCTGCGTCTGGGTTTCCTTTCTCGCACTCCCAGAGGCTGGGAAGTCTGCGATGTAGGGGTAGGCACCTGGTGCAAGAGCCCCTCTTGTCTGCAGCCTTCTCTCCAGGTCCACGTGCCTTTTGCTTGGCTGTGACTTGTGTTCTCACAAGAGCACTAAGGCCACCGAAGGTGTTGTCTTCATGACTTCACTTGTGACTAGCTGCGTCCCACCTGCAAATGGCATCCCATTGGGGGGCTAGGGCTTCAGTCTATGAATTTGGGGAACACTTCAGGTATGGAACCCCGGAGCTCCTGGGTGACATCTGCGTTCTGCGACCAGCTACTGGTCAACATGCATTTCCTGTTCCCGTCTCTTATGCACGTTCACTGTGTCCCCTGCAATGTCATAAGAATAAAGCTAGGGGGCTTCAGCTTCGAGTGCTTGCCTGGCATCCTGAGTTCTGTCCCACCAGGCATGCTGTGCCCCTCTGCCATCCAGCACCTGGGAGGTAGAGGCAGGAGGATCAGAGTCCAAAGAAGCTTTGGCTGATGAGTCTGAGGCTAGCCTGTGATCCATGAGACCCTGTCTTGAAAAGAGAGAAAAAGGTATGTGGGGGGTTTGGGACGGCAGCGGCACGATACTGACTGTAAGGACTCGTTAAGAGAAACCACCGCTTGTCGTTCCTGGCGAAGTCAGTAACTGCGTGTTTGCAAAGTCAGCTGTCTGCCCAGCGCTGGGCGGGCGTGAGGGAGCCGGGGCCGGTCCCTGCTGCCGGTGAAGCTTGGCGCCCTCTGCTGGCGTCCAGAGGAGCTTCTTCCCGGATGGAGGTCTTTCTGTTCTGTTTTTCTAATTAAAAATGCTGACCAGCTGGTGAGATTGCAGGTGCAGTGAGCTGCCGGCTCCCCAACCTGGTTCCTTGAGCTCAGCCCCCAGAAGCCCACCTGGTGGAAGGATGGAACGGAATCCCAAAAGACGTTCCTGACCCATGCACCATGCGTGCGTGTGTGTTCTCTGTCACTTACACATACGTATGATTTTAAAAATAGAGAAACCGTGTAAGTCTGAGTATCAAACACTATTGTCAAGGAGGAGAGGAAGAGGAGGAGGAGGAGAAAGGAGGGGAAGGGGAAAGAGGAGGGGGAAACCTCAAGAAAAGTACACAGGACTGTGAACCTTCAATATCTGAACTTCCTTTTAAGCTGGAGTTATACTCTTAGTACAGGAAGGTGAACTTTGAATATCCAACCATTCCTTTTAAAAAAAATGTGTGTGTGTGTGTGTGTGTGTGTGTCAGAGGGCACTGTGTATCCTGTGGAGGCCCAAGACTGACTTCAGGAATCATCCTGGATTGCTTCTACCTCCTTTTTGCTTTGCTCTGGGATTCCCCAGGCTCCGCCCACCAGGGTCAGAAGTGTAAGTTCCCCACTGTTTCCCCCTGGTGTTTTTACGTGGGACCTGGGATCTGAACCTAAGACTTTCTGCTCTCTAGGCAAAGTCTTACCCCCTGAGCCATCTCTGTCCAGATCCCAGCCATTCCTTTTTAAGCTGGAGTTACTTACCTCCCCGCCGTGGGAAGGTCCTGTCAGCTTCATATATTACCAAAGTAACACAGTAATGCAGTCTTTGTTTCCAAAATACTGGAAACCTCTCAAACGTCTTTCCACAAGAGAAAGAGTAAATACATGGTGACATGGTCATGTGACAAAGCGCTGCTCGGAAACGCAAGGCGCTGAATCATAAAGCCCGGAGCCTGTTGTCCCAGAGTTAAAGACGAACTGGGAAAATGTGTCAACAGGAGCTTGACAGCCAGAGCAGCCCACCCCAGAGGGCGGAGTGGAGAGGGGGAGACTTGGCCAGGTGACGCGAGGTGACAGTAATGTGTCCCGACTGCCAGAAGGTGGCGCGGGGGACAGAGGAACACTGGCTTGTCACAGCTCATTAAGCTGAATGCTGAAGACCTGGGCAGTTCACAGCACGTTAGGGAGAGGACAGAGGGGGATGGAAGGGAGGGGGAGAGAGAAAGAGAGAGAGATTGGTTCTTTTTCTTCTTTTTCTTTCCTCTTGCTTTTTTTCTTCCACCCTCCCTCCTTCCCTCCTTCCTTTTGCTTTTTTTTTTTTTTTGACATGGGGTCTCACTACGTAGCCCACCTGAACTCTTGCCTCGGCCTCGAGAGGGCTGGGATGACAGGTGTGAGCCGCTGTATCCAGATGACTGAAAAGTGACGATACTAGGCGAGACGCCGCTGGATGATGGCGGTACATGGGGATCAGGACTCTGCACAGGAAGGCGCCTCATTTCCGTGTGAACTAAGCAGTTTCTTACAATTTCCCATGTTTCCTTCATTGGCCTCTAGGCTTGTGCTATTTGGAAAATTAAGACATTCTTCTGGAGCCAACTGAGTGTTTTCAATTTGTGGTTCCTCTTAAGTGAACTCATTCCTCAGGGTGTGTCTGCGTGTGCATGTATCTGCATGTGTATGTGTGATGTATTTACTTCTGGGAGAGGTCCTGGGATTTGAACCTAGCACCTTGCACGTACTAGGCACGGACCCTACCAGTGAGCTGCAGCTCAGGATGCTTTTTCTGCTGTATTTAGAGACAGGGTCTTGCTCGCTGTTCAGCTCACAGCTAAGCTTGGTGCAACAGCTGGTCTTTATTCTGCGGCCCAGGTGGGGCTGGAGATTGTCCTGCGTCAGCCTCCCAGGCAGCTGGGTGATTGTCTGTCTAAAGATGTCTGATGGAATCTTATTTGCCCACCAGCCACCTTCCTGGGCCTCAGCCCACAGTAGGGTCGTGTGATGTGACAGGAACAAGCCCAGACCTCCTGCAAGGGAGGATGAATGCTGGACCAGTTAAGCCACAGATGCTGTTTACTATCTATCTATCATCTGTCTATTAGCTATCTTTTTATCAATTGTCAATTATGTGTCTTTTATCACCTATCATTTACCACCTGTCAATCATCTATCATCTATCAATTATCTTTCTTCTATCACCTAGCAGTTACCTATCTTCTATCATTTATCACCTGTCAATCTATTATCGCCTCTTCTATTATCTATTTATCTATCAGCTGTCACCTATCAATTATCTGTCTTCTATCACCATCATGTACCTATCTTCTATCATTTATCACCTGTTAATCATCTTTTAATCACCTATCAATCACCTCTCTTCTATCATCTATCACCTGTCAATCATCTATCAATCACCTCTCTTCTAGCATCTATGACTCAATGGACTTCCTAGGGTTGCTTTCAGGAGCATGGCTGAGGGTTATTGACGGAAGCACTTTACAGTGGCTACACTACTGAAGAAAGCGTCTCTCTCTCTCCTGGCAGCCATCAACTATGTTTGAAATTCTCAGGATGGGCCTCACGAGTCCCTCCCCTTCGTTGAATTTTTTGAATTTTTGGGGGAAAAAATTTGCCGTGTTAAGCGGCACTTGACAGAGTATTGGCCATATTGGTCTAAAACACTGGACTCAAAGTTCCGGTCTATGGACGGGTCACAGGCTGCACTAGATTCATGTGGTCTTTTTCACTTTTACATAAATGCAACGAATGTATGTGTTTTCACCCCGTGTTGCCCAGTCCCATCCCTCCTCCATCCCTTTCCAGTAGTCTCCCTCCTTTGCATGTGTGACCCCCTGGGTTTCATCTGGGATGTCTGCACTGGCAGGTGCCCGAGCACTTGCTGCGCGTGGATGACATCAGTGGGCAAATCACTTCCGGGGTCTGATTACAGAAAATGACAAAGTAACTTCTAAACGATCACGATGTTCAAGGCGGGGATCCTGCACAGAGGAGGCCGGGTGCCGGGCATGCAAACAGCAGTATTTCTAAAGTCGGCTAATCCGCGGCCTGCACCTCCGGCGACAGGAGTGAACCGCGACCCATCCATCCCCCGAGCCGACGCGGGCGGGCACACTGGGGTGCGCTGGTGACGGGCCGCGGGGCGCAGAGCCTGACACGGGGCTGGAACCTCCAGCCGCAGCCCCGCGCGAGGCGCTTCCGGGGAACCCGTCTCCCCGTAGTCTCTGGGGTGCAGGCTGAAGCTCCAGAGCGAGCGCTTGCAGGACTCCGCCCAGGCCGGCAGCGCGACCCCCGTCCTCCAGGCGGACCCTGGGAACCCGGGTCGGCTCCGCGGCAGAGGCCGATGAAACCACAGAACCGCGGGCGCCATCTTGACTCCTGGCACCGCCTCCCGTTGCCCTTCCTCCTGCTGATTGGAAGGACGGGAGAGTAAGGAAGGGGCGTGGCTACATGGCTAGGTGGCGAATGAATAGAGAACGAGTACGGTCCACCATCTTTAGTCCTGGCATAGCCTCAAGTTGCCCTTCCTTTGGGTGATTGGCCGAGAAGGAGGGCCTTCCGGAAGGCTCCTCCCAACCAATCAGAACTCTGCGCAAGAAAGGGGCTAAAGATGCTCTTTAAGGCATGACAGGAAGAGTGCATTCTAGAAAAGGAAAAAACAAAGTCGGCTAGGAATGGAACTCGGTGTTCTGCGTATTATATACAAAGCCTTGAGCTTCATTTCTAGTATCACAGGAAAAACAACAAAAAGGAGATTCTAATGGCCAAGTGCAACTTGCACCTTCCCTTAGATCCTGGACTAGGAAAAGCGATTTCCTCCCAGATTTATTATCCCAGACCAGTCGGATGCCATGCCGTGTGCCGCCCAGTACTGGATCAGCGCTGAATTTCTGACAGTGCTCTTTGAACTGACCACGTAAGAAATGCCTAAGCGGTCAGGAAATACACATTTAGGGCCGGCGGGACAGCTCAGTGGGTAAGTAAGGCGCATGCTTGACCTGAGGTCCATCCCTATACGCCCGCATGCTGGAAGGAAAGTTGTCCTCTGACCCCCACGCGTGCATCATCGCATGCATGGGTGCACCTTGCCTCTCAAATAAACAAATAATGAAAACCATACATAAAGTGGAGAGAGCCCGGTGTGGCGGTGGTCCAGCTAGCCTGGGTGCACCTCGTCTCCGAATGAATGGATGAATGAATGAATGAAATCCAGTGAATCAACATGTAGGGCCGGGCGTGGCGGTGGTCCAGCTAGCCTGGGTGCACCTCGTCTCCGAATGAATGAATGAATGAGTGAATGAATGAAATCCAGTGAATCAACATGTAGAGCCGGGCGTGGCGGTGATCCAGCTAGCCTGGGTGCACTTCGTCTCCGAATGAATGAGTGAATGAATGAAAGAAATCCAGTGAATCAACAAGTAGGGCCAGGCGTGGCGCTTGCCCGGACCACAAGGCGAGGAATCTCCGACCCACCAAGCCACACGGAGCAGGAGCGTTTCTCGCCGTGTCCCGCGCGTTGGCAGGGCGGCTGGTCACGTGACCCGCGCGACTTGCGTCCGGCGCCATGTTTGCTCCTCGCGAGCATGCGCGCCCGCCTCGACCAATCGGCGCGCGCGTCGGCGTCGGGGGCGGGACCGCAGCCTGCACTTGCGCACGACCAGGCCTCGCCGCCTTCCTTCTCGCCGCCGCCGCCGCCATGGTGGGTGCTCGGGGCGCGGGCTCCGCGGGCAGTGCGGGAGGCGCGGGGGAGCCGCGGGGGTCGCGGGCCGCTTTGCCTGGGCCGCGGGGGGCGCGGGGGGCGCCGCGAGGAGCCGCCGCGGCCTTGCCGGCCGCCCTTGTGGCCCCGCCCGGCCCGCAGCACGCGTCCGCCGTGGCCCGGGGATCGCGTTTTGCTGGCGGCGGCGCGGGCCTCCCGGTCCCCGTGGCGCAGAGCAAAACCCGATGTACCCGTGCAAATCAAAGCGGGAACTCGGAGGACGGGGAGGAGCGGGTGCGCGTAGACACTGCCGCAGCCGAGGGTCTCCGTGAAGATCCCCCCGCGCCCGGCCCGGAGCCTGCCGTGGCTCGTGGCCGCCTAGAACCTTCTCTCCTCCCTCTTAGGTGTTCAGACGCTTCGTGGAGGTCGGCCGGGTGGCCTACGTCTCCTTCGGGCCCCATGCCGGCAAGCTCGTGGCGATCGTGGACGTGATTGATCAGAACAGGGTACGTGTGCGCAACGTGGCCACGCGGCTGACCTCTCTACTCGTGGGGGACCTGCCCCGGGTGGTTTTGGGGGGAAGGCTTGTGGGTGTGTGGATCACAGCTGTATCTTGCTTTTAAGGAGACTGTCTGAAGTCAACTGAGTTACTAGAGGTGCCGTTAGCCACTTGTGGACCAAGATAGACTTACTGCGGGTCACTTTAGCCAGTGGGGGGGGGTCAGAGGGGCTGCACATGTAGGTAGGTGGTCTACCCTGTACAGAGCCCCAGGTTTCCTCCCAGCAGCACAGAAAGCCCCCGGGTGGTGGTCGTCCAAGCCTGGAATGCCAGCACTTGGAGGCAAGGGTGAGCAGGAGGAATGCAAGAAACCCACCCTTGCCCAGTCCATGCTCTGCTGCATGAGATCTTTAAAAAGCGTAAAATAGCAGACACACGAGCTCCTTTGGTGTTATTTGGGTGGTAGGGGGCATTTTCCAGTAACGGTCAGTTACACGGAAGACTCTGAATTCCCCCTCTGAAGGCCTCCCCATTGTGTTGCAGGCTTTGGTGGATGGGCCATGCACGCGCGTGAGGCGGCAAGCCATGCCCTTCAAGTGTATGCAGCTCACGGACTTCATCCTCAAGTTCCCACACAGGTAATGCCCCCCTCGCCGTGCACTTGAACTAGAAGGCCAGGGTCTCCTGGAAGCGTTAACATGAGCAGTCACTTTGCGGCAGGGGTGATCTGCGGCTCGATGGGCTTTCAGATTCTTCCCTCCTGGAAGGCTCGTCTCTTTCCCGCAGTAAGAAGCCCCTCTCGCTGCTCAAGTCACTTGGCTTGTTGCATTCGTGTGGCTAGACTGGGACTTGAACCCAGGGCTTCGTTCCTGGGTTCTCTTTTGCTCTTGGTTCTCCCTGTGGCCCACCCTGACCTTCCTAGGTGCTGGAGGTCCAGACAGAAGCAGCTCTTGGGAGATGGAAGCTGTTCACTGCCCTGGTCTCCAAGGCCACTGTGGGCCATTGATGAGTGCCCAGAGCTCACCTGTGTGGTGGGGGACCTGAACAGAGTTCTGGGGAGACAAATATGCCACTCTGTACTTTATTTCTACCCCCTCCCCCCAAAAAATTACAGCTTTACTCTCTCAGTGCTGGTGAGGGCACACTGGGTGCTCCCGGGGTGGTGGCGTACACAGCTCATGCCATCTGGAGCCGTTGGGCTCCTGCTGGATGACAGTTCCCGTGGGAAAGGAGCTTGGGTGGCCCGGGCTGCCCTGCAGCTCTTTGGTCCCTCTTTGAGAAGTGGCTGTGGTTACGGTACACAATAGAAGTAGGTGTAAAGAACTTCCTACAAGGAGGACACGGCTTTGTGGACACCCACCCTGGGTGCTGCTGGCTGAAACGCGCTAGGCTGGGACTTGGGGTAAGTTTGGGTGGCTCTGAGAATGCCGTGTCCCACCAAAGCCTGACTGCGTGGGAAGGAGGGCCGCAGCGAGAGGCTGGTGCCCAGCAGTGCCCTCACCTGCACGGCACACACACTCAGGACAGACACTCAGGACAGGGAAGTGGGGCTTGAAGCGGTTGATTCCCAGATGTTGTCTGTTCTGTGCCGGCACAGCTCCGGCAGGATGGGAACTGGAGGGGCGTTCTGCTGGGGCAGGTGTTACCCCCGGTATGGACAGCTTCCCCTCAACACGGGGTCTTGGCTTGCAGTGCCCGCCAGAAGTATGTGCGCAGAGCCTGGGAGAAGGAGGACATCAACACAAAGTGGGCGGCCACCAGATGGGCTAAGAAGATTGAGGCTCGGGAACGGGTATTGATGGGGAGCAGCCGTTGGCATTCCGGGCGAGGGCTGGGAGGGGGGGTCACACGCTGGCCAGGAGACCATTGTGTTTTCTTTGAACAGAAAGCCAAGATGACCGATTTTGATCGTTACAAAGTCATGAAGGCAAAGAAGATGGTGAGTTTTAAGCTGCTTTTGGGGGGCAGTAGCCGATCTTAGACTGCTTGGTGCCGGGCCGGCCTGGAGAGGGCAGTAGCTAGTCCCTCCTGCCAGGTGCTTCTGGTGAGAAAAGAAACCTTGCCTTGTATCCGTAGCTCCTCAAAGACTAGTCCGGTGTGCTGAAGCTAAGCTTAAGCTGGGCGGGCGGGTAGGCGGGCGAGGGAAGAGGCAACCAGCAGCCAAGACACCCGCTTGACAACCTTGTGACCTGAGTTTGGTCCCCGAAGCCCCCGTGGTGGAAGGAAATGACTTTAGCAAGCTTTCTTGGGACCTGTTACTTGGTGTGGGTGTGCCCTCCCGCTCCTGGGTCAGTAAGATACACTGGAGGAAGGGGGCGAGGCGCCCAGCTCAGTGCAGGTGCTGATGCTGGCTGTGCATGTTTGTGTTCTCAGAGAAACAGGATCATCAAGAATGAAGTCAAGAAGCTTCAGCGAGCAGCCATCCTGAAGGCCTCGCCCAAGAAGGCCCCCGTGGCCAAGGCCGCCATTGCGGCGGCAGCTGCTGCTGCAGCTGCTGCTAAAGCCAAAGTTCCAGCCAAGAAAGCAACCGGAGCTGGCAAGAAGGGCACGGAGGCCGCCAAGGCCCCGGGACAGAAGGCAGCCGGACAGAAGGCGGCAGCGCCTGCCAAGGCTCCCAAGGCTCAGAAGCCCGCCCAGAAAGCTGCTGCCCCCAAAGCAGCTGGCAAGAAAGCGTGAGCTTCAGAAAGAATAAAGGCTCTGACATGGTGCGGGACTGTGTGTGGGTTCTTGGCTGGCTGCTTAACCACACACTGCTGGGCTCCAACAGCACAGCTGCCTGTCCTATTGGGCTCCAACAGCACAGCTGCCTGTCCTATAGCAGCACCCAGCTGTCAGTCACACAGGCTGGAAGCCCACAGAAGTCTAAGCTAACGGCTACAGAAAAGGGTGGTAACAATACAGTTAATGGGCTATTCCTAGGAAAGAGCTTTTTGCACTCTGAGGTTAACCTGAATGGTGCAGATTCAGAGACTTAGAGAAAGGAAGCGGAAGAGCGTCCAGCACTGACGGCTGGTGGGACCAGGGCAGAAGCAGATTCAGGCAGCTCCAGAGGCAGCATGCAGGAAGTGAAGTAATAACTTACAGAAAGTGAGGAGGGCCCAGGTGGGAGGCCCGTCCACAAGGCGGTAGGGTTCTCCCCTTGCTCAGCCTCTCTGTTCGCTTTCTGAGACAAGATCTTGTAGCCCAGGCTAGCTTGAACTCAGCACCCTCTTTGCCTCATACTGCAAATGCTGGCAAGCCACTATGCTGAGCTGTACTAAAGGCTTCAGGGCCTCGCTTTATAGACCGGGCTGCCCCCCAAATAGCCTCTCAGGTGTTCCTGAGTGCTGGGATTACGGATGCTTCTGGCCCTGCGTGGGAGCTGGTGGTGTGAAACTGCCCCATCCTGGGAAAGGACAGTCTGGTGCGCACCACCAGCCTCCCCCTCTGGTACCTGCCTAGCAGCTGGGAGGTGGCATCCCTGTGGGTGCTGCCCTGGTTCAAGTTCCCACCAAGTTCACGTGTCCGGGGCTGTGCCAGCCGTTCTAGCACATTCGGCAACAGTGGGTTACAGGTACCTAGGATGGAGTTGAGCAGCTAGCAGGACAGGTGGCCTTTTCGGTGGGTCCGCTTTGTGGAACCAGCCCTTGAACCTACCTGTAGGCTGCTGTTGAAGCACAGTGCTGGATGGAGCACAATCCCTGTGCCCTGGGGCGTCGCTACACCACTGAACGAGCCGCCGATCTGCTCTGAGGTTAGCCTAGTTCACGTGAACGGCGACCTTCGGGAACCTTAATCAGTGCAGATGATTTATTTTTGGCCCTTTCCAGCAACATACTTAAAATCTGCCAGTTTCTGGACACAGAACCGGGTAATCTGTGTGCGCCGCTTTTGAAGCCTGACTGGTGCGCTGTGGGCCGAGGCGCACTTGGTCGTTCGGGGCAGACACGTGCCCGCGCGCGCGGAGGGCCCAACATCCCCTTGGACAGGCGGCAGAGCGGCCTCCCGGGACGCCCACCCTGGACGCCGAGACCGGAGGACCCACGGGATCCCCGAGCTTCGAGAACCGTCCTGGCGCGCACGCGTTCCCAGCCGCAGGCAGCAGCAGCGCGCCCGCGTCGAGCCCCCAGCGCCTCCGGCCGCCGCGCGGCACGTGGGAACCACCGAGACGCGGCCTCCGGGCGCCCCAGAGCGGCCGAGGCGCGCGCTTCCGGGTCCGCGCGGCGGCGTCTTCCGGGGCTGCGGAGGAGGCGCGCGGACTCCGGCGGTGTCCCGCGGAGGTCGGAACTGCTCGCGCGGCGGAGCCTCGCGGTGGGCGGCCTCCGAGAGCCCAGGGCCGGTGCCCGGACCCCGGCAGGGGCTCCGACGTGGGGGTCTCCCGCTCCCGCGGCGCACGGTCCCTGGCGAGTCTCCGGCCGGCCGCTGTCCCGGCGCTGAGCATCGTCCTCAGCCTCGCCGCCTCGGGGGCGCCCACGGTGCCAGCGTCGCGGTCCCCGTAAGCGCGGGCTGCGCGGGGGTGATGCGCGGGCTGCGGCCCGGGGGGCTGCGCTGGGGGGGCTGCGCGGGGGTGATGCGCGGGCTGCTGCCGGGGGGCTCCGCGGCAGAGATGTCGTGGGCAGCGGGCGGGGGCGCAGGCCGGGCGGCGGCGCTCACAGCTCTCGTTCCTGCAGGTCCCGCGTGGGCCCGTGCGGGAAGTTGGGGGCCACCATGCCCCCCGGCGCCCGGCCGCAGGTGAGCCGCGCTTCCTGTGTCTTCTGTCAGATGCGGTCAGAAGACCTGACGGACCTGGACCTCTGGCTCAGAAAGCCGCAGCCCACCTTCCCTCCCACCGCGGGCAGCCCCAGGGGCCCCGAGACCTTCCTTTCTCGGGGTCGCCGTTACTCTGCATGTTGTGATGGGAAGGAACAAAGGGCTTATTTAGTTCACGAGAATCAAGTTACACTTCCTCGTGCAGCTGGCAGGAGAGCCCGGGCCAGCACAGGGCTCAGGGAACTGGACACACCGGACCCCACGACCCCAGGACCCCAGAGAGGCCGTCCGACCTGCCACACCAGCCTCTCCACCTTACTTACCTGCCCAGAGACTAACTAGTGCCGCCCACCACCTAGACCACCGCTTACCTGCTCAGGGATGAACTCCTTTGCTGATTCTCTGCACATGTGCCCCCTTGTGCCACCATCAAACACCTGTAGCTCCTATGACACTTGGCAGCTGGCACTGGTGTTGGCAGAGATAAGAGGAGGAAAATAATGTCAGGCCACAATGGTGTCTGCCCCCTTCCCCAGGTGACTAGGGGAGAACGAGTTAAATTTAGTTTCCCTTGTCTAGCCTGTCGCCCGTGTCATCAGAATCACAGAGTACTGGGGAGGAAGCACGTGTTGAGAGTGGGGGCTTAGAGGTGCTGCCGTGAGTGGAAGCCAGGAGCCCCCCCACACACACACCTGGAAACTCACCCTGGGAACGCAGGTGCAGCTCTGCACAACTGGTGGTTGTGCCCCAGGAGACCTGTGTCCTGTGGCTCTCGGCTGCTGGCAGAGGAATGCGGCTAGTGTGGGCTGGGGGGAGAACGAGAGGCTCAGAGATGGCTGCAGGGGGGCCGCATGGAGGGAGCTGACTGCTGGGGGGGGGGCGCATGGAGGGAGCTGGCTGCAGGGGGGGACGCATGGAGGGAGCGGGCTGTGGGGGCTTGATGCGCTGTTGTGGAGGTGAAAGTGGCTGCTCCCTTTGACCCCTGGTTGCTGTCCACAAAAGCCTTGGACGGCTAGTTGTCGAAGTGGTGACTGCTCACGGATCAATCTCCTTCCGGTCCTGGCACACACTTTTGGGGGTCCATTGTGCTTCATCCTATGAGTGTCTCTGTTGGCCCCTGTCCTCTGCCTTGTTTTGCTCCTGTGCTGAGATGCTTCCACGGGACCTGCCGGGAGCCGGGGCAGGCATGTGACGCGTGTGTTCTCTCCGAGGCCAGGCGCACGGCCTGGGCCAGGGGTGGTCAGGTTTAGGAAGCCGGTTCCAAGAGGGCCACACAACCTCGTGTTTCTTTGAAGAGCGCAGCCTTCTGGTGGGATCAGCTGGATGCTGGCCACTGCTCGGGAGGACGGGGGTGGGCAGCCGAGTGCGGCGACCCTTGAATAAAAGACCCGCAGGCAAGAGCACCTGGCTGTGCTGGGCTCGGATGGACCCACGACTGCCGTCCCTCCCCGGCGCCCCTCCCCCGGCGTCCCTCCCCGGCAGCTCAGGCTTGAGCAGGAACCTGCCGTTTCAGGAGCTGGTGACCTTCGAGGACGTGGCCGTGTACTTCACGTGGAGCCAATGGGACAGTCTGAGCCCTGCACAGAGGAGCCTGTACAGGGAGGTGATGCTGGAGAACTACGCCCGCGTGACTTCTCTCGGTGAGGGGGGATCCCGAGGCTTGATGACTGCGGAGAGAATTGGATCACCAGCCTGTGGGGCCGTGAGGGGGGCGGGGGGGATCCCAGTGTCCCTGGTTGTCCACCCAGACTGTGCTCCAGGGAAGTGTGGTTGGGGCCCCTGGCCTTCCGTGCACACGCATGGTCTGTGAAGGCCAGGTGAGCCCCCTGTTCATCCTTCCACTTGGGGACAGAAGTGCCGCAAGAGCTGCACAGGCATGCGTCAGGGTCCTCCTCACAGCTGCACGGGCATGCGTCAGGGTCCTCACAGCTGCACGGGCATGCCTCAGGGTCCTCCTCACAGCTGCACGGGCATGCTTCAGGGTCCTCCTCACAGCTGCACGGGCATGCTTCAGGGTCCTCCTCACAGCTGCATGGGCATGCTTCAGGGTCCTCTCCTCACTGACAGCTGCACGGGCATGCTTCAGGGTCCTCCTCACAGCTGCACAGGCATGCCTCAGGGTCCTTCTCGTCTCCTCACTTGGCCAGGTGCAGTTTTTCCAGGAGAGTTGTATGCGTCTGGCTTTGTCCTGGGCTCAGACTAAACCCCCTTCTCACACCTGCCATTCTGTCCCCGAGGTGCCAGCGGAGGAAGGGCTGACGGCCTCAGGACCCGCTGTCTCCTCAGCTGGCTTCTTTCCCCCTGTAGTCGCGTGTCCACCCCCCAAACCTGCTCTCATCTCTCAGCTGGAGCGAGGCGAAGCTCCGTGGACTGCAGATCCCCCAGCCGAGGCGCATGCGGGAGGCGTCAGGCCAGGTGAGTGCATCCTGGGAACCTTCGGATGTTCTCTGGGGACTGTGGCCACTCTGGCGGCTAGTGGCCCTTTAATTCCCAAGGCGAGCTGACCTCTGTGGCCTGGCGTCCATGCGTCCTTCCCAGCTACAGAAGCTGCCAGCGGAGCCCACTGTGCCCCTCCAGATTCCATGCCTGGAGCGCATGAGTTCTCGGGCACCCTCACCCCAACTGCACTTCACGCGTGGAGTCTGAGTTCCATCCTCTCTCCCCTCTAATAAACTCTCCCTTAATCCTCTTAAAAAAACAAAACAAATAAGGGTTTTGGCCAATGTAGAGGGAAATGCGACGCCATGGGCTGCCAGTGTTGTCATGGGAATTTTACTTAGGTCCGCAGCGCCGAGCGGCTGCGTCTCCTGTAAATAGCTAGGAGTTGGTTTAATCTGTGGGTGGTGTTTTGTCAGTGGGCCTGTCCTCCCACCACAGCCCCCAGCACACACGCCCCATGTGCCCTCCTGAGGCTGTCTCAGCCCCCCTCAGCCCACACCAGTAGTGTATGACGATGAGGGTGTTGGCCTTCCTCCTTGCGCATGTGCCAGGGCATCTTAGTGGGTGATCTTACAAACCAAGTGTCGTGCAGAACATGGAAAGGTAAAGTTGTTGGCATTGTTTAGAACTTGGGGTGTTTTTCTTCAGTATAAAGAGTATTCGTTCCACTTGGAGATTGGAGGTGTGTTTCTCAGTCCATTAGACATCTCATGCTGGGCCTGCCTCCCTCGTGCCGGGCCTGCCTCCCTCGTGCCGGGCCTGCCTCCCTCGTGCCGGGCCTGCCCCCCTGCGCTGGGCCTGCCCCCCTCGCGCCGGGCCTGCCCCCCTCGCGCCGGGCCTGCCCCCCTGCGCCGGGCCTGCCCCCCTCGTGCTGGGCCTGTCCCCCTCATGCTGGGCCTGCCCCCCTCCACCCTGTTTTGTCTTTTCTTCTGCTGCTCTTGATTCTGGCTTCTCCTGTCTTCTGTTTCCTGCTGACCTCTTGCCTCGCTCATCCTGTTGCCTTTTCCACTGTTGCTACCGTAGTTCACAGTCCACCGCTCCCACGGGGCCGCCTCCTTCTGGGCTCCCCTGCATGTCGTGGGCTTCTGTCCCCTGCTGGTTCTGGTTCTCCTTTGAATGCTCCTATCTGTCCAAGGTCGTGTCCATGCTCTTTGTGGTCCGTAACCAGAGACTCTCTGCTTCCATTGGTCAGGTGCTGAGCCCCACGCGAAGGACACGGAGCCCGCGGTGGAGCAGGGCGTCTCTGAGGAGACCACCGAGCTGCTTGGGAGCATCTCTCAGCCCTCGGATTCTGAAAGCAAGGCGGCGAGACCGGCGTTGAGTCCGGCGGTGGGTCTCAATCCAAATCTGATCCTTCGAGGTGGCATGAAGTTCTACGAGTGCAAAGACTGCGGGAAGATCTTCCGGTACAACTGCAGGTTTCTCCGGCATCAGATGAGCCACACCGGGGAGAAGCCCTTCAAGTGCCAGGCGTGCGGGAAGGCGTTCAAGACCAAGTACGAGTGCGTGGTGCACGAGAAGAACCACCTGGGCGAGGGGCCCTACGTGTGCAAGGAGTGCGGCAAGGCGCTGAGCTCCAGCACCGCGCTGGCCCAGCACCGCATGATCCACACCGGGGAGAAGCCGTACACGTGTGTGCAGTGCGGCAAGGCCTTCCGCAGGAACGGCGGCTTCCTGCAGCACCAGCGGCTGCACACCGGCGAGAAGTTCTACCAGTGCAAGGAGTGCCGCAAGGCCTTCGGCTTCCGCTCGCGCTTCGTCGCCCACCAGAGGACGCACACCGGGGAGAAGCCCTTCTCGTGCCAGGCGTGCGGCAAGTGCTTCACGCACAGCTCGGCCTCGGCCGTGCACCAGCGGGTGCACACCGGGGAGAAGCCCTACACGTGCCAGGCGTGCGGGAGAGCCTTCCGCTGGTACGGAAGCTTCTCGCAGCATCGCAAGTCCCACCCTGCGACTGGAGGAGTCCCCCACGGCTCCTGGGCCCACCCCGCAAGACCGCCAGGGCGTCTCGCCAGTTCCGGCTGCCGTGCAGCAGGTGGGCTCCGCCCCGGCCGTGTCTGTGCCTCTGCTGACCTTTCCGCACGCGCTCCCGCCGTACGCCAGCCCGCTGCTGATGCTGCTGCCCGCGCTGCGCGTCCCGTCGCCGCCCCAGGTGCTGTGTGTCTTCCAGGGTCTCGCTCCCGCTGCCAAGACGTCCCCCGCAGTGTTGACACCTTCGCAGCCCTCATGAGCTGCCGGCCCTGCCCCAGCAGCCAGCCCTGCACAAGCCGCCGGCCTGTCCATTTTGGTGGGTCAGCACACACCCTACAAGCGACCTTCCCCTTGGGGCTGGAGACCTGCGCTCTAGCTTTGGTCGCTTTCAGACTCAACCGCAGCCACGTCCACTCAGGAGGTGTCACGGGTGTGAGGGGAGAGCAGCTGGGGAAGAGACCCCTGTGTCGCTGATCAAGGTATAGTGTGGGAGACCGGGGAGAGGCCCGGGGAACCTCCAGAGAGCTGGACTCTGAAGGTCAGTGCGTTCTCGTGCCCCGTGACCCGCGGGGCTTGGGTACCACGGGCCCTTCCGTGGACTGTCGACCCCGCTCTGCGCAGAAGATAGTTCACTAAAAAACGACCGAACGATGACTGGATCCAGTGTGTGGATCCTACTTTGGGTGTGAGGAGTTTTTCTTCAGTGTTGCTTGCCTTTTCTAGAAGTTTCTCTTCAGTTTTTGTTCTTGAAATAAATACACAAAGGTGTTGGTCTTTTTTGCATCTGCTGTGCACCTTTTTCTTGGCAAGTTTCCAGCTCCGCCTTGCACGAGCAGGCTCTCAACTGTCCTCTGGGGAGCTGCCGCGGGAACGTGAGGAGGAGGAGCAGTGGTGTGAACCAAACGGGCAGACCTACGTCGGGGTGGGACCCACAGTGGCCGAGTGGGCCTGGGCTGGGCTTGCTTGCGAGGGGGGTGTTAATAGAATTTGAGTTGCTCTTGGAGAGAACTTCTGCAGTCACCAGGGCCATGGGAGCCCTGCGGTCCTGACCTCTTGCCATCCCGGGAGCATGTCCGCGCCGGGGGAGCCACCCGTGCACCGTTTGCGTGTGCCATCGGCTGCCAGCTCAGGTCGCTGCAGAAACCTCGAGATCTTGTTTGCAGACTTCACTGGGTCCCAATATGCTCGTGGGTTTTGATACATTTATTTGCTGGAGAGGGAAAGTAGGCACCCCCACGTGTGCCGGGGTGCAGGGTGGAGGCATCGCCACGCGTGCCGGGGTGCAGGGTGGAGGCGTCGCCACGCATGCCGGGGTGCAGGGTTGGAGGTGTCGCCACACGTGCCGGGGTGCAGGGTGGAGGCGTCGCCACGCGTGCCGGGGTGCAGGGTGGAGGCGTCGCCACGCGTGCCGGGGTGCAGGGTGGAGGCGTCGCCACGCGTGCTGCGGTGTGGAGTTCAGGACAACTCAGTCCCTTTCTCCTCATGGACTTTGGGGTTCCGACTTGAGTTGTTGGGTTTGCAAGCAAGTTCCTGGCCTGCTGCAGTTATTTTTTAGGGTCTTTTGACCCAACTCCATGACATGCTGACTCGTGGGTTTCTGGCGTGGATCACGCTCCGTGGCTGCACATCCACCTATGGGAAGCATTTCCTCGCAGGGCGGGGCAGGTACTGCCTGCTGATGCTGCGCTTTGGAGAACTAACAGCCCAGGAGGCATTGGCCAGGGAACTGCTCTCTGGATGTGCCCCACGCACCCCAGCCACGCAGCCCACGCCACAGCACAGCGGCACCGACTGGCGCATTTAGCTTTGGTTTGACTTCGGCGAAGGGTCTTGTTGCGACGAGGTCTGCTGGCCCCACAGCCGGCCTAGAAGCTCATGGTCTCCTGCCTCGGTCTCCCCAGCGTTAGGGTTGGAGCTGCACCCAGGTCAGTGGGGGTCTTTTAACGAAATTCCCATTTGTTTTTTAAAACTTCTGAGAGGAAGAGAGCAGCCCAGAACAAGCACACAGCATATGAGGGACGGGCGGAGGTCACAGGACAACTTCAGAAGTCGGTTCTGTCCTTCCACCACGCAGGCTTTAGGGCCTGAACGCAGGTGGGCAGGTTCGGGAGCAGGCGCCCGCCCACCCAGCCCCGACAACCTCTGGGTCTTTAGTCATCGGCTCAGCACCGGCTTAGACCGTGCTCGGGTCTGCTGAGAACCTCGCCGCCTCCAGCGAGGCACCTTTTGTTCTGGATGATTCTCTCGGTTCAGGAGGCTGTGATGCTAAGCTCTGTGTTCAGCCAACTTCATGCCAAAAAGCTCTAAGATATCACCCATCTAGGTTCATTTTAGGGTTCCCTGTGTCTGCTTTTGGTTAAATTTGTTCTTAGACCAAACACCACTGGGGTTCCCAACTTGTAAAGGTTTACACTCATTTTCTAGAGTCAAGGGTCATTCAGGGGTCAGAAGATGGCTCGTTACCATCCCAGAAGCCCACATGGTGGAGCGGGAGAATCGACTCCCAAAACTTCCCCTCTGGCCTCTACGCGCCTGCTCACTTGAGTGCCGAGTATTTTAAAAGCATACATCAGAAGGTGTAGTACGCGCTCTGCTTTGCCGCGGAGCAGGACTCTCAGCTACTGGCGTCAGCCACAAGCCTTCCCCAACTTCTCCTTACCACACTCATAACCTGGAAGCCACACTGAGCATCAACTTTTCAACAGGAGAAAGTTCTGGGGACTGGAGAGATACTCAGGGGTGAAGACTGTGCCTCGCAAGCAAAAGGTCCCGAGTTCAGATCCCGGATCCCACGTAAAAACATCAGGTGTTAATGGTGGCAGCCTGCACTTCTAGCCTTGGTAGGTGGAGCTTGGGAAATCCCGGAGCAGAGCAAAGAAGCGGTAGAAGCAATCCAGGATGACTTCTGAAATTACCCTTGGTCCTCCACAGGGACACACACACACACACACACACACACACACACACATACATAAAAAGCAAAATATATATTAAAAAAAAAAAAGTTCTGTGCTAGGACTGGATTCAGTGGTGGAGCACTTGCCTGGCAGGCAGGCAGCCCTGGGTTCAAGGCCCAGCTAGGCATGGTGGTGAATGCTCTATTCAGCATTTAGAAGAGGATTGGATGTTCGAGGTGGTCCTCAGCTGAGTGGGTCAGAGATTAGACCGCGCTTAGTTCTCCGGGCAACACACAAACGTGTGGGACCCATGGGTGGGACGCATGAGACGTGTGGGTGGGACATGGAGGCTGCGGCCCTGTGGGTGTCACGACAGGCAGGTGTGACGTGTGTGGCCGGCCTGTGGCTGAGGCATGAGGGGGCTGCATTCTGTCTTCTCTCAGCATGACCCCCCTTCACACCATGTAACCCAGCATGCAGATAGCTGCAGCCCCCTGCAGCCCCCGGCATGTCCCATCTCCATCCTTTCATACCGCTGTGTCCCCCCCTTGCCTCTGGCCCTGCAGCTGGGCTGTGCTCAGCGACCCTCCAGCCCCCCACCACGCTCATCCGCAGGAGGTCTCGCACGGCGCGCTCTCTAACTGGACGTGCTGCCTCCTCGCTCTGCGTGCACCGGTGACGGTACGGACACGCCCGGTGCTTCTAGAGCCGCCTTCCAGCAAGGCGCCCCTCTCCCCTCCCCGCCCGGCCACCGCCCCTGCGTCCCAGAAAGGGACGGGGACCACGCGTGACGCCTTCGTGGCCGTCCTGCCTGAGCCATTGCAAGTGTAAGTGAAGATGTCCAGCTGGCAGCCACGCGAGTCCCTGAGTGCCCTCAAGCAAACAACCGCACCACAACCTGCCGGGATGGCAGGGACCAGCCTGGTCCAGCGCGATGCAGCTGTTAGTCGCACCCAGCACAATGCACTAAGCACTCGTGGGAACCACCAAAACAGGACGGAGACGTTCCCACCCCTCATGTTCTCCCTGTTCCCTTGTCTACGTCTCTCACTTAGAATCTTGACTTCTACCATCGTAGGACAGTCCTGCCTTTTCTACAGTTACCGTCTTTTTAAAGTTATTATTTAGAGGAAGAGAGATGGGGCAAGGCACGAAGCGGTGCACGAGCAGAGGTCAGAGGGACCTTCCGGAAGTCAGGTCTCTCCTCCTGCCATGTGGCCGCCCAGGGATAAAGCTCAGGTCACCAGGTGCCTGACTCGCTGAGCCCTCGCGGGGCCCCTGAATTTCTCTTCACAGTGCCGGGGACAGGTGCTGGGCAGGTGCTGCGCCCCATACTCCTGGCCGTCCCGCCCAGACACGGCATAAGTGGTTTTCATCTCAGAACTTACACTCTCATCCGTGTGCGTGCGTGTGTGTGTGTATGTGTGTGTGTGAGATTCACTCCCGAATCACACTGGCTGAGTACTGTTCTGTTGGGAACGTGTGTTGTCCCAGCTTGGAACCTTTTGAATGTGTCTGCTGTGAACACGCGTCCACGTGCGTGAGTGACAAAAGATGCTAAGATGGTCTTGACGGTCGCACTCTGTGTATGTCTTGGTTCTCTGACCTGTCACTGTGATGCAACGTCCGAAGCACCCGCAAGACACTATGCTCTTGGTCGAGTGTGCCGGAACCGGACCGGCCAGCGTCCTGTGCTTCTGGGAGCAGATCTTCCCCTGTGTCTAGCCCTGGGTCCCGGGGAGACCCTCTCCCTGATCGGCCTCTGGCGCTGAGCTTCCTTCTCCAGGCCGGGGACCGTCCTTCTCTGTGGTTTTCACGTTGCATTCTGCTGATGACTCAGAAACCTGTTTGTGCAGCCCTGTCAGACTTTTAGAGTCTTGCTTCGGGAAGAATCACACCTTGTTTGCTGGCTTGTTCTGTGCCTTTGCCGTCTGAGAAACTACGTGGAAAGACGGGTTCTCATCTGGAGGGAAATGGTGAATGTAGCCCGAGTGTCGCTGTTCCGTGTGTACGTGACGCCCAGGACTCGAGGAACGTGTCGCAGGCGGACAGAGCTGTCTCCACACCCTCAGCGCCGGGCACGGCCCACGTGCTACCTCACTGTAAAGGCGGGTGCTTGTAAACTGCTTGGGAGGTGAGGGCTACGCAGCGCACGGACAGCTGGCAGCGGAGGTGGGGGTGTGACGGGCAGCCCAGCGCCTCTCAGCGGCTCCACGTGACGTTTATTTAGCTCCTGCTCATGTGCATGCGTGCCATGCGTAGGTGGGCGCTCTCGCCTACCGTCTGGCTATGTGATAGAATTCTGGTCACAGGATCAACCACCCGCAGCATGGCTGATCAAAGGCAGGAGGCAGAGGGCACAGCTCAGGCCCATGCCCCCACCCTGGAAGCTTCGCCCCGCAGTGACATACACAGTGACATACCCACTTCTGCTTGCTCTCCTGGGCCAGAGCAGAGACTGCAGCAGGCCAGGGGGACGGGCGCCCTGGTCCAGAGACTGGCCTCCAGGTGTGTCCAGATGTCGGCCCGCGGGACACCCCGAGGACGTGGCAGCTGTGAGAGACGCCCGACAAAATCAGAGGCTTGCTTGAAACATGAGGGTCTTGTTTTCTTGTAAGTTGACCACAGCAGCTTTCCAGCGTGAACTTGGTAGACGCTGGCATCATGTGAACTTGGTAGACATTGGCATTGTGTGAACTTGGTAGACGTCGGCATCGTGTGGCCACATGGGGGCCAGATGTGCCTTTGGGGGATCCAGATTTCAGCCAGATCTTACCATCGCAACCCTGACACTTGCCGTCCCTCCCATGTGGGTCCACTGCTGACCGTTTGCTTGGTATGTTTGTCCATGCGAAGGGTGAGGCACCTCTATTTTTTTCGTTAAGATGAGCTGGGTAGCTCGTCTAGAAGCACATACCCGTTCTGCACACCCTGCTTGTGTCCAGAGGCGGGTTCTTTGGCGTCTTCCTGTCCACAGAAGGCTCTGGGTGGGGCTTTGGTTGAAGTTGCCCAAGTGATCAACCGACACCCAGGAGAGAACCAATCAGTTACCACCTCAGGACAGCGCCGGGGATGGGCGACTCCCCCGCGAGGGCGGTGCTTTGGTCTTTTCCCTTCACACTGTCTCTGCATCTGCTCCACCATCTGCTACCCAGGGCTTTTCTGCTGACTTGAAAGATGCCAGTCACGGGGCTGGTGAAGGCTCAGTAGGTGAGGCGCCTGCTGGAAAACCCGGAGACCCGAGTTCCATTCCCAGAAGCCCACGTGGTGGAAGGAGAGAACTGATACCTGGACATTCTCCTCTGACCTCCATCTGTGTGCTAGGCATTCTCTCTCTCTCTCTCTCTCTCTCTCTCTCTCTCTCTCTCTCTCTCTCTCTCTCTCTCTCAAAACCAAACCAAAGATCCCAGTCGGATGGGAATGGAGCGTGGCCAGGTGTGTTACAGATGTGCTTCAGGTGGCTAACTTGGGGTGCACCATCTTTAAAATTCGATGTCTGTGATGACCAGCCTTCGAGAAGCGCATGCCTGCGGGGATGATCTTGATGGGGTGCGCCGAGGTGGGGGGCCCTGCCCACTGAGGGTCCTGAGCCGAGTGAGGGGGAAGCCAGCAGGGCACAGACATTCCTGCCCCCAGCTTGGGAGGCAGATGTCATGTAACCCGCTGCTTCGGGCTGCTGCCGCTTTGACCATCTTCTGCCCATGGTGGCCTGTGCTTTGAGGTGTGAGTCGAGGTAAACCCGTCCCCCTAAGGTTACTTCTAGCCACGTGTTTCGCCCGCAGCAACTGAAGAGAAGCTAACACTTGAGAATGAATTGAATATTTTGTTGGATTCGGTGTCTCTGGGCGACTCTCCACCTGGTTCCCATGTGGCAATGCTTGGAGGAGGAGATGGGCACGGGAAGCCTCGTGAGGGGCACAGCGAACTTGGAGAAGGCACAGGGATCATGTCCGTCTCCGTCCCTCCTCGCGGCTCTGCAGACCGTGCGGCCCCGGCTCCGGGGGGGGGGGTCCTCAGATGCCGCAGTGGTGGGCCACATCCTGTGACTGGTCTGTGACCAGTCTGGGGACTGGTAGGTCCCTTGAGTATCGGATGCTGTTTTCGCCCGTCGCTTCCAGGCTAGGTCTTTCTGTTCCTAATGACAGCAACAGCCTCCCCCTTGTTCCCTCCACGCTACAGCCAGGCCTGGACCCTTGCCCCCCCCTGCCCCAGACTCTGGGTGACACCATGGCGTGGAGGGAAAAGCTGTTTCGGAACATAAATGTGCCGGGTCAGCTGTGTGTGAAGACTGTCTCTCGCTCGTACATGGATCCCAGATGGGCACAGACCCAAGGTGGGCAGGGCTGCGGCAGAAGCAGGAGGCGTGCTGTGTTGGACCCCTCGTTCCTGTTCTATCCTCAGCCCTGTGGCTATGCGCAGGGCGTGAGGGGTCCTGGCCAAGCCCCCCACACATCACAGAGTCCTGGGGCTCTAAGGGAAAGACGGTGAATCTACCTGGCTTACTATGAGCAGGTCAGCGCGTGCGGGCTGTGCTGTGGGCGATAAAGCCAAGGGACCAGAGAAGGGCGTGTTCCGGGTGGAATGGCAAAGCGTCAGGCTCCCAGGTGTGGTGCATCCAAGTGTCCATTTCACCCTAAACGGTTCCACACGTAGGTAGATGGTTGTAGAAAGTACGGCGCAGGTGGGGTGCTATCCAAGCACCTACCACTAGGGGGCGCTCGGACACCACCAACTGCAGCAACACCTGCCTAGGTGAGTCAGCTAGGGTCTCTAGCTGCAACGGGGCGCGGGGGGGGGGGGGGAGCAGCAATCCCACCCTGCCAAAATCTGCTTTGTCTATCACAAACCCAAGGCTGGATATTTTCACTGTTCTCACGAGGCCTGTGCAACCTGAAGACATGAGGAGTGCTGGGGGAAGGTGGAGGGTCTTGCCTCATCTACATTAACCTGTGAAGCCCAGAAGACCTGTGCTGTGCTTTGAAAAGGTGAGACCCCCTTACCCCCGTCATCACCCACCCACGCGTGCTCTTCTCAGTAGCGCGCTGCCAGGCCTCACTGTGCACTGTCTCCTGTCACGCTGACTGGATGTCCCCAGGGAAGCCCACATGATTGACACGCCCATCAGTCTCTGGTGCATCTCAGGGGCAGGTCATGCCTCTAAGAGTGCTGTGAGCGCCACGCGAGAGAACAAGCGAGAGGATTTTGTGAGCGGGGCGTGCCCTGTATTTGTGTGTGTGTGTGTGTGTGTGTGTGCGCGCGCGCGTGTGTGTGTGTGTGTGTGTGTCTGTGGAGGCCCAAGGATGACATCAGGAATCATCTCGATTGCTCTACCTCCTTAATTGTTTGCTCTGGGGTTTCCCAGGCTCCGCTTTCCAGGGCTGGAATTGCAGGCTGCTCCCATATCCACCTGGCAGTTCTACATGGAATCTGGGGATCCAAACCCAGGTCTTCTAGCTTGCAAGGCAAAAGACTTTACCCCCGACCCATCCCCCAGCCACGCTCTGTATTCGTTGTGTAGCTGGACCTATGGTACCGAGTCTACTGTTAGGAAATGTATACTTCCTCCTCTTGCTCCTCCTCCTCGGTCTCCATGGTGTCAACTGTGAGCTAGGCACGGGTCAAGCGCGCTATCATTTGGAATTCCTCCCTGTAACAGTTACTCTTAACTATTGCTATGAGAGAACACTCAAAGTCAATCAACTTAAGGGAGAAAGGGAGGTTTATTCAGCTTACGGTTCCAGAGGGAAGGGACAGTCTCTCAAAGCAGAGGCGGCATGGCTGGCTGGCCAAAGCTGGAGGAGGCTAAGTCACCGCAGACACCTTGGAGGCTAAGAGCTGCAGACTGCTTGCTGCACAGGCAGACTTCTCCTGGAGGTAGGGTGGGACTCATCCACCTCAAGGCCCACCCCTCGTGACTGCCTTCCTCCAGCAAGGCTCCACCTCTCAAGGTGCCATGACCTTGCCAAACACATGAGACTGTGGGGGACACATTCCAAACCATGACCCTGCCCCACCCCAGCAAGCAGGTGCTTCACTCCCAGCAGGCTGCCCAGCACCGGGGGGGGGAGGGGGGGAGGCTTCAAACTTTGGCAGTCTGGCACCTCCCACTTGCCCAGATGGTCTGTCTTGATCAGAGGCAGGTCCCACGAGGAAAGCCCACGTGCCTGGCTCCACAGACTCCTCTTCCTCCACATGGAGGCTTGGGGCTTCTCCCTGCATCTCTCGGCAACTTCCGCACTGCCCCGGCCTCAAGACACTTGGGGCCCAGCTCCCTCGCTTTCTTCAGAGTGTGTGGGGGGGAGGCTAGCGAGGAGGACGGCCTGAACCAGCAGGACTCCCTCCCTGCTGCCTGTAGAAGTTACCCTTGCAGGAAGGAGGAACAGGTGAGAGCCACTCCCTTGCTGGGGCATCGTGATTCTGTGGGGCCTGGGACTCCCAGAGCGTGGGACTTTCAGGGTTCGGTGACAGCATGGTGAGGAGGAATGTATAGCCCTGCCACCAGCAGGTTCTGGAAACCCAGGGTGTCCAGAATGATGAGCTCTGGAAATCCTTCTGAGCCCTGGGTCAGTTGGGGGGCTCTGACTCAGTTGGTGGGCTCTGGCTCAATTGGGGGGCTCTGGCTAGTTGGGGGGCCTCTGGCTCAGTTGGGGGGTGGGCTAAGATGTGTGGATGGAGCGTGCCCCAGCCTCACCGTAGGGAAGGGGTGTTAGGACCTCAATCTAGACTGTCTGCCAGCCTGGGGCAGACAGGGAGGTGAAGGGTCCCCACCCCAGTCTGACTTCCAGTTGTCCCGTGGGCCCTGGGCGGACTGCTGGACCAGCCATCCGCGTGCACACGGTGAGCAAACCCTCAATTCGCAGACCCGTGTGCTGACAGCATCCAGGCGCAGTTCAGCCCCTGCAGCAGCAGGCTGGCACCCGGTAGAGAAGCATTCTCTGCCAGTCCGGGATCCAAGAACTGAAAAATCTAGTGTTTTCTTGCCTGTTGCTGGACACCTCGCCTTTCCCCGGCGCTGCGCCGCAGTTTCTGGCCTGCAGGGGGCAGCCTCGGGCCTCTCCCAGCCCCGCTGCAAGGCGCGGAACAGAAAGTTCCTTGCGATGCACGCGGCTTGGGTGGACTTGTTTTGAAACCAGCTCCAGGTGTCTCCACGAAAGCAATTCCCATCTGGAGCTCAGAGACCATCACTGAGACTATCAGGTCCGGTAGCGGCTGCCTGATGAAAGGTAGACCAGCTTTTCCAGAGAAAGCGCCTCCCAACTCTGCATGGCCGGCTTGCACCCTCTCCCTCCTTCTCCTCCTCCTCCTCTTCCTCCTCCTCCTCCTCCTCCTCCTCCTCTTCTCTGACCTTTTATCTCAGCGGGAGCCCCGACTAGAAAGAGCATTCTAGAAGTGTGTTTCTCATTAAGTTTCTGCAGCATAAAAGTCACATGGCTCGAAGCGTCTCCTCCCCACCCCTCCCCCATGGACTTTTTTCTTTTTTACCCTGAAACTACAAACCTAAATCTCGCTGAGCCGAAGATACGTATTTTAAAAATCCACTTCAGGTGCTGGTGTGCCTGGGGCAACCCAGCAGCCAAGGTCTGCCAAGGTCTAGTAGCCCCTTGCCCCTTTTCATCTCTGCCTGCCTTTGGGGGTCTTCCTTTGCAAGATGAAATGACTTGGGAGATGGTAGCGCTGGGTGGGCCCGACTTCTAGGGAACCCCTGGGGGTTGCAAGGCATGTGAGAAGCGCTGGGAGTGTGCCAACTGTGCAGCCGGACTGGGAGCCTGCGGCTGCCCTCTGCAGGCCAGAAGCGGCTCTGCAGGCCAGAAGCCGCAGCACCTGGGAAAGGAACACACACACACACACACACACACACACACACACACCCCGCTTCTGCCCCAAAGGGAAGACTTGTGGGAGCAGAAAGAAGCTCCCACTTGTAAGTGCCAGCTTCTCCCTGGTGTGTGTGTGTGTTTTTTTTTTTTTATGTGAGACCTGGGATTAGAACTCAGGACCTTGTGCTTAGGAGACAGAGGCTTAACTAACCTCAGCCATCTCTCCAGCCCTGCAACCAGCTTCTCTTCCTCGGGCTTCACCTTGGTCTCCGGCAGCTGTGGGGCTCCCAGCTCAGCACCTGCCCTTGTGGAAGCTTCAGGAAGGACCCTGTCCCTCCCTCCCCATGGGCCAGCTCGGAGGCTGGTCCTCAGTGGGATCGAGGTGGCTGTCTCCGTGCCTGGCTCCCCCTGATTTTTCTCTTTTGTCCGCCTCCAGGGACATTTCCCCACTTGGGGATTGAACCCCGCCCACTCCGGTTTCCAGCAGCACCGGCGCGGGAGAGGGGCGTGGCCTCGGGTCCAGTTCCTGGGGGCCAGTCCTTGTTAACCCTCTGGCTCTGAGTCTGTAAGGGTCGCAGGCCCGATCGAGACCTGCTTCAGGGGTCTTTATTTTTATGATTTTTTTTTTTTAATGAGACAGAGTGTCATGTAGCCTAGGTTAACCCAGAACTCACTACAGAGCCAAAGATGACCTTGAACTTCTGATCCTGCCTTCCGTCCCCCGTGCTAGGATTGCAGGCGCCTGCGTCACACCTGGTTTAGGGGTTCTGGGACGGAACCCGGGGCTCCATGCACGCTAAGCCAGCGCTCTGCCAACTGAGCTATGTCCCCAGCCCAGGCCTGTTCGTCTAAGCGCAGTTGGTGCTGGGACCCAGACACCTGTCCCCTCTCGTCCTCTCTGCCTCCGGTCCATCCCGCACTGAGTTCAACAGAGACTCTGCACCCGGCCTTGAAACCTCGGCTCCTACTCCCTGACCCTTTGCAGACCGCGCTCACCCACTCCGGCCACCGCTTCATTTGTGCTTGCTGGGACCTCGAGAGCGTCTCTGGAGTGCGTGATTTTGTCTTGTGGGGCGAGATCTTGGTGGCCCACCCTTCCACGGCACCCCGGAAGCCCTTGCAGGATCCCGGCAGGGATCAGGGAAGGCTGTACAGCTCACAAGCGCACCCACCCCGCAGCCTCCCCAGCAGGAATTCATTCACACTGTTGCGGAGGCCCGTGGGCTGCAAGCGCTGAGGTTTGCCTGGTTCTGAAGCCTCCTAGTTGACAGATGCCGCCAGCTTGCCGCGCCCCCATGTGACCTCGGCTTCCATGGTGGGCAGAGAAAGGGGGGAGGCAGGCCCTCGGGTCTACTCTTGTCGGGCACCAACACCACCAGGCCAGGGCCCCAAGATGCCATTCGACCTTAATTATCTCCTTGGAAGCATTGCCTCTAAATGACGACTCACCGAGAGGTGGGGGTAGTCACACTAGAGGTGGGGTAGTCACACTGGAGGTGGGGTAGTCACACTGGAGGTGGGGTAATCACACTGGAGGTGGGAATAGTCACACTGGAGGTGGGGTAATCACACTGGAGGTGGGAATAGTCACACTGGAGGTGGGGTAATCACACTGGAGGTGGGAATAGTCACACTGGAGGTGGGGGTAATCACACTGGAGGTGGGAATAGTCACACTGGAGGTGGGTAGTCACACTGGAGGTGGGGTAGTCACACTGGAGGTGGGGTGGTCACACTGGAGGTGGGGTGGTCACACTAGAGGTGGGGTAGTCACACTGGAGGTGGGGTAATCACACTGGAGGTGGGGTGGTCACACTGGAGGTGGGGTGGTCACACTGGAGGTGGGAATAGTCACACTGGAGGTGGGTAGTCACACTGGAGGTGGGGTAGTCACACTAGAGGTGGGGTAATCACACTGGAGGTGGGGTAGTCACACTGGAGGTAGGGTAGTTACACTGGAGGTGGGTAGTCACACTGGAGATGGGGTAGTCACACTGGAGGTGGGGTAGTCACACTGGAGGTGGGGTAGTCACACTGGAGGTGATGTCACACTAGATGTGGAGTCGAGTGTGGGAGCAGCAGCCTTTGGAGCTGGGCTTTGGTCCTCCCAAGGGGAGAAGCAGGTTCAGGTGGCAGAAGTCAGAGCCCCCCGAGCGCAGGACTGGGAGTGTGTCAGCGACGTCCTTGTTGCCATGAAGATCTAACAAGAAGTGATGTAAGAGTGAATGCTCATTTCTGGTTACAGGTCAGGGGGTATAGATTAGGGGTTCTAAGTCAGGGGTACAGTCCCACAGGGTGGCAGAGTGAGAGGCACCCACAGTCAGGAAGCAGAGGGAGATGAGTGCTGGTGTTCAGCTCAGCTCCTTTTATTGTGTCGGGGACCCCAGCCGGGGGGATGGCGCCCCCCCCTCACAGAGAGTGGATCTTCCCACCTCATCTAACCAAGTCCAGAGCCTCCCTCACAGATGCGCCCGAGGCCGGTCTCCTGGGTGATTCCAGATGCCAGCAAGTCAACGACTAGTCACTTCAGACAAGGGGTCGAGGCAGAGCTGTGAGATGTGCTTCCTCCGGCAGGGACAAGTCTGACCCTCAGCAAAGCTTGTGCCCACGACCCACTAGGCTCAAGCTCTCTTCTGCGAGACGGCTCTGCGTTTGAAGCCCCCTCGGGAGGGACTGGACTGTTCGTCTTCTCTTCCCAGACTCGCACATAGGAGGCACTCAGACTGGCACATAGTAGGCCTTCAGGCTGGACAGCTGGTCATCAGCTGCCTGGGGGGGCAGGTTGAGAGGGACAGTTTCCCTCACCCTCTCTCCCAGCCAGGCACCCCTGCTGGACCACCCAATCCAGTCCTCTAGCAGAGGACTCCCATGAGTCTAGTGTCTAGAACTTTCTTCCCCACCCTAGACAGACGCCTTCCCGAGGGGTGAGTAGCTGGGTTCTGAGATGCTGGTGTGGGCGTTTCTTCCTGACCTCGGACTCGTTTCTAGAACACTCAGAACAGTGACGCCATGTATTTCTGTTACTGCCTCCCCCCTCCCCCAGCCTCCCCTCCCTCCTCGTCTCCTTTCAGGAGACCGGAACAGCAGAAGGATCAGAAGTAATGAAAGCACAGCATGGTGCTAGTTACAAAGCAGATGTACAAAAACTAATACCTTTCGCGTTTCCACCAGTGACACTTAGAGAAAGGATGGGCAAGAAAGATAGTTATCACCGGAAGCAAAGTGTAGGGGACAAAGCACGTGCGTCCCTTTCTCTGTCTGTCCAGGATCCTCCTGCGGTGGAAGTGTGGGTGGGCAGAGCATGGGTGGGTGGAAGCGTGGGTGGTGGAGGCGTGGGGGGCAGGACTGTGGCATGGATTCCTGCCATCTTCTAGAGCTGGGACATTTGAAGAGGTCATGTACGATTCCTTAGCTCACCAGCTGGGAGGCTCTTGGCTCTTCTTGAAGCTCTGGGCAGCTGCCAGGGGTGCTGGAGGGTTTGTGTGTTTGTCTATGTGCATGTGCCTGTGTGTCCATGTTTCTATGTGTGTGTGTATATGCACATGCATCTGTGTATGCATGCATGGGTATGTGTGCATGCTTATATACATGTGTGCGTGTGCTGTGTATGCATGCATGTATATATGTTTATATATGTGTGTGCATGCACCTGTGTGCACACATGTATATGTATGTTTATATATATATGGATGTGCCTGTGTGTGCATGCATGCGTACATGTGTATGTTTATGTGTGTGCATGCATGTATGTTTATATATGTGTGTACATGTTCCTGTGTGTGCATGCATGTGTATGTTTTATGTCTGTGCATGCATGTATGTGTGCACCTGCATGTGTATATGCACATGCATGTCTCACATGTGTCTATGTGTGCACTCATATGTATGTGTGTATGTGCACTTGTGTATATGTATGCATGTGTATGTCATGTGTATGTATGTGCACATATATATGTATATGTGTTCCTGTGTGTATATGTGCCTGTGTACTTATGCACATGTAAATGGGTGTGTGTATGTGTGCTTGTGTATGTATGTACATGCAAATAGAGTGTGCATATGTGTGTCTGTGTATGTATGTACATGTAAATGGGTGTGTGCATATGTGTGTCTGTTTGCTGATGCTCCTCAGGAGCTGTCCACTTGTTTTGTTTTTAAATTTTTTATTTATTATTTATTCAATTGTGTGTGTATTCGTGTGTGCCTGTGTGTAGGTATGTGTGTGTATGTATATGTGTGTGTGTGTAGAACCACGGACAAATTCAGGAACCACCATGGAGGCCTCCACCTCCTCCTTGTTTACTCTGCCCGGGGATTCACAGGCTCCACCCTACCAGGACCAGAAATGCAGGCCGCCCCGCTTCGGCCCGGTGTCTATACGTGGGATCTAGGATCCGAACTCAGGACCTTCCGCCTGCAAGGCAGAGGCTTAACCTCTGAGCCACCTCTCCAGCCCCTGCGTCCACTTGTTTTGACCTGGGGTCCTTCCCTGACCCGGAACCTGCGACTAGCTCGAGTGGCCGTGAGCCCCAGCATCTGCCTGACTCAGCGTCCCCCGCGTCTCCGCTCCTGGCTTTTCCACACGTGTTCTGGGAGACGTGGCCTCGTGTCTGTGTGGCAAGCACTTTAGTGATTGATCCCCAGCCCTGCGTGTGGTTTCTGCTGGTCCCTGTGGTCCGGGCAGGGCCTGTGCTGGCGCCGAGCTGCAGAAGGGAGCGCTGGCTCCCGAGGGCCTCTGGAGTCTGGGACGCTGCTGCTCCTCCCATTCTGGGGAGTCGCGTGGACGCTCGGGCCGGCCCTGTGAGTCTGGCTGTCGGGGCCCACGGGACACCTGGCAGGGCTTCTCCTGAGACTGGGGTGGTGCCGTCTCTGAGATGGGGTGAGACCAAGGGAGAGACCAGAGCCCGTCGTCCCAGGAACACGGGACATGAGGGAGGCTGGGGAAGCAGCTCACCGGCAGCCCTGCCGGCTTCCTGGACACGAGGCTCCACGTTCCCTTAACAAGACCAAAGAGACCCAGGTGGAGGGAAGGACAGAGAGCGAGAGAGAGAGAGAGAGAGAGCGAGAAGTGGAGCTGACTACCCAACATCATGGCCGTTCCCGTGGCTCAGCGCCTGTGCTCAGCATCCACGTCCTTCAAGGTTCCACCACCTTCCCAAGCAGCCACCACGTTTGCACCAGTGACTGCCGAGCACTGCGGGGCGTGCTCTGGGGTAATCTCCATCTGGGGTGGCCTCCTCCATCTGGGGTGGCCTCTGTCTGGGGTGCCCTCTGACTCAGGGTGCCCTCCATTTGGGGTACCCTCCACCTAGGGTGTCCTCTTTCTGAGGTGCCCTCCATCTGGGGTGCCCTCCATCTGGGGTGCCCTCCGTCTGGGGTGCCCCCCGTCTGGGATGCCCCCCGTCTGGGATGCCCCCCGTCTGGGATGCCCCCCCCCCGTCTCTCAGCCGAGCCCTCCTCTGAAGCACTTTCTTTTCTTTCTGCAACTGTTTGGCTGCTGTGATGATTAACATTGACATTCAACTCGATGGGTGTCGAATCACCCGGGAGACAGAGCTCGGGGTGCATCTGTGTGGGAGTTTCTAGATTAGGGGGCTGAGATGGGGAGACCTCCTTCTCAGCGTTCGTACCAGTATGTTTCCTGGAGACCGGCAAATGTGCAAACCCGACTCCTCACTATTGTGATAGGTTTTCCTCCCCCTCCCCTTTCTTCCCTCCCCCACCTCTTCCTTCCCTCCCCCTCCCCTTCCTCCCCCTCCCCTCCCCTTCCTCCCCCTCCCCTCCCCTTCCTCCCCCTCCCCTTCCCCTTCCTCCCTCTCCTTCCTCCCCCTCCCCTCTCCTTCCTCCCCCTCCCCTTCCTCCCCCTCCCCTCCTTCTCTCCCCTCCCCTTCCTCCCCCTCCCCTCCCTTCTCTCCCTCTCCCCTTCCTCCCCTCTCCCTCCTTCCTCCCCCTCCCTTCCATTCCTTCCTCTCCTTCCTTCCTCCCCCTCCCCTCCCGTTCCTCCTCCTCCCCTCCCTTCCTCCCTTCCCTCCTCCTTCCTCCTCTTCCCCTCCCTTCCTCCCCCTCCCCTCCCTCCCTCCCCCTCCCCTCCCTTCTCTCCCCCTTCCCTTCCTTCCCTCCCCTCCCCTTCCTTCCCTCCCCCTCCCCTTCCTTCTCATGCCCTTTCCTTTCCCTCCTTCTGTTCCCTTCTTCCTTTTTCTTTCTCTTTTCACCTCTTCTTTCTTCCCTTCCCTCTTTTCCCTCCCTCCGTCCCTCTCTCTCTCCTTTCCTTCCTTTCTCTCTCTCTCTCTCAGATACACACACACGCACACACACATTTCTCTGTACCCCAAACTGGCCTGAAGTGCAGGACAGCCCTCCTGCCTGAGTCTCCCAAGTGCTGGGGTCATAGCTGCCTTGTGCCTTGTACATACACCCTCCTTGGATGGGTGCACCTGCCCCACGAGGGGCGCTGCCTCCCAGTGGACTGACAGTGGGACTAGCAGCAGGAGCAGGCAGTGTGGCCTCAACGTCCACCCTGGTACGTCCACAGCAGCTGCCCGTCCTGCGTGCGCAGATGGCGCTGCGCGCCCATCATGAGGGGGGGAACCAGGGGGTCTCACTGCGACCTGTTGCTTCTCAAGCCCGAGAAGGAGAGGAAGATGCTCTTAGCTGCTAAAACGATGACACTAGGTGGAATGGCAAACCGTTTGGAATCAGAGCAGGTTACAATGAGAGGACCTGCCGAAAACTGCAAGATCAAGGATTCTTTCTTTACTGTGTCATCCACAATGCCTAATACTTTGCTTTTAAGAATCCCATTTGGGGCTAGAGAGATGGCCTCTGCATCTCGAGCAGAAGATCCTGAGTTCGGATCCCAGGTCCCACGCAAAAAACACCAGGCAGAAAGGGCTGCAGCCTATACTCCGGCCCTGGTGGGCAGAGCCCGGGAAATCCCAGAGTGAAGGAAAACAGAGGTAGAAGCAATAATCCGGGCGATTCCCGAAGTCACTCTTGGTCCTCCACAGGGACACACAGTGCCCTGTGACACACACAATTTTTTTTTAAATTCTTTATTATTTATTCAAGTGTGCGTGTATGCGTATGTATGTGTGTGTGTGTAGAACCACGGACGAATTCAAGAACCACCATGGACTGTCTCTACCTCTTGTTTACTCTGCCCCGGGATTCACAGGCTCCGCCCTACCAGGACCAGAAACGCAGGCCGCCCCAGCTTCCGCCCGGCGTCTATACGTGGAGTCAAGGATCCGAACTCAGGACCTTCCACCTGCAAGGCAGAGGCTTAACCCCTGAGCCACCTCTCCAGCCCCAACACACACAATTTTTAAAAAATCCCATTTGCTATTTTTCTCACGGCTGTGACAAAATCCCCAGAGTCAGGGAGGAAGAGGAAGGGCGGAGTCTGATCATGGCTGGAGCGCACAGCCCATCGTGGTAGGGCGCACACAGCGGCAGGAGGGGAGGCAGCTGGTCACGTGGCATCCGCAGTCAGGGAGCAGAGAGAGATGGACCCTGGTGCTGGACTCAACTTCTCCTTTGCGTAAAGCCGGGAACCCCAGCCCTAGGATGCGTCCCTCACATGCAGGGTGGGGGTAGCCCTCCTTCCTCTTTGATCCTCTCTGGAAACACCCCCTCAGACACCCTACAGGTGTGTTTCCATGGTGACTCCAAATCCAGTGAAGCCGGCAGTGAAGGGTATGTAGTAAGCGGCTCAATAGCGGAATGCAGATCTTCTTTTTGCATGTTAACATTCATTTCAATATTTATTTTTATCTATTTATTTTTCTAGTTTTAAGCATATTGAATACTCATGCCTGTTTGCCTCCATGCCCCCTCCAATTCCCCTCCCTTCCCCTCATCAATCCATCCCACTCCCTCCCACCCTCCTGCCTGGCTGCTTCTATGGACCCCAGGGTTCCCTCTGGCTTGTCTACTCTTGTGGGGGTTAAGGCCTCTGTGGCACACCAAGTGGCCCCTCCTCCCAGGGTTTCCACTCTGTGTTCTTATTTCTCTTGCGCTCCTCGTGCTCCAGGGAGGCATGTCGGTGTGTCAGTCATGGTGCAGGGGTGGTAAGGACGCGTCTCGCGGCAGCGAGTCCCCGCACGTAGCAGAATGCAGGCGCTGGTAAAGGAGCCACGAGTAACTTTCAGGCTCATGGGCCCCAGAAGGGCATGTGTCTTCCCACCCGTCTTTCTGTCAACTGTGGAAGTTCATGGAGCTACAACACAGAGCCTCGGGTCACGGGATCCTGCATGGCTTGGTGCACTTCTTTTCAGGGGTGAGTTTAGTGTGGGCTTTAAACAGATCACACATGCAGTGTTCTTGGTTTTAAAAACAATATCCCAGTCTTCGTAGAAGACCCTTAAAGTGGAGCAGCTGCGCTGAACGCCACCTCTACTCCCCCTTCAATGTGCCTTTTTCGTTCATTGCGAAACTGCCTTACTAGCTGTTCATTGGCTCTTTGCTTGGTCTTGTTGGGAGTGCACTTGTGAGCGTGTGCACTTGTGAGTGTGTCGCTTGTTTGCATGTGTGTGGGTGTATCTGTGCAGGTATGTGTGCCCATGCCTGTGGACACCTGGATTTGATGTTAGTTCCTGGATTTCTACCTTATGCACTGAGACGCGGTCTCTCCGCCACCCAGGGCTCGCTGGCCAGCTTCCTCTGCCCCTTCCAAGTTCCGCACTGACAGGTGGGCACCGCGCAAGCCTGGTGTTCACATAGCCCTGGGGATTCGAACTTCGGTCCTCACGCTTGCATGGCAAGTCTTTATCCACAGAGTCATCTCCCTTGCCCTGACACGAACTTCCTTGTGCGAGTCCCTGTGTGTCTCTGTGTGTCCCCTGTGTGCTTCCCTATTATTTAAACACAGATTTTTAAAATTCATACACAGGCCCGTGCGGTGGGTGAGTGCATAGGGGGCCTGCTGGTGGACCAGGTGATCTGATTTAGGTCCCTGGAAGCCCCCAGGGTAGAGGAAGCTCATAACCTGACCTCCACCCACGCTCCCGGACAGTCTCTCTCTCTCCCCACACTTTCTCTACCTCAAGCAAATAAATAAATAAAATATAAAAAGATCCAAACTCTACAGAGAAAGTTCCAATTTTTCCATTCCATGGAGGGATCGACTGCTAACAGTTGTTCAGACTTAAAAAATTGTATATATAGTAAACAAGTTATATGACTTAAGTGGGATTTCAGATTCTGTCTCTACATGTGTAAGTTTATATATATATATATATATCCCTATTTAAAAATATATGTATGTGCATATATATACACACATCTTTATCTTTTATCTATCCATCTATTTTATTATCTATCTATCATTAATCTGTCTTTATAGCTACCATCTCAGTTATCCATGTAGCATTTGTCTATTTGTCTACCTATTATCTGTCCTTTATTATCCATGTCCTGTTTCATCTAGTCATCTATTTTCTTTTTATTCAATTGTGCATGTGTGGGTGTAGGTATGTGTGGTGTGTGTGTGTGTGTGTGTGTGTAGAACCACAGGTGAATTTGGGAACCACCACGGACCGCCTCCACCTCCTCCACCTCCTCCTTTTTTTTTACTGTGCCCCAGGGATTTACAGGCTCCGCCCTACCAGGACCAGAAACACAGGCTGCTCCTGCTTCCACCTGGCATCTATATGTGGGGTCTATACGTGGGGTCTAGGATCTGAACTCAGGACCTTCTGCCTGCAAGGCAGAGGCTTAACCCCTGAGCCACCTCTCCAGCCTCGAGCCATCTATTTTCTATCTTCTATTATCAGTCACTTAGCTACCATGTACTTATATATCATGTATCACGAATCCTGTCTGTCTGTCTGTCTATCCGCCCTTTATCAGTGGAAGCTTGTGTTAGCTGGTTTTGCCAGGCCTCCCACAAGTTCTGCCACCCAGAGTTTTCCCGCCGCGTCCTCCTCCTCAGGCACGGAGGGCCCTGGTGGGGGCTCCTGACGCTCACCAGCCCCCCCCCCAGGACAGACAGGTTCAGCCACATCTGCGCGCAGCTGGAGTTCGGCAGCGGCTCCGGGCGGGCTTTGGGCTCCCTCCCCAGTGGGAGGTCTGAACGGCTTTCTGCTCTTTATTTCTCTGCTTTCCTGACGGGCTGGCAATTCAAGGCGGGCACGTCAGGCTTCTGTTTGCATCGTTAGCTAAATGGCAAGGGGCCTGCGGAGGGCTCCAGACGGAGCGGCTCGCTCTTCTCAGCTCCCTCCCCGCCGGCGTGGAGATGCGCTTCTGGATGCTCACAGGGCCACGACGACCAGATATTACCGTTCCCCGTGCGCCCCAAGTAGCCCTGGCTGGGATCCACAGCACCCAGCACCCTAGGGCAGCTGATAGAGCAGAAAGGGTTACCCCAGCCTTCAGCAGCTCTGCGCACTTAATCCAACCCCCAACACCTGCAGGATCCCCCGGCCTGTGATTAGCATTTCAGTCTGTTCAGGCTTTTCTTTCTCCACTCCCAGCTCCGCATTAGCATGCCGGCTGCTGCCCCCCCGCTGCGCGCCCGCCCGGGCCCGCGCAGGCGCTATCAATTTTTCAGCACTTTCCTCATTTCACTTCAGGGTCTGGCTGTGTGATCCGCCCCCACGCCCCAACACCCTCCACAGTCCTGAGTCTAGCTGGCCAGCTGGAGGCTGCCCCGCCTTGTCCCCTCCTGGGCCCCCAAGCTTGTCGAGGCTTCTAGCATGACACATGGGGTGTTAGCCCCACCAAGTCTGTCTTCCTATACAACCATGGCCTTGAGATTAGTGGTAACTCTGCGGCCAGGCAGATATCCGGGCCCCAAGCGCCATACCTGCCCTTGGACGCACTCTCACACACATGCCATGCACTGCCCAAATATACACGCGTGCACACACACACACGCACACGCACACGCACACCCACACCCCAACGGTAAGCAGCATCTGTTCAGATACAGACGTGAGGCCTCCCAAGGAAGTTGTCTTTAGGTACCAAAGTAGGCGGTTGTCATAGCAATTTGTGCAGCACGAAGAGTATCACTCAGGCCCGCAGTCGATCTTGTAACGAGGCCGGCTCATTGCAAGGGTGAGGGAGGGCTTTTCACTGTAGATCGGGGACCAGCTCCAACCTCCGTCACGGGTCCTGGGATCCCGTGCCTTGTCCTGGAGGCAGACCACAGGAGGACAGAGTCAGGTGGAGCTTTTGTGCCTAGGGAGGTCCTGGGGCTGGGGGCTGGGGAGCTGCCATGGCTGGTGTAATGGTTACGTTTCACTATTGCCGTGAGAGAGCACCCAAAGTCAACACTATGGGAGTGAGGGAGATTTATTCAGCTACAGTTCCAGAGGGGAAATAGATACGTTACGGTCTTTCAAGGCGCCAGAAGCGTCCTGGCTGAGGCTGGCAGGCAGGCGACAAGCTAAGTCACAGCAGATCTCCACATGGCTGGAGCATTCCTGGAGCGTCTCTCTCTTCCTGTATTCTGTGGTCCCTTTTATACGGTCCATTACTAGGAGGTTCCTATGAGATCCATGGAGGTTCCCATGGGATCCCTTCAGGTGGTCTCGGCTGATCTTTCCAGGTGTGGTCCCAGCTGATCTTAGTTGAGACCAGGTGTGTCAAGTTGACACCCAGGATTAACCGTCACAGCTGGCGAATCACATGATAGAATCCTCTGTGGCAGGACAGCCGGGCACAGAGAAGTGTGGAGGTTAGAGCACAGCAAGAGAAAAGCGGGTAGTCTGGAGGTGGGGGGTGAAGGCGGGGTGGTCTCGAGGTGGGGACACAGAGAACAGCATGGGGTGTGTTCTGTTGTCTCATGGCCCAGGGGGACCCTCCTGTCTGGAAAGTAGGGTAGTGTCACTCCCACTCTGAGCACTAAGCGAAGATTTCCAGTTGGAAGCTAAGGCTCCCTTGTGGCCGTACACCCAGAAAAGGCAGTTAACATCCTCCAGTACCCCCTGCCCAAGTCCAGGTACCACATTTGTAAGGGCGGTACCCCCATTGCTAAAGAGTCTCAATGGCACCAAGATGCAAACAGAAAAGGAGACATTTAAATGCTCCGTGGCCGAGTGGTTTTTATAAAGGGAGCAGCCGGCTCTTTAGTCCTGCAGAACCCGGATGCTTTGACCTTGCAGAACCGGAATGCTTCAGTCCCAAGAACTGGGACACTTTGGATCTGCATGCGGTACCGGGATGCTTTGATCCTCAGAACCAGGGTGCTTCAGCCCTTCAGTAGCCGGGCGCTTTGGACCCGTGAAACCAGGATGTGCTTTGGTCGGGCACAACCCAGGTTCTTTGGTCCTACAGAACAAGTTGTCTTGGCCCCATGAACATTTCCAGGAACTTAGGCTTAAACGGTCTCAGTTCGAGGTTCTCTAAACACAGCCATAGCCTGAGCAAAGGCCAGGAGTGAAGGAATCGGGGCGGGCAGGTCAAGGGAGGGAGGAAGCCACGAGACAGGAAGGAGGCGGCCTGTGACCTGCCAGAGACTGGAGCAACTCAAGCAGCCGCGCCGGAGGAAGAGGCCAGGCTGTGCGCCCACCAGCTGCCAGGGTGGCCGGGCATCCCTCCTTGCATCTGAGTCCAGATCAGTTCCACCCTGAGCCCCAGATGCTGAGCACACGGTAAAGGGTCTGGTCGTGCTGCGTGTCGATCTTGCTTTGGTCTGACCGTCCCTTGCTCCGCCCCACGCTTCCCCCTCGGAACGGGACGGTTTCCCCTGCGCCTTTGTGTGTTGGGACCTTACAACCTGTGCTTTAGACGGCCACGGACTCAGCGTTATGAGACGAATGTGAGGCTTCAGGGGTCAGGGACAGGATGCTATGATTTAAAGTTCATTCTGGGGGGGGGCGTCAGGGTCCGAACGTGAGCTGTTCCCCACAGGCTGGTGCGTTTGCCTCCTCTGCTGGGGCTAATGTTGGGGGCGGTTGTGGCGCCTTTAAGAGGTGAAGCCTTGTCGCAGGTCAGGGGTGACTCAGGGTGGATCTTGAGGTTTGGTAGTCTGGCTCTGCTTCCTGAATCACCTCCTGCTTCTGCCTCCAGCCCTGCGTTTGCGGTTCCCACCATCATGGATTCTGTCTCCCCTGGAACCTTAAACCAAACACACAGTCCTTTTCCTCCCTAGGTGCCTGAGGCCGAGTCTATTGTCTGCCGCCGTGATAAGTGGGGTGCACTTGCGATGGTTAATCCGACCAGCCCGGTGGAATCTGAGCCACACGGAAGCACCCCCCACCCACCCTCCCCCCGGCTGTGCCCCTGGGTTTAACTGTGAAGACTCTCTCCTTGGGCTGCTTTTGCCTGGTGCGTTGCCCGGGCAACGAGCAAAGGAAGCCGTCCATCTTGATCTCTAGTTTCATCTCGCCAGGGCCTCTTGCTGGGCCTCGAGACGCCCATGATTCCCTGTCCCTTGATTCTGCTGACACAGGGGCACAGGCTAGAGGCGTGAGTCCCAAGCCGGGAGAAGCTTCCAGCATTTTGCTTTTCATTTTTTCCCTGTCGTATCTCAGAGAAGCACCCCCCAGATAGCTACGACCCCGCTTGGTGTGGTTCCTACGGTGACCAGCCACGGATTCAGCGGGAGCCCCCGCGCGGGGTGCACGCTCGGCCGGGTGGGTCTTCTCCAGCTGTGCTGGGTGGGTGGGGGCAGAGGCTCGGGCTGTGTTTTCTCACGCAGCACTGTCACAGCGGCGGCTAACTGATACACGCGGGCTTTCAGACTGCGCTACGGGGACCTTAGACACCAGCGCAGGCACAGAAGCCCGTCTTCCTGTCTCGAAGGAGCATCTCACGAAGGACCAAGCGTGGGACTCAGTTAAGATGCAATGAAGACCCGTCCCTCTGGCGTCCCTCCGAAGAATGTCCTCTTTATTCTGGGTCCTTCTCTCCCCGCGGTGGGGGGTATCATTGCTCCGGTATGTCTGTGACCCAACTTCGGGACCAGAGCATCTGAGTCAATTTGGGTTTCAGGTCCACTGGTCGGCCCTTGATAGACCCGCGGCCGAGGACAAAGATGAGCCTTCATCTCTCCCCTGCGTCTTCTGGGTACCTAGTCTGTCCAAAGTCAGACTCGCAGTGATGCGTGAACTCTGTCACTGGACCGAGTGATTTGGCCTCCCCTGGGAATCACCGCCCTCCCAAGGCCATGATTTTTTTTCCATTATTTTATTATTATTTTTGTATTTCATGGGTACAGTTTTGGACACGGAGCACTTCTGGAACATTTGCTAAGGGTGGGGCTTGGCTGGCGCTCACAGGAGATGTGGACACGTGACCCGTGAGCTCATTGCTGCTCTGTGCACGTCCTTGAGACCCGCATCGGATGTGGCCTGCCAGCGCGTCACCATGGGAGGGGGACATCTTGGGGGACCTCCCCAGCTCCCCAGATGTGAATGCCAGGCGGGGGAGGGTCACGACGCGCTCCAGCAGGTGCTGAGCCACACGCCAGCGCAGGTGACCCAGGTGGAATCCCGTGGGTCCCACACGCCCACAGGCATGAAGCAGGAGGCAGACTGGGTGGGAAAAGAAAGTTCTCGGGAGAAGGAGGGAGAATGGGATTGGGCGATACAGGATGAGCAATGACATCAATTCATCGCGTCCATCCATGAACTTGTCAGAGTAATAATGTTTTAGCTTTGCGTGTGCGTGCGTGTGTGTGTGTGTGTGTGTGGAGGAGCACACTGTGTGTGCCTGTGGAGACCCAAGGGTGACGTTAAGGAATCGTCCTGGATTGTTCTGCCCCCTTACTGTTTTGCTCTGGGGTTTCCCAGGCTCCGCCTTCTGGGGCCGGAAGTTCAGGCTGCTGCCATTTCTCCCAGGTGTTGTTGTTATTATTTTTTTTAACCTGGGACCTGAGGACCCAAATTCAGATCCTTTTGTTTGTGAGGCAAAGGCTTGATCCCGGAGCCACCTCTCCAGCCCCACGAAGAGAGTTTTCGATAGGAGAAGGAAGGGGACGGGAGCGAATGATATGGGATGAAATGACTTAAGTTCATTCTTTCACGGATGAAGCTGTCCATTGTAATGACAGTGATAATCGTCTGCGCTCTTCCAGTAGGCGCTGAGATAGTGGCTCGCGTGGGAGTGGACAGTGTGGGAGGCCGAGAGAGGAGAAGGGTGGGCGTTGTAAGGACAGAGCTGGCTCCGAGAGGGGTGGGCACGTGCCTCGGGACTCCTGGCGCTTGTTCTTATTCCCAAGAGGTTGCAGGAATCTCTACAGCATGAGCCGCACGACTTCACTCTCTGGTGGCCAGTCCCTGGGAGCCAGGGTCCTTTCCCATCCGCTGGGCTTCTCTGTGTGACCACCAAACAGTCACTTCATTTCCCCTTCTTCCTGGGAAGTGTGGCCAGACCCCAGATTCTCCGGCGCCCCCCTCCCTTCTGCAGAGAGACTGCACAGGCTCTGCCCGCAATTTCCTTTCTTCTCTTTCTTGTTCCAGCCACACATTTCCAAATCTACTACAAAGGTCAGAAGAAAAAAAAGAAAACAAATCAATGCGAAGAAGGACTCCATCATCCGGGAGCCCTGACTGGGGAACGGGAGGTGGGAGGAAAGCCACCGAATAAAATGAAAGAGAATTGAAAAATTCCCCAACAAGTCACAGCATGGGGTCCTCATCAAAGGGTTGGGGTGCTTTGGTGGTGTGAGCGCGTGGGATGGGTGGGGAGAGATGGGCGCCCAGGCAGTGCCCACCTGCCAACATCCCATCTCATATGCAACCCCCATCTCTCTGTCTCTGTTTCTCTCCCTCTCTTCCTCCCTCCCTCCCTTTCTCTTCCTCTCTCCCTCTCCCTCTCTCTCCCTCCCTCCCTCTCTCTCCTCCTCATCCCTCTCACTCTCTTCCTCGCCCTTCTTTCCTCTCTTCTTTCTCCTCTCCCTCTTTTCCTCTCTTCTTTCCTCCCTCTCCCTCTCTTTTCCTCTCTCCCTCCCTCCCTCTCTCTCTCCCTCCCTCTTCTCCCTCCCCCCTCTCTCTCCCTCTCTCCCTCCCTCTCCCTCCCTCTTCCTCCCTCCCCCCTCTCTCTCCCTCTCTCCCTCCCTCTCCCTCTCTCCTTCCCTCTCCCTCTCTTTTCCTCTCTTCTTTCCTCCCTCTCCCTCTCCTTTCCTCTCTCCCTCCCTCCCTCTCCCTCCCTTTCTCTCCCTTCCTCTTCCTCCCTTTCTCTCCCTCTCCCTTCCTCCCCTAGAATCACCCATCAGGCTGCTGATGTGGTAACACAGTCTGGGAGACAGTAGGGAGAAGGCACAGACACCCCTTTGGTGACCCCCCCACTTGCCCACGTTATGTCCAAATCCACATCCACACAAAACTGGCCCACCGCACAGTCCACCCGGCTTTTTCTAAACTGCCCCCAGAAAAACCAACAAACAGAAGACGACTCTTTCCATGCAACCGGCGAGAGCAGATCTGTGTTCAGCGCTGCTTGCAGGGGGCGGCTCTTCTGGGACCCCCCATGCCAGCCACTCTCCGCCCTTGGAGCCCAGGCTGCGCACCGGGCTGTCCCGCAGGGCCCCTGCGGCATGGCACTGGCCCTGGATCGCTTGGAGCCAGGAGGGCCGAGGGGTCGCCCGTGGTGAGTGGGCAGAGTGCCCGCGTCACGTCCATCTGCCGTTCGCTCCGCCAGGCTCCGAACAGCGACTTAGCTCCAAATAGGGGATCAAAGCACCTTCCCGGGCGCGCTGCCGCGCAGACGCAGAGCGTCGGTCTAGCTTGCCCGGGGCGCCAGGTTCTCCTGTTGCCGAAGGGCGAGACTCAGCTTCGGGGACCCGGACATGTTGGGCTTGTGGTTTCAGAGGAGACAGAGTCCACCGTGGAGGGATCCATGGCAGAGGGTGTGGCTGGAGAGGAAGAGGGGGCTGGCTCGGGCCACTGCAGCCACGGGAGGGGGAGGGGGAGGGGAGGAGGAGGGGAGGGGAAGGGGAGGGCAGGGGAGGGGGAGGGGGAGGGGAGGGGAAGGGGAAGAAGAAAGGGGAGGGGGACGGGGGAGGGGGAGGGGAAAAGAGGGGGACGGGGAGAGAGAAACTGAGAGGAAGCAGGGGCAGATTGTCAAACCTCAAGGCCCGCCCCCTGTGTGCCTTCCTCCACCAAAGCTCCGCCTCTTGAAGGGGCCATAACCTTCCCAAACAAACGTCAGTCAAGGATGCACACAGGTGCGTCTGTGGGGGACCTCATCTTCAGACCATGCAGGATGCTCGGGGTCCCTGGGTTCCATCCCTGGCTCCACAAAGCAGTGACCTCTATATTCCTTCCTTCCTGCCACGACGGGCCAGTATCCGGCCTGTTCCACTTGCACTCCGTGTCACGTGACTGCCAAAGACCCAAAGCATGTTTCGAGGCAGAGAGCGGCTCTTTCCCCAGAATGAAGGCAGAAGCCCGCCCCGGGAGCCCCGCCCCGCCCGGGCCCCGCCCCGCCCCGGGAGCCCCGCCCCCGCCCCGGGAGCCCCGCCCCGCCCCGGGAGCCCGGCCCCCGCCCCGGGAGCCCCGCCCCCGTCCCGGGAGCCCGGCCCCGCCCCGGGGGCCCCGCCCGCCCCGGAGCCCCGCCTTCGTGTATCCCCGTGTTGCGGCTCGTTGCTTCACTTCACCGTATCGTGCATCAGCACGGAGAGTGTGCGTGCTGTCGCGTGTGCACAAGCAAAGACGACAGCCCACGGTGTCTGCATGTATACCCATGTGCGCGTACACATGCGTGAGAGCACGTGCACGCACGTGTACATATGCAGACATATGGCATGCATGTGTCTGCGCACATGTGTACATGGACACGTTGGCGTGCCTGCGCGTGTGGGGACGAGAGCCTTCGATTCTTTCTCCTGTTTGTTTCTCAAGAGTTGTCAGGAGACCCGGCAATGAGAATAGAACAGATGAGTTGGTTTCATAATCAAATGGAATGGAGATGATCTTTTTAAAAATACTTTTTCAATTTATATTGTTTTAGGGCTTTATGTATGCATACAATGAAGTCATGCCATCTTCGCCCTTATTCTCAAAACCAATCTCTGGCTTTTTCCCATTATAAATCATCCTTCCCCCACCAATCTCCCTCCCGCTGTGGTGTTCATTCGTATGTGTGTGCGTGTGTGTGCATGCGTGTGTGTGCACGTGTGTGCATGTGCGTGCATGAGTGTGTGTGTCTGTCTGTCTTCCTCACTTGAATCTAGGCTGCTGCTAATGACACGTGTCTGGTCACTTTCGGAGCAAGGACGATGCACCAGGGAGCGTACCCCTGGGGAGAGGAGCCCCCTTCTCCCTCATCCAGCGTCGGCCTCTGTCAGCCTCTGAGGGAGGCGTGCGGCCTCTTGAGACCTTCCCCTTCCATGGCGAAAGGTCGATGGGCCGGATCTCGCGCAGGTATCATGGCCGTCGACACAGCTACGGCGAGTTCTGCTGCAGCTGCCCTGCACGGCCAAGGACGCTGTCCAGCTGCAGCCCGCCTCGCCCTCTGCCTCGTGTTCTCGCCGCCCCTTCCACGAGGCTCTGTAAGCCCGGGGGGGGCGTTGGATGTCTCCTGAGGACCGAGCACCGCGGTCACTCTCTGCCCTTGGTCAGCCGACCCCTTCCAGGGCATGGAAAGGGGAGACAGACGCAGAGCTGTCTTGGAGGCCCACAGAGTGTGCGTGGATACCCCACCATGGCGAGGCACCCCACCATGGAGGGGTGCGTGCAGCCTGGGAGGCACCCCGCCCAGAGCCCCAGCGTTGAGCAGTGAACACACGTGTGGTTTACAAAGCGGGGGTGACTACGGCGCGGCTTGGAGGTTCTGGGGAGGCTGCGGGCCGTGAGCGGCAGGCTTCGAGGGATGGTGGTTAGACTCGGTGTCAGTACGGCGGTCCCTAGGGGGAGGTTAAGGATGTCGTCTGCAAAGGATTCTGTGAGATTCTACTCCTGCTGAGCCTGCGCTGTCTGGGCGCCGGGGGCTTCCACCCCCATCTCTCTTCCCTTCACTTGCTCTCTGCCTTCTGACGGGGAACAGCAGTCAGGGAGGGCAGGTAGGTGGGCGTGAGGAATCCCTGTCGGCCCCTCTGCCCCTGGGTGTCCCTGAGCTCTGAACGGCATCAGGGCAGAAGTAGGTTAGACCCAAGGAGAAACTAAGCAGGACTTCAGGAAGAGTCTGTTGCCTAGGCAACATGCTGACGCCATCCCTGGAGGAATTTTTAAATAGGTCACACTTTTCCTTACGGGGAGGCTGCACGTCCTGCGGAAGACGTGGTGAGAGAGGTCAGATCGCGGAGTCCCCGGCAGGACGCCGTCCCTCCCCAGGGCGCTGGAATCCAGGTGACCCACGGCTGTGCTGGGCAGAACACAGGTGTCTGAGCACAGGAGAGGCCGTGGGGCTGGGGGGACCCACTGCACACCCCCATGTCCTTCACAGCATTACCACATGCTGGCTGGAGCAGGCTCAAAGCATCCTGCTGTCTGTGACAAAGTCCTGCGAACTCTGGGTCCAGCCTGACCCCCGATCTGACCCCCGATCTGACCCCTGATCTGCCTCCTGATTTGACCCCTGACCCCTGATCTGACCCCTGATCTGCCCCCCCATCTGTCCCCTGATCTGCCCCCCGATCTGCCCCCCGATCTGCCCCCCGATCTACCCCTGATCGGCCAGTCACCAACCTCAAGGTACCCTCAGGCATCTAAGGGTTTTGGAGCCTCAGCTTCTAATCTGTCAAAACCGAGGAGCAAGGGCTGGGGAGGGGGATCAGTGTACAAAGGGCCTGCCGCACACTGTGAGGACCCGAGTTCAAGCCCCACATGAGTCCAGCAGTGAGTCCAGCGGTGAGTCCAACTGTGAGTCCAGCTGAGTCCAGCTGTGAGTCCAGCTGAGTCCAGCTGTGAATCCAGTTGAGTCCAACTGTGAGTCCAGCTGAGTCCAGCTGTGAGTCCAGCTGAGTCCAGCTGTGAATCCAGTTGAGTCCAGCTGTGAATCCAGCTGAGTCCAACTGTGAGTCCAGCTGAGTCCAGCGGTGAGTCCAGCAGTGAGGACACAGGAGACAGGCAGGTCCCTGGGGATGCTGACCAGCCCAGTGGGTGGCCCCAGGCCAGCGAGAGCCCCTGTCTCAAAAAGCAAACACGTGGAAGCTGAGGGAGTGAGGGAGCACGAGGGTGACTCTGCATCACATGTGTACACGCGTGTTCACCACACACATTCACACACGTGTTCACATGCATTCACCACACTGGGGTTCACACGCATGCTCACCACACATGCTCATACTCCCTCCCTTTCTCTCTTTCCTTCTTTTCTTCTTTCTTTCTCTTTCTGCTCTCCTTTCTCCTCTCCCTTCTCTCCTCTTTCTTCTTCTCTCTCTCCCTCTCTCTCCCCTCTCCTCTCCCCTCTCTCCCTTTCTCTCCCCTCTTCTCTCTTTCTCTTTTGCTTCAGCCTACCCAGGCAGCCCTCAAACTTGGTACACAGCAGAGTGCAATCTTCACACTTGAGAGTTCTGTTCTCTCCACTAATGAACTCTGCCTTAATCCTCTACGCGTGTTCTGGTTTCAATCCATGTCTCCTGAACACATGAACTGGGAGACCCCCAAGACCCCAGAGAAAACCCGAGACAACCGCACACACAGGATTTCTGCAGAGCACTTTCGCGTTCAGGAGCATGTGTGGGACAGGAGTTAGCGGTGTCAGCGTGCAAGGCCTTGGCACTTTCTGCTCAGACTGACTTATGACCCCCTCCCCCCCAAGACAGCCTCTTCCTTCCCAATACCTATGGGACACTTGCTTTTATTGGAAGAGCATTTATGTAGTAAATGCTGGAAAAACCAACCCCTTCATACAGCCCCATCCTCATTTTAATTAGAATATTAATCAGCTGCTCTCTGCACCATTTGGGCTAAACATTCACAGTGCAATCTACTGGAATTCCTAGGAACAGAGCCAATTTAATTTGTTTTAGATATTTGGCCCCAGGTTAACATTACGAACTTTTTATTGCCTATCTTGCGTGGCGATGATTATTATAAATGTGCGTATTGTGAAAATGCAAGCCGTACTTCATTCAGGGGAAAGGTCCGGTGCTCGCGTTCTGCCGAGGGCCCCTCTTCCCAGCGAGTGGGGTGGGGTCAGTCTCTCCCAGTGGGTCCAGTCGGAGATTCTGGACGCTGAGGCACATTTTGGACAGACACGGCGGCTGCCTGGGCATCACAGCTCAGAGCCTCGGTGGCCGCTGACGCCCCTGTTTCCAGAGCTCTGGGCGCTCACGGAAATGTAGAATCAATAGATTCTGAGAGAGTAGCCTGGGGCTGCAGAGACAGGCGGCCCAGGGGTAAAGCCTCTGTCTGGAAAGCAGAAGGACCCGAGTTCGGATCCCAGAGCCCATGGAAAAACACTGAGTGGAAAAACACTGGGCGGAAATGGTGGCGGTCTGAACGTGGCCTTGGAAGGCGGAGCCTGGGAAACCCCGGAGCAAAGCAATGAGGAGGTAGAACAATCCAGGGTGATTCCGGATGTCACCTTGGGTCTCCACAGGGACACACAGTCACAGTGCCCTCTGATAACACACACACACAGAGAGAGAGAGAGAGAGAGAGAGAGAGAGAGAGAGACTAGCCATGTATTTGGGGATCCTTACACTTGGCTAAAGGCCAGGAAAGGCATCCTGGGGGTTATGTGAGTGAAGACCTGATGGTTGAGCATTTGACAGAGGAAGAGAGAGGGGTTGGTGGGAGGAATGATGGAGGAAACTTCTGCATGCTGCATTACAGGCCCAGGGCTGGGATGGAGCCAGGCAAGGGAGAACGGAGGGCCCCTCCCCCACTTCCGGGGCCATGAGCCGGGAGCTGTGCGGCCAGAAGCAGCCAGAGCTTCACTAGCAGACTGTGCGGCAGTGAGTTACAGGTGTGTCTGTCTGACAGTGGAGAACAGATCCTTTAGGCACACCTGTGGAGAACTATCCAGTGAAGAAAGGCTCCGAGCAAACCTGCAGAGGTCTCTAATTGGTACACAGCGGCGGGGCCGTGTCCCAGGCAGGTGGATGCGGTGGAGAGAGGAGCAATGGGCTTTCAGCCGGTTGGCAAGTCGGCCACCTGCAAGCCAGGAGGTGTGGCTGGGTCTCTGGAGCCGTGCGGCCAGTTTCCTCCGTCCCTGCTGGTTCCTCTCCTGCTGCTGTGGACTGAGTTCAAATCCCCAGTTGAGGTATTTGCCCAGATTCCCTGAATTGATTGGGTCGTGAATGTGTCACTGCCAAGGGAATGTGAAGCTAGAGAGAGATGAAGAGCTTTGCAGCTGGCTGGGAGGCAGCAGGGGGCAGCGGGGGACAAGTCAGGAACCATGCCTTGGGGCAGCAAAGGAGAGAAGGTTCCAGGCCACGGGCATGGCGTCAGAAGTGGAGAGAAGTGGATGGATGGAAGGGAGGAGAGGAGGGGGGGAGAGGGGAGGGGGAGGGGGGAGGAGGGAGGAGGGGAGGAGGAAGGAGGGAGAGGGGAGGGGGGAGGAGGGAGGGGGAGAGGGGAGGAAGGGGAGGAAGAGGGGGGGAGGAGGGAGGGGGGAGGAGGAGAGGGAAGGAGGGGGAGGAGAAGGATGGGAAGGGGAAGAGGAGGGGGAGGAGGGGGAGGGAGAAACGAGGAGGGGGAGGGGGAAGGAGGAGGAGGAGGGGATGGGTAGGAGAAGGAGGGGGAGGAGGGGGAAGGGAGAAGGGAGAGGGAGGGGGGGAAGGGGAAGAAGAGGTGGGGGAGGGGGAGGAGGGAGAGGGGAAGGAGGGGGAGGAGAAGGATGGGGAAGGGGAGGAGGGGGAGGGGAGGAGAACGAGGGAGGGAGAGGGGGAAGGAGGAGGAGGAGGGGAAGGGGTAGGAAGAAGGGGGAGGGGGAGAAGGGGGAGGAGGAGGGTGGACAGCCTAGGGAGAGAACGGTAGGCGACAAGAAAGGGTCCTGGGGGCGGCAGTTCTGCGGGGCATGAGGAGTTCCATGTGGACGTCCGGGGGACCCACAAATGCTGCCAGCTGGAGGAGGTCGCAGGCCCAGCTGTGCTCTTTGGGACTGACCTGGGCGTGGATGGAGCAGAGGAGCCTCAACCCAAGGAGGGTCTGCGACGCCCTGTGTCCCTGGGGGGAATCCCAGGGAGCTCGTCCCTCAAGGAGAGCAGCTTGGAGTCCCGAGGGTCGAGGCAGCAATGCACGTGGCCGACCCGGGAGGGGTGAGAGGCTCTGGAGGGCGTGGCCGGGTGGCTCCGGCTCAGAGCATCCAAGCGCGTGGAGTGAGGAGCTGGAGTGAGGAGCTGGTGGGAACGGCCATGACAGCGGCTGGCAGCAGCCAGGCGAGATGGCCCCCAAGAAGCTGAGCTCATGCCTGCCCGTGACTTCAGTGTCTGGTGCCCCAAGGAGTACATGCGTATGTGCATGCGTGCATATGCACATGCATGTGTGCAATGCAGTGTGTTCCTGATCCCTTGTGGACCTGCCTCGGGCCGCTCCTGCCCCTTGAGTGTATGTAACACCTGAGTGCATGAACACACTTGCATGCGTGTGGATACCTGTGTGTGCGCGTTCAGGTGTGTTTGTGCATACATGTGCACTCATACACACGTGTGCAGTTCAGAGGTCAGCGCCGGGTGCTACTTTCCACCTTGTTCTTTGAGACAGGGTCTCTCGCTAAACCTGGACCATGCTGATTGGCTAGACTGGCGGCCGGCGCGCTCATGGGATCTTTCTGTCTCTGCCTCCTCTCCAGTGCTGGGTTTGCAGGTTTACTGGCCTCTCTGCCCAGTTCGTTGTGCTTTACGTGGGTCCTGGAATCGAACTTAGTTCTGCATGCTGCACCGCAATCACTTTCTGCACCGAGCCATCTCCCCAGCCCCAGCGGAGTGTTTAATCCCCGACTCGCGGCTGTAACGTTGCATTCAGTTTCTGGCCTGCTCATCTTTTCACACTTGAATCAAAGATACCTTTGTAATTAAACCAATGAGGCCCAGAGCCGGGAAATGTCTGGTGTAGCGAGGGGGTTGAAGGTATTTCCGTAGAGGTGTCTACACACTGCTGTGTGTGCCCACGGTGTCCTCCACTGACCTTGGCGTCCACGGAGACGTTCCTCTAGGGCAGTGGTTCTCCTCCGTGGCCCATGGGCAGAATCATCAGCGCCCCTCACACGCGAGGAGCCAGAAGTCTATGATGGGCCCAAGATTCCTGATCCCTTGTGGACCTGCCTCGGGCCGCTCCTGCCCCTGAGTGTGTGTATGACGGACAGCGCTCTCGTAATTATTTTGTAAACTTCTTTATTCCAAAGGAATTTAAAATAAGAGTAGATTTCACGACATCGTATAGGAAGCAAAATTCCCAAATCCAAACCAGAAATGTAGCATCGGAGTGAATTGTACAACACACAAAGACAGAAACACAAAGGGACCCCCCCACCGTCCAAAAACCAAACCAAATCCGCAGTTCCCAGCTACGAGGACCACAGCACCACACAAAGCTTCCAACACGGTAGGCCACCCTTATCACCCAACTGCACGATGTCCCCCTCCACCAAATCCTTGGCCATCTCTGCTGCGACCACATCAGCATATCCAACCCTACCTCCAAATCCTACACCATAGAACTTGTCAGCTGATCCGACCATCTCAGGCCGTAAGTAGCTGTAATAAACTGAGCATGTATAGAAAGCTCCAGAATACATCAGAATTCCAAGCCAAATATCCCAGACAAGAGTTTGATGCTAGTGTCGCATGTAGGAGAGAACATGTGGCGTTTGTCTTTCTGTGTCTGTGATAACTTGTTTAATACTGTATTTTCTGGTTCCATTCATTTACCAACAAATTCTACCACCTCATCCTTTTTGATGGAGGGATCACAGTTTGCACGGATGTGTGCGCACATGTGGAGACCTGAGGGTGGCACCAGGAATCATCCTCAATCCCTCTTCCACCTATTGCTTTGAGTCTGGGTTTCTAATTAAACCCAGAGCAGCCATTAGGCTGATCTGACCAGCTGGCTTGTTCTGGGAATCCCCAGGTTCCACTTTCTGGAGCTGGAATTACAGGTGGGAATCACACATCCCCCCAGCATTTTAAGTGGAATCTGGGGACTTGATCTTCTTGGTTGCATGGCAAGCGCTCTAGCCACCACACATACAGGCATGTATAGGGACACGCACATGCACACATGCCTACATGTGTGCATACACACAGAGGCATACATGCTCACACACAGGCATGCATGCATACATATAGGCATGCATACATGGGCACACATGCACACACGCATGCCTGCACACATGCAAACACAGGCACACATGTATGCATGCATACCTGCACACATGCACATGTGCACACACACATGCAAACACAGGCACACATGCACACACACATACACACACAGAGTTGCTGTCTAACGATTCTCCATCCTCTGGCCCATGAGACACTTTGCGTCCTTGAAGTGTTGACTTCTTGTCTTTCCCTCCATTTGCATCCGCTTTCTTCCCAAGATGTTTGTCCAGCTCAGAAAAGTTACCCCTGCTTTCTCCTTCGAAGGTTACCTGGAGGGCGCCCCCAGCCTTCTGATCCACTCGTCATCCATCACTGGGGGAGACATTAATAAACAGCGGTTGAGCTGCTAATAGAAGTGTCAGGACCAGTCTAACTCAGGAGTTCTGATAATGAATGAAGATTAGCTGCAATTCTCAAGCTGCTCACCGGCTGGATCCGGAAAGCAGCCCCCTTCTGTTACCCAGGTGACCGGCAAACAGTTGGCAGATCCTCGGGCTTCTCACCCATTACCAGTAGGGCTGCCACTCGGCCCAGCTGCTGTGAAAGATGGTTTTGGGGGGAGGCTGCTGGGGGGATCCCAGCCAGAGCCACACTTTGGTGTGTCCACCTTCCCCTCCCTCCTGAGATCTCCCCATGCTGAGCCGGAGCCCACGGAGGAGTCTGTCTCCTGAATTCCAGGAATGGCGGACTGAATCTCTTCCTGTCTCTGGGCGGATGTTCACACACGTGACCGCTGCATGCGTGTGGAGGACCTCGCGTCCCGTCTTGCCTGAGGCAGAAGTGAGGCTCGCAGGCCTGACAGCTTCGATGTCCTTCTGCCGCCCCCTCCCGTCTTGCTGCGGGAACTCACAGGACGGACAATACGCTCACACATCTGCCCTTCCGTGAGCTCCCGGGATCCGAACCCAGGTCCTCATGCCTGCGTGGCAAGTGCTTTACCCAGCGAGCCTGGCTGAACCTTTTCTAGGCTCCCCCTCCCCCCAGAGGGAAGGAAAGTTCCTGGCTGGTGCTGGGTAGGGAGGGGTAGGGAGGGGTAGTGGGGGTAGTGGGGGTAGTGGGGGTAGTGGGAAGAGCTTTCTGCTAGTTCGGGAAACACCTCCCTCTCTTTCCAAAACTCCTCCCGAGGAGCCCCAGTTCAAACCGCATCAAGATGTCAATCAAAATCACTAGGTTATTTTCGAGCCAGAGGGAAAGTTCTTGAGAAGGAAAGGGGCGATTGGTGGTGGGAGTTCGGGTTCCCTCCCTCAGTCTGCAGCCCCTCGCAGTCTTTGATCATCCCCCCCCCTCCATCCTTGGAGAGGGGATGTTCGCCAGATGAACCGGCTGCATACGCCTCGCCCTAGGCAGGGCCTCTGGAAGCCAGAGCTGTGTTTGTGTCCCCGGCGTGTTGAACTTGGCAGGCGAGGACGCATCTCATTCCAAGTCAAACGTCCACCTTTCAGAGGGGAGGGCTGGGGCGGGCGTCCACACTGGGCCGCCTGTGTGCCTGGCCTCCTGGGACCACTGGGAATGAATACCCTCCTTCTGCCCTGGGGCCAGGCGTCCTGCTGCTCAGAACCAGGGTGGGGGGGTAGTCCGGGTAGCCAGAGCTGGGCTGCGGCTTCACAGCCAGATGCCAGGCCGCTCCGGTGGGATTGACTGTTGTTCTGAACAAACCAGAGGTCGTCGGCCAGGCGGATGCCACGTCTGTGCGTGCTGGAGTGCGCAGAGACGGGGAGAGAGGGGGTCTCAGGACTTTAAAAAACACATCCCGTGGGGTCTCCCCAACTCTCCTAGAGGCTGTTCTCCCCAGCACCAGAGGGGGGCGCCCTGCAGGCCAGAGCGGCAGACCCCCCTTCCACCACACACGTGCCTCAGTTTCTTTCCTGGACATTATTACCAACTGGCAAAATCCCAGCGCACGTCACCATGCTAGACTCAGGCGAATCAGCCCACGTGTGGGGAGGTGAGCTTCCTGGGTGCATGCTGGCCGAGCAGAGGGGACGCCGTGGGTGGCGCTGGGGTCACATGGGGTGCCGGCTGGGGGGGGCGGAACCTGTGGAAGATGCTCCCTTGACGGCCATCCTCCTCCCTTGCTTGGAGATCAAGGTGTGACCCTTCATTGCAGTCTTAATGATTGGGGGTCAATGTGACCCTTTACTTGCAAGTTCAAAAGGCTTCCCCGAGGGTCCCACAGGTGCTGGGGGGTGGGGAAGATGATTCTGGGTTTGGCCAGGGGTCTTGCTGGATCTGCCAGAGCCTTCACTCGGGCTTGGGTTCTGGGTGGTCCGCTTTGTGCTTTTCAAGTTGTGTTTTATTTTTGTTGGTCTATCATCATCGCGCATATCTGGGTGGTCAGCCAGCTTCTCTCAGTGCCCCCTCCTGCTGCTTCTCCTGATCTGTTTCCTTTCTGCCCCGATGCCGCTGCTTAAGTCATCCGAGGTGGATTTTTGGGTCATTTTCGCGGTGATGTTGAGTTCATGACCTCAGGTGGGAGGGCGCAGCGCTGCGGTACCTTTCTTCTCTCCCACATCCCTTGTCCCTCATGGGTGGGCGTCCGGAGGGAGGGAGGATTTGGCAAGCTGGAAACACTCTTTTCTCCCGTTGTCGAATGGTATAAACAGAACTTTCCAGATCCCTGACATGCTGCTTTCCACATGTGCCCCACGCACAAGGCGCTTGCTTAAGGAAATCTAGAACCTTCCTGGTCTTCTGCACACGGGTGGCGCGGGGTGGGCTGGGGTCTGGGGGCTGTTGTGTAGGCCACGCCTCGCGGCCTTGGTCAGTTTCATCCTGACACTGTAAGTCAAGAGGAAGTTGCTTCTGCCTGGTTTCTACTCATGGGTCGCAGGTGCGATCATCTCTTTTCTCTAAAAAGAATTATCAATTTAATTGTGTGCATGTGCGTGCGCATGTGTATGTGTATGTGTGCACGTGTACGTGTGTATGTGTTTATCAGAGGGCACTGTGTGTCCCTGTGGATTCCCATGGGCAACTTCAGGAATCATCCTGGATTGCTTCTGCCTCCTCTTGGCTTGGCTCTGGGGTTTCCCAGGCTCCGCCCACCAGGACCTGAAGTGCAGGCTGCTGCTATTTCAGCCTGGCGCTTTTACGTGGGACCTGGGATCTGAACTTGGGTCCTTCTGCTTGCGAGGCAGAGTCTTAACCTGAGCTATCTCTCCAGCCCCAGAAGACCGTGTCTCTTCCAGGAGAGTGCTGCGTGCTCGGTTACTTTCTCCTCGCCCTGTGATGAGGGCTGAACAGCAGACCTCGGGGGAGGTCGCAGGTGGAGGCCTCAGTGGCTGCTCACGCGGCCGGCACACTCAGGAAGCAGAGAGAGGGGCCGCGCGCAGGGCCAGGCTGGACCCCCTGGGGCGGGCTGCGTCTGATCCTCCAGGGGGGCTGCACTGAGTGGGGCCACCAGCCATGGGGGGGGCGCCCCGCGAGCAGTCTCTGGCTGGAAGCGTGGCTCGCGGTGCCTGGGCACCGGCTGGCTTCCTGGGATGCTCCATGCCTTCCTTGCCACGGGCGGGGCGGGGCAGGCAGGGTGGCAGCAATGGGGACCGGATGGTTTGCGTGGAGTAGACGCCTCCAACCAGACGCCGCTTTCTGTTTTGTAGAAGAGTGTTTTTTTTTTCTAATTAACTATTGATATATTTATTTATGTTTTATTAGCTTTAGCTTCGTTACCGCATTTTTCAAACACAAGAGTTTTCACGGTCCCATTTTGGACCCTCCCCTCCCCCATTTCCCTTCCCCTCCTTTGCCATGCCCCCTTCCCCTACAGCTTCCTTTCTGCGGAGAGGACGCCTGCCAGCTGCTGCCTTAGCAGGACAAAGGAGATATGAAGGGGGGAGGGAGAAAAGAGAGAGACAGAGAGGAGAGAAGGAGAGAGAAAAGAAAGAGGAGAGAGAAATAGGGAGAGAGAAAGGAAGGAAGAGAGGGGAAAAGAGAAAAAGAGATAAGGAGAGAGAAGCAGAAGAGACTACCCGAGGGAAGGGGATAGAGAGGGTCTTTATGCGGTCTCCCCTGGCATAACCCTCTTGCAGAAGCCTTAGGGAAGTGCTGTGGAGCCCCCACCAACGCAGAACCCCAGACTTTCTCAGGGCAAGAGTTCCCTCCAGAGCTGACCACCCGGCCCTGACCTCCCGGCCCTGCTCTGGCCTCTTTCCCCCTCCCGGGCTGAGAGCCCCCCCCCCCCCCGCCCAGCAGCTGAGCAGTCAGGTCGCAGGCCGGTCAGCAGAAGCTGGCTACAGAGGCACGAAGAGAACCATTTTCCGGGAAAGCGTTCGCGGCCTCCTTCTGTCCTGGTGACTTTAAAATCCAGTGTGCAGAAGGGCAGACATGCATGACAGACAGCCTTGTGCATCGTCCCCCACAGAGCTCAAAAAAAACGGAGAAACTGATCTGCATGTGCCGAGCATGACTATGAACTGGTCCAGGAGCAAAATCCATCAATGAAGTGAAAACCAGTGACAGACTCAAATGAAAGCTGCAGATTCAGTAAGGTAGAAACACAACAACCCAGCACAGTGTCTAGAAAGCTAGAAGGAAGAGAACAGTAAGTAATGTGAGAGGAAATGCGACTCATCAGACTTACAGGATAAAGCTAACCACATCTGTAGGCTTCGGTTCTTTGCGAGACAGAAAGCAGCTCGATTTGGGGAAATTGGAGAGAATGTAAAAAATGTTAAAGGAGAAATCCACAGAAAGGAAGTGAAAGAACCGTACAGGACTGCTTCACTCAATGAGGTGAGAAGCTAGCTGAACGCTGAAACAGATAAGTTGTTCAGAAAACATGCTTTAAAAAACTAACTTGGGGCTGGAGAGGTGGCTTGGGGTTAAGCCTCTGCCCTGCAGGTGGAAGGTCTTGAGTTCGGATCCTAGACCCCACGTATAGATGCTAGGCGGAAGCCAGGGCGGCCTGGGCTTCTGGTCCTGGTAGGGTGGAGCCTGTGAATCCCGGGGCAGAGTTACAAGGAGGAGGTGGAGGCGTCCATGGTGGTTCCCAAATTCATCCATGGTTCTACACACACACACACACACACACACAATTGAATAAATAATAAAAAAAATTGAAAAAAAAACTAACTTGAAAAAGATAGGAACTTTTTTAGTTAATAATTTATTTAATTGCTATTACTGGCATGTTTGGGTGTGATGGGGGCCACATGTGCCATGGTGCTGGCGTGAGGTCCTAGGCAGCTTCGAGGAGTCAGTTCTTTGCTTCCATCTTCATGCAGGTCCCGGGGATTGAACTCGGGAGGTCAGGCTTGAGCAGCGAGTACCTTTGTCTGCTGAGCCATCTCATAGTCCCCAAAGCAGGAAGTCTTTTTTTTTTAAAAAATTTTTTAAATTCAATTGTGCGTGTGTGCGTGTGTGCGTGTGTGTGTGTGTGTGTGTGTGTGTGTGTGTGTGTGTAGAACCACAGGCGAATTTGGGAACCACCATGGACCACCTCCACCCCCTTCTTGTTTACTCTGCCCTAGGATTCACAGGCTCCGCCCTACCAGGACCAGAAACGCAGGCCGCCCCCGCCTCTGCCGGTGTCTAAACGTGGGTTTAGGATCTGAACTCAGGACCTTCTGCCTGCAAGGCAGAGGCTTAACCCCTGAGCCACCTCTCCAGCCCAAGGAAGTCTTAGTGAAGGAAGACCATGGGGAAAAAATGCAGAAACTCATCAAACTGCTGCTTCCAAAACTACCAGGAGGGGAGTCTCAAAGCATCACCCCAGCCCCAAGAGGACTGGTGCCAATGCTACTTAAGCTGGGTCAGGGCGCAGAAAAAAAGAAAAGCTTTCCGATTTTTATTATTATTATTTATTCAATTATGCATGTGTGCATGGGTGCGCATGTGTGTATGTATGTGTGTGTGTGTGTGTGTGTGTGTGTGTGTGTGTGTGTGTGTGTGTGTATGTAGAACCACAGACGAATTCGGGAACCACCATGGACCGCCTCCACCTCCTCCTTGTTTACTCTGCCCCGGGATTCACAGGCTCCGCCCTACCAGGACCAGAAACGCAGGCCGCCCCGCTTCCGCCCTGTGTCTATACGTGGGGTCTAGCATCGGAACTCAGCACCTTCCACCTGCAAGGCAGAGGCTTAACCCCAAGCCACCTCTCCAGCCCCATCTTTCAGATTTCTTAAATTTCATTGTATTATTTTCTCTATGTGTCTGTATGTGTGTATCCATAATACATACATATATGTGTTAGGTATGTGTGTGTGTGTGTGTGTTTATATGTCAGGTATGTGTGTGTGTTTATATGTCAGGTGTACATGTGTGTGTGCATTTATATGTCAGGTGTACATGTGTGTGTGCATTTATATGTCAGGTGCACATGTGTGTGCATGTTTATATGTCAAGTGCATGAGTATGTGTTTATATGTCAGGTGCACTGTGTGCAGCAGCAGGGGAGACCCGAAGGTGATGACAGACGTTTGTCTTCCTTGGTTGCTGCCCAGGTTACTTACTGAGGTGGGGGTCTCCTGCTGAACTCAGAGCTTGCAGATTGGGCTAGTCTAGCCCACCAGCTTGCCTTGGGAATCCTGTCTCTGTCTCCTCAGTGCCAGGATGACCAATGGGCCACCATGTCTGTCTGGCTTTTCTACCTGTGTTCTGGGGATTTGAACTGAGGTCGTCATGTTGTGCACTTTACCCACGAGCTGTCTCCCCAGCCCCATCCAAATCATTCCGATGAAGCAAGGAGTGATACCACTCCTCACAAGATTCCATTAAAAAAATCATTAAATTTCATTTCAGCCATGCCAAAAAAATAAAAAATAAAAAAAAACCCACACGATAGAACACAGCACAGTCATACAGTCTAACTAAAAAATATATGGACGATTTAACAGGCATGAACGATGTAATAGGGCGGGTCAATAATGGGAAATTTTGGTAAAGTCAGTGGTCAGACACTTGTCCAGTGTGTGAGCTTAACCCTGCAGTGTCCAGAAATCCTGGTACAGACCCGACTTCCCAGTGAGACCCCAGACAGCTCCCCATCCCCCCAACGGCCGCTCAGTTCTAGGACATTGAACACGGTGGCTGGGTTAGAGGCTGCCAAGGGGTGAGGCTGACATGGGCAGGAAGAGGCGGGGCATGGGCGAGATGGGTGGAGACACGAAGGGGCGGAGCATGGACATGAAGGGGCGGGGCATGAGAGGGAGGGGAGGAGCATGGACATGAATGGGCAAGGTGTGGATAAGAAAGGGCGGGGCACGAGGGGGAGGGCGTGGTCGTGAAGGGGCAGGGCATGGGGAGGGGCGTGGACAGGAAGGGGGTGGAGCGACTCAGCCGCCAGCGCACTATCAGTGGCTCACGGGTCAGTGCGGTGGGGCGTCCTCATGGGCGATGTCCCTTCTTGAGGGGGTGCGGGGGAGGAGGGAGGCGCAGGGGGGACAGGGGCATGTTCTGTTTTTTTTTTTTTTTTTCGGTACTGGGGACCGAACCCAGGGCCTCGCGTTTGCTAGGCAAGCGCTCTACTACTGAGCTAAATCCCCAACCCCAAGGACATTCTGTTTTTAAGGAAACACTTCTTCAGATCAGCACTTTGGTGATTCTGGCTACCGTCTGCTGCGTCTGCATTTGGAAGCACTGGAGCCACACCATGGTGGCCGGCTGACTGGTGTCAAATACTTACTTAGGTTCACTACATGCTGCAACCCCCGAAGCCATCATAATTAAAAGCTGGGCTGTGTGCGGCTCAGTGCCCCGCCCAACCCACCGCATGTCTGAGCTCCTGGGTTCAGTCCCCAGCACTGCAGACACCAGACGTGCACATGCCTGAAATCCCAGTTCTCTGGAGAGGGACGTTAAGGTTGAGAAGGTTCTAGGTCACCCTCTGCCTCATGGTGAGGTTGAAGTTAACCTTGGATACGTGAGATCTGCCTCAATAGATAAATACATAGATTAAAAAAAAGAATAAAGTTTTAAAAAGGAAGAAAGACTATAGCCATCATCCCAAAATGCAAATGTATTTATCGGGCCAGTAAGACGGCTCAGGAATAAAGGTCGCCAGGGTTCAATCCCTAGAACCCAGTAAAGGTGGAAGGAGACATCCAGCTCTACCAGTTGTCCAGTTGTCGTCTGTCCTGTACATGCGTGCTGTGCACAGCTACACACATGTTCACACACATCACACGCATGCAGTAGTAAAATTACACTTAACAGTGTGTCTTCCTTTTCTGACACACGTGTTCACACATGTTAATGGGCTACAGCATGGCCTCACATGGATGCACACAGGTCACTCCAGCGTGACTGGTTGTCCTTCTCTTTCTGTTCTGTTTGGGGCCTTCCGTGGCTACTTTTCTCTTCCACCATGGGGGCTGCTGGGGATCGAACCCAGATCCCTAGGTTTGGGAGCAGGCCTCTTGGCAGTTCAGCTACCTCGCCGGCCTCACTTTCAATTTGCTTTGCACTTAGTTCCCCTTCCCTTTGGTCTCCTCTCTGCTGGCCACCGCCGTCCTTACACTTCAGGCCGGGCCCCACCTCTTTTCTAAGTCACCTGTCATTCAGCCCGAGGACTTGTCTGAACACTGTGGCTTTCAGACATCATTCTTTCCTTCAGCATGTCATTCATTATGCTGTGCTTTCTCTAGGCATGTGGATCTACTCTCCTCCCCTTGCAAGTTCATTTTATGAGGTCATGCATCTCTCTGATCCATGGCCCAATGGTCAGTGCAAGCTGTGATGGTTCAGGTTGACTGTGCACCCAATAGGATGCCGCAGTTACTCTTTGTGCTGCTGAGAGACGCCACTGAGGCTCAGACAACTTAAGGGGAGAAAAAGGGAGATGTATCCAGCTTACGGTTCCAGAGGGGAGATACGGTCCTTCATGGTGGGAAAGGCCTGGCTGGTTGGCAGGAGCTGACGGCGGCCTGAGTCACACCCATCACAGAGACAGAGAGGTCCTAAATTGCCAAATGCAAGAGCAGACCCGCTCAAGCAGGGCGGGGCTAACCAACCTCGAGGCCCACCCCTGTGACAGGCCTTCCTCCAGCAAGGCTCCACCTCTTAAAGGGCCGTGACCTTCCCAAGCACTGGCAGCAGCTAAGGATTCAAAGACATGAGCCTGTGGGGGCGGCTCACACGTCAAACTATGACGCAGGATCTAGAATCACCTGGAAGACAAACCTTTGGGTGTAACTGGGAAGGAGCTCCTAGACTGTGTTGACTGAGAAGGGCCGGCCCACCCTAATGTGGACCCTCAATCTCCCGGGCTGGGGTCCTGGAATGAGCGGAAAGGAGAGCTAAGCACCAACGTTCACTCCTCTCTGCATTCTGACCGCAGGTGCAGCGCGACCCGCTGCCTCACGCTCCTGCCGCCACGACGTCTCCACCGCGATGGACACCATCTTCCAACTGTGAGTCAGAATCAACCTTTCTCAGGTTGCTTCCGTCGGGTGCTTCGGGGAGGCAGCAAGAAGAGCAGCTAGTGCACAGGGCTGTGGGCACACAGATGATCCGGAAGCCCCTGATACATTAACCAGGATGCCCAACTTCTGAGAGCGGCCAGAGCAACGTTGGCTGTGCTCGTGTGGGCCGCGGGGTGGTCCAGGGCGGCTCTGCCCGCGAGGGAAGCCCAGGTTCACTTCATCATCGGTCCAACAAGCCTTTGGTCTTGGCATGATCCCGTGAACTTGTTCCTGAGATTGTCACACGCGTCTGTGTTAGTTAGATGTGTAGGTGTCGACTTGACAGTTGAAGAGCTGAGCTCTGGGCACATTTATGAAGAATTAATACTTCAGGCAAGTCCCTGAGCAGGCCTGCAGGAAATTATCTGTCGATGGGGGAGATCCAGCCCATAGTGTGTGTGTGGCTTTTCCTGGGCAGTGGACAAGATGCAGGGAGCTGGGTCAGCAAGTTGGCATCTGCAGCATGCTTTGGCATCCTTGCCGTGTGCCAAGTGAGGATCGTCCCTCTCTCAGCCGTCCTGAGGCTATGGTGTGTCTAGTTCCCTCGGCCCTGGTGCTGGTGTGAGCTCTCCTGCCAAGCTGGACTAAGACCTGTAACGAGAACTGTAAGCGTCAATTCCCCTGATTCCCTAAGTTCTTTAGTCTTGATTTACCACCAGCACTGCAGGCTGCAACAGAGTTTAGTACCACAGAAATGAGGTGTTGCTGATAAATTTAACTATGTGCATTTTTTTTTTTTTTTTTAGAATTTGAACGGTTTTTTGGGAGAAATGGTTTTGTTGACGGTTTTGAAGCTGTGTGCTGCAAACGTTGTTGAACAGAGTTTAGTGGGCCATTTGGAAAATAGAAATGCTGAGAAACTTATGAAATGTTTGGGCACAGATTGTGAGGAAGGGAGCAATAACTTCAGCAGAGTCGAATTTAAAGATGATGGACTGGGTTTGCTGTGGAGGAGAGCTGTGATGGACAGGTTTGCTGTGGAGGAGAGCTTGTTTGCATCCTTGGTGTTTTGGATAAGAACAGGGCAGACAGCCGAGCAGTTGTGACTACTGAGAAATTAATGTCACTGAAGAAAAGCTAGTGCTTTGACTTCTCTGTTCAGCGGGAGAAATTCAGAGAGAGATTGCATTTTGCAAAAGCCCAGACTCTTTAAGGGAAGAAAGTTGAAGCCAAGCTGTGTCTTGCTCTTACAAAATTTAGACGGCCTAGAAAAGGGCTTTTCCAGGGTCAGCACATAGAAGTGGTGCAGCCGTGGCTTGGTGGGCCAGGCTGCTTCGCAACCTCACTGCAGCACTTGGTGGCATCATCCAGGCGGTACTGGTTTTGATGCAGGATTGAGGGGTTCATCGGGAGCAGCTTGGCTTCATGTGGCAGGTTTGAAGTGCCTGTAGAGGAAGGTGAAGCTCACAGTTGCTGTAGAGAACCCAGGAGATGTTGGAGATGTCGGAACCATGGGACATGGGCTGAGTGAAGACAGGGTTGGGTCCACAGAGCAGCTGCCTGTGGATCTGTAGCTATAAAGCTCGACAGAGCCGCCCTGCGATCTTGAGCTGACCTTTCTATAGAATGTGCAACAAACGACGTGCATTGAATTGCAGGATGTGTTATTTACCTTGCCAGACTTTAATCCTAATTTGCTATTTTTTTTGCTCTGTTCTAGTGTTTCATTTTAATGTTTATTGTGTGCTGAAGTATTTTACCTGTTTTGATTGTTTTGATTTGACAGTACCTTACAACTTAAAAGATTTGGGGCCTTTTTTATTTAAAGAGAAATTTTGGACTTCTAAAATGTTAGAACTGAACTAGTCATGACTGAACTGGAGCAGGGGGTCTCTTGCCCCTCGTGGATTCCATGTCTGGCATCTGTGAGTTCCCAGGATTCTCTGGCCTCTCGAGGATTCATTCTCTCCTCTAATAAACTCTGCCTTAAACCTGGAGTATGAGAACTTTTAATCTTAGACTTGAGAACTTTAAAATCGAGGGCGATCTAGCCCCTCATGGCCCTCTAGTGCCATGAGTCCGTTTCCAGCTGCCTACTTCTCTTGGAGGCTCCCTAGCCCCTCTTGGCACTCCACATCTGGAGTCCATGAGTTCCAACCTTTCTCTTCTCTAATAAACTCTACCTTAATCCTCTAAAAAAAAAAGAAAATCGAATATATTTTATATTGTAGATAAGTGTAATGTCTGTAGGGACCAGTGTTACAGTCACAGTTAGGCACAGGTGTCAACTTGACAGTTGAGGGTTTGAGCTCTGGGCACATTTGTAGAGAATTAGTGGTTGAGTTAAGCCCAGAGCCAACCTGCAGGAGATCGTCTAGTGGATAGGGAAGGCCCAGCCCATGGTGGGTGGGACCAGTCCCAGGGCAGGTGAATAAAATGGAGAGAGATGTTTGAGAAAGTTGGCATCCTTGTGTACACTTTGCCAGATGTCTTGGTCTGGCAAGTAAGGATTGTTCCTCTCATCCGTTATGTGGAGATGGTGTGGCCAGTTGGCTTTTGGTGTTAGCACATGTTCTCCTGCCAAACTGGGCTAAGAACTGTAACCACACAATCCTAATAAACTCCTTGTTGCCATAAGCCGTTTGCTGGTGATTTTATCAGCAACCACGCAGCTCACTGCAACAGAACGTGATGTGTTTTGTGTCAGGGTGGCGAGGGGTGGAGTGTTAGCTGAAGGCTGAGCTCCGGGCTCATCTAGGAAGAGTCAGTAGTGAAGCCCTGGAGCAGGCCTGCAGGAGACCGTGTGATGATGAGGGAGGACCCAGCCATGGGGGGTTCGTTCCCTGGGCAGGGGGTAAGATGGAGGGAGCGCGTCCAGTAGTTTCGCGTACTTTGGCATCTTCCTGTCTGGTGAGTGAGGTGTGTCCTCTCAACAATCCCTGGGGATGTGGTGCGGTTGATTCTCCTGGCTCCTGGTGTTGGGGTGAGTTCCCTGTCAAGCTGGACTAAGAACTGTAACCAGAATCATAAAAAAGAATAAATCACCCTCGTTTGGTTCTGAATTTATCAACGACACACAGGCAAACTGCAACAATGGCCATTGGGTAGTGGCTGTGGTAGCTTTAAGTGTGACCTTGACAATCTAGAGCTGAGCCTTAAGGCACACCTAGAAGGAATCAGGGGAGCTTCTGACCAAGCCTGCATCTAACTGACGTGGGCAGACCCAGCCCGTGGTGGCTGGGACCCTTCCCTGGGCAGGTGGATGGGAAGGGGCGAGCGGGTGGGCTCTGGCAGACTGGCAGTGAAGAGAGTCTGCCCCTTGCTCAGCTCTTCCTGAGTCCCCTCGGTTCCTGGCACAGGTCCACCTTTGCTGCCATAATGGATGCAACCTGAAACCGCGGGCAGGAATGAGCCCCCCCTTGTTCCCCTAAATTGTCCGAGTCTTGTATTCATAACACAATGGAAGCGTGACCGTGACAGTGAGAGAGATGGCGAGACCAGCTTCCTTCACCGAGCGCTGTAGCGGTTCTTAGCTGCTGCTGTGAGAGAGCACCAAAGTCGATGACTTAAGGGGAAAAAAGGAAATTTATTCACCGTAGGATTCCAGAGGGAAGATACAGCCTTTCACGGCGGAAGTGTCATGGCTGGAGGCCAAAGCTGAGACAGGCTACGTGACTCCCGTCCACGTGGCTGAAGGCAGGAGGATTCCTGGAGAGTCTCTTCTTCCCAGTCTCCTGTTCTGTGGTTCCTTTTATCTGGTCACTACTAAGGGGGTTCCAATGAAGCTAAGGAGGTTCTGATTGGATCCAGGGCTGATCTTGGTATGATCCAGATAATCTCTTCAGGTGGTCTCAGTTGATCTTTCCAGGTGTGGTCTCCGCTGATCTTAGTTAATGCCAGGTGTGTCAAGTTGCTTAACTATCGCAGGTGCCTACAGCCTGGGCAGCCTGCAGCTTCTTGTGGACCAGCTCAGGCCACTGCAGCCACCCCCCCCCCCAGTGGCATAGTGTTCCTTAGCACGTTGCTTCTCAAAATGCAGCTGATACGGCGTCGCCAGTACCCTCACGGCTTCGCTTTTCCCAGATCTGCCGAGCTGAGCGACAGCGTTTGGAATTTTAACGGCAGCTTCGTCCACCGCTCACTCATGCAAATCCACGGCCGCTCATGTGAATCCATGGGCCCTCATGCAAATCCACGGCCCCTCATGCGAATCCACAGCCCCTCATGCGAATCCACGGCCCCTCCGCAGCTGAATTGAACCAGGTCAGGCTCATGTGCCCGCTGGGAGATGCAGGGAGCCAGGGCGGCTCAGCCGTGAAGCAGGCTTCTGGGGCCGAGGCTGAGGGGCAACTCGGACAGAGAAGGCCTTTGACGTGTGGGAATGTGGCTCCGGGGCCCCCAGGGTCTGCATCCTAAAAGATCATTCCCGAAGGACCACGTGCTCATGGGAGACGTTGCTTTCTTGGGTGGATGCTCAGGGCAGCGGTGATCCCAGTGCTGGGAGGCTGAGGCGGGAGGGGCCTGGGCTGGTAGTGCCAGGCCAACTGGTGTGGCAGAGGGAGGATCTGTCCTGAAACTCACCACCAGCCCAACCCAAGCCGGAGAAAGAAAGACAAAAGGAAGAAGAAAAGGAGGAAGAGAGGGAAGGAAGGAAAGAGGAATGGAGGAGGGAAGGAAGGAGGGAAGGAAAGGAGGGAGGGAGGAGGGAAGGAATGAAGGAGTGAGGAGGAAAGGAAGGAACAAAGGGAGGGAAAGAGAGAAGGAGGGAGAAAGAGAGGGAGGGAGGGAAGAAGGAGAGAAGAAAGGGAGGGAAGGAAAGGAGGGAGAGAGAAGAGAAGGAAGGAGGGAGGGAGATGAAGAAGAAGGACGAGGAGGAAGAGAAGGAGGAGGAGGAAGGGAGGGAGGGATGGAAGAGAAAAAGAAAAAAGAAAGAAAAGAAAAGAAAGCTTGTGTTCCTACCCCAAAGGAGTAAGCTTCGCAGGTTATCTAGGAGCAGAGGGTCGAGCGCTGGAGAGAGGAGCACCTGGAAGCAGGTTGAGGGGGGCTCTGAGCAGGAGCCTGTCCCTTTGCCCCCTCTGGGTCGGCCGTTTATCTGGAGGAAGCCCTCAGTGAGGTCATCAGGCTGGGCGGAGCCAGCCTGCTTGGCGTGTGAGTCCTGTTTCCCGGGCCTTAGTCCTGGAGGACTTTGCCCGCGTCCCCGCGTCCTGTCATTTGGGTCCCCGCGTCCTGTCTGTCCTAGTGGTTTGAAGGTTCAGAAGGTTCCTCCCTTCAGCAGCACAGATGCTAAACTGGAATGTGGTTTTGGGGGGCAGCCCACGCAACGTGCCTCTAGCAGCGCCCGGTGCGTGATAGATACTGGATACATTTTACCAGTACCTGAGGGAAGAGTTTCTGGGTAGAGTTTCATTTTCTCTTCAGCTTTCCAAATCTCTAAGACCTAGCCTTTCTTTGGCTTTTTTTTTTTTTTTTTTTTTTTTTTTGCAGTTTCACACAATGTAGACATTTCTGCACTTGAAAATGAAAGATTTAATTATAGCTTTGGGTACAGCTTAGTGGTAGACAGCGTAAGTCTCTGGATCCAGTTCCCTGAAATGCAAATCAGAGGATTGAGACCAGTAAAGCCACTGAGGCCACAGAGAATTCGTTCCGTGTGTGTGTGTGTGTGTGTGTGTGTGTGTGTGTGTGTGTGTGCAGGTGTACATGCGTGAGGGTGTATGCATAGCAATGTACTTGAGTGTGTGTCCCTGTGGAGGCCCAAGGGTGACATCAGGAATCATCATGATTGCTCTACCTCCTTATTGCTTTGCTCTGGGGTTTCCCAGGCTCCTCCTTCCAGGGTGGAAGATACAGACCTTTGCCATTTTTCTGCCCAGCATCTTTATGTGGGATCTGGGGATTTGAACTCAGGTCCTTTTGCTCATGAGGCAAAGGTTTTAACCCTGGAGCCGTCTCCCCGCCCCCACCTAGAACTCTTTCTAGTCCTTGCTTTTGAGTCTGGGTCTTGTGTGTAGCCCAGGCTGGTCTCCAGCTCTCCTTTCCCCCGAGAGCTCAGGGCCACAGGGGCGCAGCCTGTGTTCAGCGAGCAGAATTCTTCTAATTGCATAAAAACATCAGTGTGCAAAACCAAGCCTCACAGGCCCGTGTGATTGGCAGCACGGAGAGCCTCGCTTTGCTTCAGAGAGTCAGGAAGCCGCCAGCCTAGATCCCGAGCGCTCGCGGCAAATCTGGACCCGTCCTTGGCCACATTCCCACGTTCAAAGGTCAGTGTCACTCTGTCCGTGGTCACCCACAGATCTGCTGACTTGAGATACCATGAAGAGACTGTGCCCCAACAATACGGGGTAGAAAACGTCTGAGGAGGGGATTTCCATCGCACTGAAAAACTTTTCAGTTGAGAGAGTGAGAAAGAACATGCGTGTCATGGCCCACGGGTGGAGGTCAGAGGTCAGAGGTCAGAGGTCAGCTTTCAGGCGTCTTTGCTCTCCTTCCACCAGGTGGGCTTCTGGGAATTGAACTCGGGTCTTCAGGTATGTGGGCAGAAACCATATCTTTCTGACTCAATCCAGGCATCTTGGACAGGGTTGGCTTGAAATTTCAAAGGACCCTGATGTCATAGGTGTCAACTTGACTGTTGAGAGTTTGAGCTCTGGGCACAGGTGTAGAGAGTTGATGGTTGAGTTAAGCCCAGAGCAAACCTGCAGGAGATTGTCTAGCTGATGGGGAAGACCCAGCCTATGGTGGGTGGGATTAGGCCCTGGATAAATCACAGAGAGCTGGTTGAGAGAGTTGTCATCCTTCTGTTCACTTGGCCAGATACGCTGGTCTGGCAAGTAAGGATTGTCCCTCTCTCAGCTGTTATGTGGTGATGGTGTGGCCAGTTCCCTCGGCCCTGGTGTTGGTGCGTGCTCTCCCGTCAAGCTGGACTGAGAACTGTAACTGGACTGACTACAACACCTGGGGCGCACTGCGGCTTGCGATGCAACCCAGGGCTTCTGTGGAGTGGCTCGTCTCTTTCTCTTCATGTACTCCCCGGCATACACATATACATGCCACACACACATGTACACATGCTGCACACGTGCATGCACACGTCGCACACACATACCACACACACGTATGCATCACACATGCACACATTGGCCCACACGCATGCATCACACATGCACACATTGGCCCACATGCATGCATCACACATGCACACATCGGCCCACACGTACACATCCCATGCGCCCACACTGCACACATGTCACACCCACACCCACATCAGGCACTCCTGCTGGGAGTAGAGCTTCCCCTTCGGTGCATTTGCTCTGGTTGCCATAGCAACTTGGTGGCCAAGTTCCCAGCTGAGCAAGTTTTAGCAGAAATCGGCAGATTCTCCTGCATTGGCCTGGCTGGATGGCGCTGGGCTGGACCAGAGTCTGGCGACCCGCGTCGAGAGCCGCGAGGGAGGCAGCGGCCGGGGGAGGAGGCTGCCCGTGTGGCCACAGCATCTTAACTAGCCAGGACCAAACCACTCACAAGCCCGTCTCTGAGCACTGGGTGAGCCCGCGTGAGTGGGGGGGGCACGTGGCTAGCACCCACCCGGAGACCCGTCATGCAGAGACCAGGTGTCAGAGACGGGCAGTAAGTGTGAGTCACACTTGCAGAAGCTCTGCGACCTGGAATTTCTTTCCCTCAACAATATGTTTTCTTTGACCCCCGTGACTGTTCTGCTGGGGAAAAACTGTGTTTACTCGACGGAAAAAAAATAGACCCAGACCTTCGGGTGGTGCCCAAGTTACAGCAGAGGGAATTTGTTCCATTTATTGCAGGATTCAGGAGGCTCAAAAAAATACCAAGCTAATCCCAGGCACTCTAAGAATCAATTCTTGGCTTGGATAGCTGCAAGTCGAGTCCATTAATTTACCTCTACATTATTTATTAGGGAGAGCACGCGCGTGCCATGGGCGCACAGGTGGGGGTCAGAAGGCAGCTCTCTCCTTCCAACGCGTGGGCTTTCAGGGATCGAACTCAGGGCTCCTGGTTTGCAGCCAGGTGCTGTTACCTACTGGGCTCTTGATGGACCCGGTTCATTTCTTTAAGCCCTTTTGTGTCTTTGATTTCAGGATGGATACCACATCCTGAATGCTCGTTAGAGTCTGGCACGCAGGAGTCGAGGCAGGAGGTGAATGGGTCAAAGCCAGCCTGGGCCCCAAAACATACGGTTATTATGAGTCAGACAAGTACCGTCTGCACAGTGCCGGGCACGTGGATCAATCAAGTACTGTATGCACGGTGCCGGGCACGTGGATCAATCAAGTACTGTATGCACGGTGCCGGGCACGTGGATCAATCAAGTACTGTGCGCACGGTGCCGGGCACGTGGATCAATCAAGTACTGTGCGCACGGTGCCGGGCACGTGGATCAATCAAGTACTGTATGCACAGTGCCGGGCACGTGGATCAATCAAGTACTGTGCGCACGGTGCCGGGCACGTGGATCAATCAAGTACTGTGCGCACGGTGCCGGGCACGTGGATCAATCAAGTACTGTGCGCACGGTGCCGGGCACGTGGATCAATCAAGTACTGTGCGCACGGTGCCGGCACGTGGATCAATCAAGTACTGTGCGCACGGTGCCGGGCACGTGGATCAATCAAGTACTGTGCGCACGGTGCCGGGCACGTGGATCAATCAAGTACTGTGCGCACGGTGCCGGGCACGTGGATCAATCAAGTACTGTGCGCACGGTGCCGGGCACGTGGATCAATCAAGTACTGTGCGCACGGTGCCGGGCACGTGGATCAATCAAGTACTGTGCGCACGGTGCCGGGCACGTGGATCAATCAAGTACTGTGCGCACGGTGCCGGGCACGTGGATCAATCAAGTACTGTGCGCACGGTGCCGGGCACGTGGATCAATCAAGTACTGTGCGCACGGTGCCGGGCACGTGGATCAATCAAGTACTGTGCGCACGGTGCCGGGCACGTGGATCAATCAAGTACTGTGCGCACGGTGCCGGGCACGTGGATCAATCAAGTACTGTATGCACGGTGCCGGGCACGTGGATCAATCAAGTACTGTATGCACGGTGCCGGGCACGTGGATCAATCAAGTACTTACACACAGTGCCGGGCACGTGGATCAATCAAGTACTGTATGCACGGTGCCGGGCACGTGGATCAATCAAGTACTTACACACGGTGCCGGGCACGTGGATCAATCAAGTACTTACACACGGTGCCGGGCACGTGGATCAATCAAGTACTGTATGCACAGTGCCGGGCACGTGGATCAATCAAGTACTGTATGCACAGTGCCGGGCACGTGGATCAATCAAGTACCATCCGCACAGTGCTATAAATACCCCGATAACACTAGCCGTCAGCACAGGCTGGTGCACGATGCAACGCAGCACTGTAAAGACAGTCTTCACACCCCATCATGTCAACACGCGTGGCATGCACAGTACCTGCAGCCTCCAGAGGGTCTGTGCAGCACTGTAAAGACAGTCTTCACACCCCATCATGTCAACACGCGTGGCATGCACAGTACCTGCAGCCTCCGGAGGGTCTGTGCCTGGCGTTTCCCAAGCCCCCCCTCAATGTCACACCCCTAGTCTCCAAGGACTGTTTTATACCTTTTCTTACTTTTATTCTCCTGTGGGATTTTACCATAGAAAGTCTTTCTAATTGTGTGATTGTCTGTGCTTTGTACACACAAGGAATGCTTTGTCATTTTCTCCCCTGGGACCAATTTTGTCCTGGTGGAGGATGTGGACATGTAGAGTGTGCACAGCAGAAACGTGGCCGACGGCTCGTGGTGCTTTCTTTCTTTGTATTTCTTTCTTTCTTCTCTCTCTCTCTCTGTGTCTCTCTCTCTCTCTCCATATATATATATGTGTGCGTGTGTATGTGTGTCTCCTCTCTCTCTCTGTATATATATACAATTCTCCCCCTCTCTCTATATATTATATATGTATATATTTCTCTCTCTATATATTCCTCTCTCTCTCTATTTATCTATCTATATATCTACATATATATATATTCCTCTCTCTATATATCTCTGTTGCAGTTACTTTTCTTTTGCTGTGAGACACGCTCATACACAGCTTCAGTGAGAAAGGGAATTTATTTGGCTTATGATTCCAAAGGAGACTGTCTTGGGTTGAGACGTGACTTGTCCCCAGGGACTCGTGTGTGTGACTCTTTAATTGCTTGGGAAGGTCATGGCACCTTAGGAGGTGGAGCCTTGCTGGAGGGAGACAGTCACAGGGGGTGGGCCTGGAGGTGGGTCAGCCCCGCCCTGCTTCCGGGAGAGTCTGCTCTTGAACCTGCAGCAGAGCTCCGGCCCCCGTGACGTCTGCAGTGACTTAGGCAGCTTCCCTCTTCAGCCAGCCAGGCCTTTTCCGCTGTGAAGCACTGCGTTTCCCTCTGGAACTGTGAGCTGAATAAATCTCCCTTTTCTCCCTCTAAGTTGTTTGAGTCTCAGTGTTGTCACACAGCAACAGAGAAAGAGAAACTGCTTCGGGGATACCGTCGATGATAGTGGGCGTCACACAGCGGGGGGGGGGGACATCACGCAGCAAGGGGCGTGGCTGGAGGCAGCGGCAGGAGGCTGGTTCAGGTCACTGCAGCCAGCAGGAGGCTGGGAGCAAACTGGGAGGAAGCAGGGTGGGCCACCAACCCCGAGGCCCACCCCCATGATGAGCCTTCCTCCAGCAAGGCTCCACCTCTCCAAGTTCCATAGCTACCGCAGACTTTAACCCCAGCCAGTGATACAAACATGCGAGTCTGTGAGGTATCTCACATTCAAACTATGGCCATGTACATGTGTGTGTTCACGTGTGTAGGCGTGTGTTTGTGTAAGTGCACACACGTGTGCATGCATGTGTATATGTGTATGCACTGTGCGCACATGCATACTTGTGTGCAAGGGTATGTGAATGTGCGCATGCATACATGTGTGTGCATGTGTGTACATGCGTGTTTGTGTGTGCATGTGCATGCATGTGTGCATGAGTGTGCATGTATGTGTGTGTACATATGTGCATGTATATGTGAGTGTGAATGTGTGTATGTGCATGTGTGCACATGTGCATGTGTGGGTGCACGTGTGTGGGTGCGTGTACGTGTGTGTGTGTGTGTGTGTGTGTGTGTGTGAATGGAGGCCTGAGTCTGACTCCGTCCAGCTATGGAGTCCTCTGGCTGAACCCCGAGCTTGGGTGCTTGGCTAGTCTAGCGCCGGCTCGCCCCCCGTCCCCACCTCGCAGGTGCAGGGGGCTGTCAAGCCCACGTGGGTTCTGGGGCTTCCGACCTCAAGCTCGGACAGCAGTTCCTGTCCGTGGCCGTCGCCCAGACTTTTCTTATTTTCTTACTTCTTGCTGTCTTGCTGCTCCTCCTCTTCCTCCTCCTTTTTAAAATTAACCCTTGGCTGAGCTGGCACATTCAGGGCTGTGCTGCTCGATGCTCGAGGTGGCTTGGGGCTCGGTGGAGGGTGGGACTGGCTTCCTGGGGACCTGGGCTGCTGGAGTTCTGGATGTTGCCTGACTTTAATGCAGCAGTTGTTTAAAGCCTGCACTTGAGAGGCTGGAGAGGTGGCTCAGGGGTTAAGCCTCTGCCTTGTAGGCGGAAGGTCCTGAGTTCGGATCCTAGACCCCACGTATAGACGCTGGGCAGAAGCGGGGGCGGCCTGCATTTCTGGTCCTGGTAGGGCGGAGCCTGTGAATCCCGGGGCAGAGTAAACAAGGTGGAGGCAGCCATGGTGGTTCCTGAATTCGCCCGCGCACACACACACACACACACACACACACACACAATTGAATAAATAATAAAAAAATTTTAAAAAAGCCTGCACTTGAAAGTGACCTTGCACTTAATACGCCGTAAGAAATTCTACATTTCAAATATGATAGTTAACTTAGGATGTGTATGTGAGAATCTAGAACTGGCAACTAAATATGTCATTACTTTTAAAACATTTTTCTACGGCAAAATTTAAATGAGCAGATCAGGTTGGTTTAATTTTTTTGGATATACAGTCTGTTAAGAAGTGTGTGAGGTAGTAGAGTTTTCCAGATTGTATGTGACCATGTAATCTGACCTTGGGAAAGGGTGGGTGAAGTTTATTTCTTTCAGCGAAATGCAGTCGGTAGAATGTCCAAACTAATGTAAAGAAGTGGAGCTTTCTGAACCTGCTCTCGCTCTCCAGTTAATGTTGACAGCACTTAGCAGTAGACATGACGGTTTTGTATTAGACTCTAATCTCAATTGGAAGTCAATAGATTACTTTCACATTTGGTATAATAGATCACCTTTAATGCTAAGAAGTATAAGTTTCAGAAAATTAACATTTTATACAGTTTATTAAAAACTTTTTTCCTGAAGCATTCTGCATAAAACATGAGAAATATGACTTAAGTAGAACAGACCATAAGACTATACCAAAAGAAACAATAATCAAGTTCACGTATGAGAACCGTTTCCAGGGCGAGGTTGATTTCCAAGATCTGCATCTGATCTTAGGTTTCTCCACACGGTCTTAGGTTTCTTTCTAAAACAATGCTGCATCTTTGCGGAGATGAATATTGGTAAAATGAGTGAGTCCAAGGAAGAACCAGGTTCAATTTTACTTACACACATACAGACATAAACAGAAAACTCCCTTTGCCTTTGGAAAAGTTACTCAAACAGTGGGGAATGGCAGTTATTTAAAATATTCCCCAAATAAGTGCATTTAGTTGAGAGTAAAACATGATCGAGAATCTTCATGACTAGCAGAAGAGCATTTCTGAAGGAAAATACAGTATTGTGAGTAAAAGTTAAGTTTTATGTCTTTACTCTTTCTTATTTTAAAGAATACTCTCTTATCATGGAAGCACGATTTACCACATTTAAATAGCTAGAGTTTTGTTTTTAGTACTCCTCATGTTTAGGATGAAGTAATAAATCTTATTACTTCAGTTGTTACAAGGACACAATGTCTCACAAAATGTGGGTTTTTTTTTCAGGTGTCACTATTCTGGTTTAATGTACTTTGTTTTTTAAAAAACAACAAAACTTTTAGAAAACAGCATTAAAAATGTCTGTCGGCATTATGGACAATATGTAAATAAGTAAATGAATAAATAAATGTTAAAAATTTACATCCTTTCCTAAATAATTTACCGTGTCTTTATCACTTCGAATGTGATAATAAAGGTGCTGGATGCTTCTGGCTCCTTCCTGTGCTAAAAGTGGGTTCTGGGAAGGGCTAGAGTAGGTGGGAATCCAATGTCTGGATTCGAATCCTGACCTTGTCTCTCTAGGCCACGCCCACCTCGGTTTCCTCTTCTGGCAAGCAGCGACTCTCACGGTGTGATTCACTAAAAGTGTCCAGAAGACCCCTCTTGTGTGCAGGTCAGCAGGCATGAACCCCCCTTTCCTCGGGGGCAGACACTGCCCACGGCGGGCGGGTGCTCTTAGCTAAGTTCTCTTCTCCGCAGCCCGCTTTGAAGGAGAGGATTTTAGAAGCCAGAGCTAGAAAGGAGGCCGGGCCGCCCTGGTCCCCACCGCGTGGGCGTTTGTTTGTGTACTGATCTCTCATCCTCCCTCAGCTTTAATTAAAAACCTAATTTCTCTATTACCATAACAATGAGCAGAACAACAACTGATTTGTTTCGCCAAATTAATTTCGCTCTGGGAACCTGGGAGAGTGGGCTGCTGGTCTGAGCAGCAGCTGTGTGGAAAGATGGAGAAGTCCTTCCAATGCATACACCCACCAGAGAGAGATGGGATTTGTTCACCGGGTACGCTCTGCTCTAGGACCATGCCCCCCCCAACTCAGGGACTCTTGGGTGGGGGAGCTCAGGGCTCAGCACTCATGGTTGAACGGGCCTGTCTTTTTGATGTGTGTGCATCACATGGGAACGAACGCCATGTTGTTCTGGTGACCCGGCACGAGACGATTCCAGAGCTAAGCGTTCACAGGGGGAGCGCAGAGCCCCTTGGTTTTTCTGGGGAGATGCCTGTCTGAGGTCTGATCACTATAGTCCTGCAGGTGGGAGGCCGTGAGCCCAGGAAACATTTTAAATTTTAGGGAAGTATTCTGATGGTCTAAGGAATTCTGAGCCTAAACATATCCCCCCATCCTACCCTTATATTTTTTTTTAATTTTTTTTATTATTATTATTATTTATTCAATTGTGCGTGTGTGTATGTATGTGCGCGCATGTGTGTATGTGTGTGTGTAGAACCACGGGCGAATTCAGGAACCACCATGGATGCCTCCACCTCCTTCTGCCCCGGGATTCATAGGCTCCGCCCTACCAGGACCAGAAGCGCAGGCCGCCCCCGCTTCCGCCTGGCGTCTATACGTGGGATCTGGGATCCGAACTCAGGACCTTCCGCCTGCAAGGCGGAAGCTTAACTCCTGAGCCACCTCTCCAGCCCTACCCTTATATTTTTTAAAAGCTTTATTTATTTACTTATTCAGTGTGTGTGTGTGTTTGTGTGTTTATCAGAGAACACATATGTCTCTGTGGAGGGCCAAGGGTGACTTTGGGAATCATCTTGGATTACCTCTACCGCCTTCTTGCTTCACTCTGGGATTTTTAGGCTCTGCCCACCAGGGTCAGAGGTGCAGGCCACCACCATTTCTGCCTGGTGTTTTTATGTGGGAACTGGGACCCGAACTCAGAACCTTCTGCTCGGGAGGCAGAGTCTTCACCCCTGAGCCATCTCTCCATCCCCCTCCCCATACATTTTATTTTTTTATTTTTTTAAATTTTTATTATTATTATTATTTATTCAACTGTGCACATGTGTGTGTGTCTGTGTGTGTGTGTGTGTATGTGTGTGTGTAGAACCACGGACGAATTCGCGAACCACCATGGACGCCTCCACCTCCTTCTGCCCTGGGATTCACAGGCTCCGCCCTACCAGGATCAGAAGTGCAGGCCGCCCCTGCTTCCGCCTGGCGTCTATACGTGGGATCTGGGATCCGAACTCGGGACCTTCTGCCTGCAAGGCGGAGGCTTAACCCCTGAGCCACCTCTCCAGCCCCTTCCCCATACATTTTAAAAGTGCTCTTAAGCATCAAAAATTTTTCATCACAACTTCAAAATTATACCCAGGAAGGTAAAGATTAGGAAAAAAAATTTCAAAACTACACACACACTTGCTCTGGCTACAATTTGGAACTCCTGATCCTTGGGGCTTCCCCTTGGGCTTCTGCCCGTCTGGAGCTGGGGCGCAGGGCATCCTGCGTGCTGGGTTAGCACTCATCCCCAGCCTTGATTTTACTTCTTAATCATCACCTAGTAGCTGTCTGTGGGGGGGGCACCGCGTGACTTTTCAGCACCACGCACACAAGACGAGACACCATGGTCACCGGGCCCTGCCGCGCCGCAGACACTGTCACCTCATTCGGCTGGGGTGGACGTGGGGAGCGGCAGAGCCTCTGCTTTTCCATCACCTGCGATGGTAGGCGTAGCGCTCCTTGGACTTTTTGGTGACTAGAATTTTCGCAGCCATGCTTGGCCTTTGCTGCACCCTCAGGTGCGACTTCGGAACGCCTTCTAGTCCTTTCGGGACACTTTAGCGCCATCTCCCCCAGCCCCCCCCCCCCCCGAGCCATGTGCACCGCGTGCTGTTCTATGCTGAACTGTAGACAGAGCCGGAGTCCAGGCAAATGAATCTGCAAAGCGAGGAAGATGCTCAACCTCCCCCTCCCAGCCGTCACCAGCAACACCCACGCCAGTGGCGCGATCCAAGCTCATCTGCAGGCTGTGGTGCTTTAAGTCACACCCCGAGCTTGGCCGGGGAACCCTTTCATTCCTGCTAGGCAGCACCTGCCACGCGGGATGTGTTTCCTTGGGTCTCCCCAGGGACAGCTCACTTGTCCCTCTGGAGCATCAGCTCTGGAAGGCAGGCGGGCAGCTTGGTGAAGCTTCCAGAACTGACAGGGCGACACTCCACCAGCCGGGGCTGGCGAGATGGCTCAGCAGGGGAGGTGGCTGCGTGCAAGGCCTGGTGACCCGAGTTCAATCCCCAGAGTTCACATGGCGGAAGGAAAGCCGACTTCTGCAAGTTGTCCTCTGACTTTTACATGTGCACCATGATACACATGTTCTCTCTCTCTCTCTCTCTCTCTCAAAATATCTAAAAGCAAGCTCCATCGCGCGCCCGCCACTCCTCCCTCTTCTTGCCCGGCCCCTGTCTCTGGGTCTTTGCAAGGGTCACCTGTGGAGACATAGGTTTGCACATCGCGGTCTGCTCTGGAGTTCCAGCCCCGGGTCAGGCGTGACTTGCAAAGCAGGTGTGTATCAGTTACTGCCTGACTGCTGTGAGCCCCCCAAGAAGCAAGGAAGGAGGGGTTTGTTTCAGCTCACTGTTCAGGGTACAGTCTGTGATGTGGTGGCATTGGGCACAGAGACAGGTGGGGGGGGCAAGGCTGAGCTCTAACTTCCGGACCCACCCTTCCTCCCCCATGGCTGACTTCCTCCAGCAAAGTCCCGAGGGTTCTGCAGAGTCCCCCAAACAGCTTCACAAACCAGAGACCAAGTGTCCAAATGCACCAGCCTGGGGGGACATTTCGCATTCAACAGGGGGGAGGGACACGGATCTGAAAACAGATTGGGGTGAGGGCTGGTAACATTTTTAGAAGTTAACATTTATTTATGAGAGAGAAAATGGGAGCGAGAGCAAGTGCGCATGCGAGAGAGCGAGAGAGCAAGAGAGAGAGAGAGAGAGAGAGAGAGAGAGAGAGCATATGCATGTGTGCATGGGATGCAGGCAGAGGCCAGAGGACAACGCTTGGGAATCAGCTCTCTCCTCCTTCCACCAGGTGGGCTTCTGGGACTCGCACTCAGGTCTCGAGGTTTCTCGAGCAGACATCTTCACTCGCTGAATTTTCTACCCAGCCTCGATGAAAGCTTTTTGAATTTATGAAAAAATCATGGAACTGTCCATGCTGCATTTCGCAGTATGCAGGTTATATGTCAATCAGACCGTAGAACAAACATGGGGCTCACTGAGGGTCACCCAGTGCTCAGGAAGGGCCCGGAGCACTCAGTAAGGTCTGATCAGCACTCAATAAGATCCGCACGGTATTCACTAAGGTCTACACAGCACTCAGTAAGGTCTACACAGCACTCAGTAAGGTCTACACAGCACTCAGTAAGGTCTGACCAGCACTCACTCAGTAAGGTCTGCACAGCACTCAGTAAGGTCTGCACAGCACTCAGTAAGGTCTGCACAGCACTCAGTAAGGAGTCCACTGCTACATCTCAGATAGGACGTCGTCAGGACCATGCAGAGAGGGGAGGGAAGATGGTTTCCAGGTGGAAGGTGTCTCAGACCCCAGGGAGGCGGCACAGGCGCAGAGCAGGTGCTGCTGGAAACCACGGCCGCAGATTCTCACGTGCTTAGGGGGAGGAGCAGCCAGATCACAGGTGCGCAGCTCTCAGATCAAGCACGCGTGATTCGGGGGGTGTTGCTCTGCACCAGCTGCGACGGCTCCTGGAATTCCATGTGCGTGTGTGTGTGTGTGTACATGTGCATGTATGTATGTACCTCTGTGTATATATGTGTGTGTCTATGTGTGTGTGTGTCTCTGTGTATGTGAAGGCGTGCATATTTCTGTGTCTGTAAGTAAAGTACGTATGTCTCTTTGTATGTGCATATATCAATGTTCATGTGTATATATGTGTATATACATAGATGTGTATGTATATGAAATCTCTGTGTATATATGTGATTCTATCATGTGTGTGAATGTGTGTATATGTGTGTCTCTGTGTATGTGTGCATATGTCTCTCTTACAGTATGTGCATCCATGTGCGTGTGTGAGAGAGAGTCAGAGACGGGGGGAAGGGAGGGAGACGTGGTGTGAGCCCCCCCAGGCTCAGCCCCCCCCCAGGGTCACCTATGTCATTTACACAGAATCTACTTGGGCTTGAGACGTGCCAAGGCCTCTGTTTCCTCACGGAGAGGTGGGCGTCCTTCCTGTTCACGGGTGCGGGGGACTCAGCCAGAGCAAGGTGGTCCCGGGCTCGGAGGCTCGCTGGGGTCTTTGTCTCGCAGGTCACTCTCTGAGCGCTGCAGACATTTCGCAGGACGCTCTGCGCTGTCGCCCACCGACGTGTGGCCACCTGCTGCCCTGGGGGGGCGAAGCAGAGTAAGAGCTCGCCAGTCCATGGAGCAGGCGAGGGCATGCGCAGAGATTCTCCTGCCGTGAAGCAACGCCACGAACAAGCTTTGTGCTGTGTGCTCACAGCGGACGGCCGTCCGCCTCCCTGGGGTTTTATTTCTGTCTCCCCGGCCTTCATTTGAAACCAGGACAGTACTTTATGTTGGTGGAGGATTTTGTTTTTGTCTGTTAGGTTTTGGGAGACAGGGTCTCCTATGCCCAGGCTGGCCTTGCCCTTACATGGTGCGAAGATGACCTTGGACGCCGATCCTCGGGCTGTGCTCCTGAGTGCTGGGATGCAGCCCGGGACCTGGCGTGCCCAAGGTGGGCACTGTGCAATGTGGGCACTGTGCAATGTGGGCACTGTGCAATGTGCACACTGTGCAAGGCGGGCACCGTGCAAGGCGGGCACCATGCAAGGCGGGCACCATGCAATGTGGGCACCGTGTAATACGGGCACCGTGCAAGGCAGGCACTGTGCAATGTGGGCACTGTGCAATGTAGGCACCGTGCAATGTGGGCACCATGCAAGGTGGGCACCATGCAAAGTGGGCACCGTGCAAGGTGGGCACCACATAAGGCAGGCGGGCACTGTACTAGACAGGCACTGTGCACAGTGGACACTGCACTAGGTAGAAGGGTGCCACCATGAAGTGGGGCTTCTTTGGGGGTGGAGGCTCCCCCCTTGTGTTCCAGACTTGAAGATTGAAACCCAAACACTGAGAGGCTAAAGCAGGGATTTTATTGAGAATGAGAGGAAAGGGAAGAAACTCTTGGATGCTCGGTCCGAGGAGTCAGGAGAAGCCAAAGCCTCAAGGTGGGAGATTGTTAGCGCAGAGGAGGGTTTACGGTCAGAGAGGACAAAGGGAGCCGCCGTGAGCACGTGGCTGGGAGAGGACAGACCCACCACGGCGTGACTGTGTGGAAGGACCGTGCAGCGTGACCGTCTGGCAGGGCAGCAGGTACAAGAGGGGGGGATGGGCCTCGCCATTCCTTTATGGCCCTGCGTTGCTAAGGAGCGTCCACAGTTACTAGGGAAGTGAGGTAAAGATGGGCGATGGGTGTGGTTCCACAGACCAGCCACTCCTACCTACACTAACTGTGCGAGAGAAATCAAATGAGCCCATTATTTTGAGACGTGTATGGTCCTCGGCCATCTTCTCCCACCATTCTGCAGGCTTGGAGGGTTGGGGGTACAGTCCAGTGACAGTTCCTAGGAGTAGCAAGTTGGGGTGTCCCCTGCCCCTGCAGACCCGAGAACCCTTTCCTGAGCTACCCCCTCTAGCCCAAGCTCCCAGGGGCCCCTCGCAGGAGCACCTGAGAGTTGCATGGCCTGTGTGGATCTTCCTGGCAAGGGTGGATGTTTCCCACAGCTCCACACGGTCGACTTCCCGCAGGATCCAGCACTCGAGTCCTTCTGCTTTCGAGGCAGAGACTTAGCCCCTGAGCCATCTCTCCAGCCCTTAATTATTGATGTTTCGCATGTGGATACAAAGACATCAATAGCGAGGAAACGGGTGCTCATCCAGCTGCCTCCTTTCATTCAGTCCAGGACCCCATCCAAGGGATGGGACCATCCCACTTCAGAATGGGCCTTCCAGATACGGTGAATCTCATCTAGAAACTGTTAGAAAAGGGAAGAACAAAAAATAGGAGGAGGAAGAGAGGAGGAGGAGGAGGAAGAAGAGGAGGAGGAAGAAAAAGAGAAGGAAGAGAAAGAGGGGCAAGGAAAGGAGGCAGAAGTGCAACCAAGCTCAGTCCATGAAGACTGAAGTCTACTCAGGAAGCTCCTCCAAACTCCAGTGAAGGGCCTTGGAGTCGGGTGCGAGATTTTAACAGTCAGGATGCAGAGGAAGGGGTTTGGTTCAGGCCCCTTTGTTCAGTCGAGAACGACTAGGAGTCAGTCCAGTGGTCTGTTTTCCTTATCAGATCCTGTTAACATTCTTGGTGGGGTCTCCTGGTTGGAGGTCTGGTTCCAATCTGGGATCTTTCAAGTGGGTCTCTGGTTTGAGGTCTGCCTCTGAATCTGTCGGAAACTCCCTCACAGACATGCGCAGAGGTTTCTCTCTCAGTGACTGTCCACTCTGTCCAGCTGTCCATCAGAGTTAAGACCCACACGGTTGCTCTGGCTGGCACCACCCTGCCTGCAGGTCCCGCCCCCTGGCTTTAGCCTTCCGCTCTTCCCTTCATGACTCAATGCACGCAGTGATTTTGAGCTTTGGGAGAGTAACTTCAAACAGCCTGTTTACACTCAGCTTCTAGGGGTACAGCCTCCCTCCTTGGTGTTCATGGCCCTCCCCCATCTCTGACACCCTCTCTATTTTGCAGAATGGGGGAACTGGTCCGACCCCTTCAGGAAGGCTCTTTCTTGTGCTGGTGGGGCGTGGAATTCACAGGGGGGCTGCAGTTGGCTGTGCAGCGGGCGTCCCGGCCAGAACCCCTGGAGACAGGGCCAGACTGAGCTGAGCATGGTCCTTGGGCAGCGCTGCGTCTCCGGCTGACGGGGCCCCAGTCCCGCCTCGCCCTGGGCAGGCAGAGCAGCTGCACCTCCTTCGGGCAGTAGCTGCTCGTGTCCAGTGGCCGGTCAGGACTTCCTCGGGTGGGGTCTCTGGATCCGGCAGCTCTGCAGGGCAGAGTCTCTGTTGGGACGTGGAGAAAGCAGGCATTGCTGCCGGGCACCCACAGTGCCCGGGAGGCGTGGGGAGGGCTTGCCAGGGGGCATGCTCTTCGGGCATGTGTGCGGGCAGGGCTGTTGGAGGACAGGGCCCCCGAGACCAGCGAGTCTCCTTTCCGCAAAGGCCGACAGTCCATCTCCCTGTTTCCCTGGCTCGAGGCGAGTGGGGCGGGAGGCGAGTGGGGCGGGAGGCGAGTGGGGCCGGAGCGCGGCACGCGGTGGTGGCTGGTAGTGATGAGCGTCCCCTCCCTCCTGCCGCCGCTTGGGGTCTGTATGCGTCCAGGCTCTTGTGTTCCGGAGTCGAAGATTGAAACCAGAACACGTGTAGAGGATTAAGGTAGAGTTTATGAGAGAAGAGAAAGGCTGGAACTCATGGACTCCAGACGTGGGGTGCCACGAGGGGCCAGGACGCCCTGGAGAACTCACGGTGCCTAGGCATGGAATCCACGAGGAGCAAGGAACAAGAAACAGACTCATGGCACTAGAGGGCCATGAGGGGCTAGGGTGCCAGAGATGGCTGCCAAGGTTAGGCGTATTTGTACACCTAGACAAGCCCAGGAAACTGGCTTTTTCCCATTGGTTAACTCCCTTTGGGGCCCAACCCAGTTGCTCTTGGGCCCACGTGGGCTGGAGGTCAAGTTGTTTGATACGGAGAGCTCATCTCCATAATCCTCTCCTAGAGAAGTTGCCATCTTATCTCTGGGAGGACTGGACTCGGTTCTTCAGAAGGGGTGTTCTTCAGGGAAATTCTAGCACTGGGGGATGGCCTTCAGGAATTCCAAAGACCTTCGAAGACCTTGAGAGACAGTCCCAGCATGACTGCTTGCTCTAATTCTGCCTGACAGGTTCTCGTGTTCGGGATTGAAACCAGAACATGCGTAGGGGAGCAGGGCAAAGTTTATGAGAGGAGAGAGAAGGGACCCCACGTGAATCCCCGAGGGGCAAGAGAGCCTTCCAGTGGCTGGCAGCATCAGGGGCATTTATAGGGTTGGGTAGGCCCAGGAAAACTGGCTCTTCCTTGTGGGTTAGCTCCAGTTTCTGCACACCTGATTGGAGCTTTTGGTCCCCTGCATCTCATTGTTTGGTTCTTATTGGGGCCCAGCCCGGTTGATCTTGTGGCGACTTAAAGACCAAGCCAGGCTAACGCCATGACAGGGCCCCCGTAGTCCGCTGTTTGTTTTGAGGCATTTAAGCTTATCTGCAATGGAGAGCTCATCTCTACAGCTTTTCCTGCCAGGGTTGGGGGATGTTGGCAAGCTTATCTCTGTGGAGCACACCAGTTCCCCAGATTAGCAAGGTGTGTTCCTTGGTGATAATGGGGGTGGGGGGGCGGCCACCTTTGAAAAACTTCCAGCATGGCCCTGACCCTAGCTCTGTTACCCATAGCAAACCCCCCCTCGGGCTCACTGCACCCCGGAGCACACTGGAGGGCACCCCGGAGGTGACTCACTCTAAAGGGGAAGCCTCTACCTGCCCCGTGCTTGGATTCATGTCCCAGTGTCGGCTCAGGCCAGGGCTAAATGACTTTGAGATTTGAGGGTATTTTGGCCCCTGCTTCCCTCCATCCAGTCTGCTTTCCAAGGAAATCCCTGAGGACATCTGTCAGAGACTCTCACTCAGGGCCCCCAACTGTCAAATGAAGGGACCTAGCCACGGAGCTCCATCACCTGGAAGGTGGAGAAACCAAAGCCTCCGATCGGAGGAGGACACATGCTTGGGGCCCAGCGGGAGGGTTCCGGGGAGCTGACCCACAGCATACGCTGCTCGTGTTACCAGAACAAGCAAGTCTGGTCCCCGGGGCATAGCCGGGCGCAGCCACCGGGTCCCAACTGCAGAGGCAGGAGTGAGAGGCGGAGGAAGGAGGCTTATGCCATGGGGTCATATGGGGAAGGGCAACGAAGAATGAAGCCAGCAGCCCTACGGTCCATCTTTGGGATCCTGATGTCACCGGGCGCTTGGGAGTCCCATGGCTGGGTTCTTGGTCTCATTAATGAAGGAATTTAGGAACAGACTCAGGCAGAAGCTCGGAGATGGTTTTATGAGCGTTTGAAAGAAAACAAGGTAGGTGTCCCAGATATTCTTTCTGCTGCTGTGAGTTGACGCTCATGACAACTTTTGGGGTGAATAGGAGATTTATCTGGCTTAGGGATCTAGAGGGGATGCAGTTCATTCTGGCAGGAAAGGAACGGCACGTGGCGGAAGCCCGAGGCAGCTCAGGTCCCACGGACATCACAGAAGCCGAGAGAAAGAAGAGGCAACCGGCAGGAGCGGACTGCTAGAGGACCCAGCCAGGGTTGCCCAGCCTTGAGGCCTGCCCCCCGTGACCTGCCTTTCTCCAGAAATGCTTCCTTCACCTCCTGGAGGTGCCAAACACGAAGACAGGCTGCAGTTGCAAACACACGAGCCTGCGTGGACACCATGAAAGGCAGAAACTAAATCCTGGCTCGAATGGTTGCTGGCTTGTGCGTCAGCCGGGACCTGTCAGGGTGGACGGCCTGGGGCTGGGGCTTCTGACCTTCAAGCCAAGCCGCTGATGCTGCCAGAGAAGATGCTAAGACTCGGATGCAAATGCCCAGTTAGATAGGGCCGGATCCCCAACCAGGCTTGCGGGGTAGGCACCACCCTCCCTTCTTTTATTTGATGATGCCTGCGGGTAATATTGCAGCCCCGCTGCCAAGGAGGTCTAGGTGAGCCCTAATCCAGAAAGACGAGACTCTCTAGGGGTGTGGTAGGCTCCTGGGGTTGCTGCGAGCCCACCATGGAGCCCACGCCAGCGGTGGGCTCTTGCCTCAGAAAGCACTGCTTCTGCGGATCGCTGTTGCGTGAAACGGAAATCGACTCTAATTGACACAATCAGAAGAAAGTTCACTAGAGGGACCACGGGTGGGTCACAGGATCCCAGATGGGTCTAGAGCAGGGGCTGGGGGTTGGATGTGCCCACAAACCACAATCATCTTGGGTCTCAGGCCCAGCACAACCCCGCTACTGCTGACTGATTCTAGGGGTCTGTGTCAGCCCCACATTACCAGGAGAAATCACCCGTTTCCCTGAGCTGCCAACTTCCCGTCCAAAGTCTAGAAGGAGAGGGTGGAAGTGGTCCAGTCTGACCTCTGCGTGCAACCAGGTACCTGCACTGCCTTATGGCTTTGGCCACAGGAGGCAAGAATGACGGCCGAGTTGCTAAACGCAGGGAAATGATTCGGGATGCTGGGCAGGTGCCACCCCACTTCTGGGGGGACAGGCTTAGACCAGGCACATTTGTGTCTTCCTCGTCCAAATCTGTTGCATAACCAACGCACACACGCGCCATAACACACCAGTTCCGGCCGCCGCAGCCTGCGGAGTCATTCCGGTTCACTCGGAAGCAGGTCACTGGCAGTCACCGGTTCTGGTGATGCTAATCTTTTTTTTAACATTTTTTATTATTTTTTCCGCTCATACAAACTTAATAGGTAGACCAGTTCCCTCCCCCCCTCCTCCCCCTGAACCCCCTGCTCCCTTTCCCTCCCTCCCCGTCTCCCAGTGCCTCCCCCAGAGAGTCCTTTATTGTGTATGCCTAACTCTCCTCTGGGCCCTCCTCTCCGATGACATACAAGGACCCAGTGGCATTCCCCTGAACCCTTTCTCGTGTTCCCCTTAAGCATAGGAACACTACTGTGGCTGTCAATCCCTTGCCTCCAAGGATCTTGGTGCCTTTAGCTGATGCTAGACTTTGTGAGGTCAATAGTGTGTTGGACATTGCGCAGGGCATGCAAAGTCCTATTATGATTGCTTCAGCCCTAACTAGTGTAGAGAATCTTCAGATCATTGCTCCTCCCATCCTTGTGCTCTTACAATCTTACCGCCCCCTCTTCCGCAAACGTCCCTGAGCTTCACGATGGGAGGAGATTAGGCTGGCTTAGCTCTATGTGGTTGATATAGAGTCTCTGAAGTTCTGGATTGTGGTTTGTTGATTTTCTTTTGCAGTTTTGCTGCTCCTGCAATGCCCTTCACTCCATCCTGATGTGGTGACGCTAATCTTAATGACCGAGTCTGTGATCATGTATATCAGCCAGCAATGTGCTTGCAGAGTTTTGACAGGCTGAGCTGCAGGGAGATTGGAGAGGGGGAATTCTGGGGGGGGGTGCAGGGAAGAAGTCTTACTAACCTCAGCCAGGCTGTTCCTGAGCTGAGACCTCAGGCGCAGATCCTCATGCACGTGCAAGAAACATGTGTGGATCGCAAGAAGAAAAGCCGCAGCTGAAGCCTGGGACGGAAGCACTAGTCCTGTGCCGGGGGACCATTTCTGGGGGCCTTCTTTTTACCATGCCAGATAAGGAGGTCCCATGCGGTGTGACGGGCAGCTCATACGTCTGGCGTTTCCCATGACTTGGCCATGTGCTGCGGTTGTTATGTGGACCCCATGAACCGTGGGGCTGTGCCTCCTGGCGCGTGGGCAGAGGGTGGCCGATTACTGGTGTGAGTCACCGTTGGTATCTAGCTCAGAATGGAGTCTCCCTGGCCAAGGCTATGACCGTATACGAGCGGGCCTTCGAGGCTGGGCCCAGCCTGAAAGAGGGGCTTCCATGTGGCACAGAAGTGACCCAGAGCAGACCCCGCCTGATCGCCCCTCCTCAGGAGGGAACTGGGATGTAGCACAGACTCGGGAAATCGTCTCCAAGCCCAGAGAAGGGACTGGAAGAGACTGAAGATCAAGCCCCGAACAAGGGAAGGCGTGATTTCAAGATTCTCGCATCTCCCTGTACCAGACCAGAACTTGAGCATGAGGCTGCAGCAGCAGGGGTGGGGGGCGTCCCTGTTCCTCAGGAGGGGGGGAAGGAGGGGTGTGTGCCTGGGTGGGTGTGAACATGCTTGCCTTCAAGGACCCAGCGTGCAGAACAGCTGCGTGTCTGAGGGCCGCACTCACAGAGCCTGGGAGACCCCAAGAGCGGGAAGGCGTGGCCCAGGGGCGGGTACCACACAAGGAGATTCCGGTCGCTCCCACGGGACGTTTCGGTGCCAACCCGTGGGAAGCGGCGTGCTTCTGGGAGGCCTAGTTCCTACTGCACCTTGTCTCCAACTCGGGTGGAAGGTTCCAGAACCTTTCTCGTTCTCTGAGCAAGCGCCCCGCCGCACTTATTCTTCCTTGTTGCCGCGAGACGACACGCAGACACAGGGGGAGAGGAAGATTTATCTGGCTTCGGGTTCCAGAGGGGAGGTAGTGCCTCGGGCAGGAGCTGCTAGCAGTAGGTGTGGCTGGAAGCAGACTGGAGGCTTGTTTAGGGAGAGAGAGAGAGAGAGAGAGAGAGAGAGAGAGAGACTATTCAAGGCCCTTCCCCAGTGATATGCGTTCTTTAGCAAGCCCCCCCAAACTTCCCCCTTTCCCAAACTGTGTCTTGGTGGGAGACCCACTGGCCAGCTTTGAGAGATACGCAGACGGACACCTCCTGACTGATAGCTTGTTCTAGAACATGCGTGTTAAGAACGGAGCAGCCTGGGGTTTCCAGCCGTTGACGATGAAGGGGCTTGGCTGCCGGCAGCCCGAATCTGCCCCTCTGCAGACCCCTTGGCTTCCTGGCACAGGAAGGGCCACAGTGCGCTTTCCTGTTCCTCTGGGGGTGGGCACGTGGGGACCCCGCTGACCTTTCCTGTCCAGGCATCTGGAATACTCAGTTAGGAGGTCGTGTCCCTGCCAAGATCTTTCGGGAGAAGGAAGGAGGTGGGGCGACCGTGTCCTCCACCCCCATACATCATCCTGCCCCCAGAGGAAGGATTAAGGACTTTATCATTTTAACTGCAAAGTGCATTTAAAGAAAATGCAGTCTTTACAGTCTTCTACTGAGGCCAGGTGGTACATCCACGCTTGAGACCCAGAGCAGGGACAGGAAGCCAGGGCCTGGGGTCACCTCTGCAAGCAACGGGGTGTCTTTCTCGACAGGGGTCAATGCCGGCACGTGTCAGCATGGATAGATGCCTTCTCCAGTCTTGCTGGGGGCTGCTGTTTGCATGGACAGTGACTGTGTGCTGATGCCAGCTAGAGTTTTAGGAAAAATGCCTGGATTCCTGGGTGGGTAAGGGGCCTGCACAAAAACCCGGTGATCTGAGTTTGATTCCTGGGGCCCATATACTGGAAGGAAAGAACTGACTTCTGAAAACTGTCTTTAGACCTATAGACAGCCCTTTCTTCTTTCTCTCGTACTGTATACATGTACACACACATACACACACACACACACACACACACACACACACATAAGCAGAGAGGGCTCCTCTTTAAGCAGTTTTAGGGCAGCCAGGCTGGGATGGTCTCTGAAGGTCTTTGAAGGTAGGGTTACCCTGAAGGAACCCACCCCTTGCCAACTTCCCCCAACCCTCTGTTCATGAAAGGATATGGAGATTAGTTCTCTATTGCAGATAAGCCCGACCTTGAGGTGGGCATAAGATCACCTGGGCCCCACTATGAGCAGACCAATGAGATGGGGAGGACCAATCAGGTTTGCGGAAACTGGAGCTAACCAATGAGGAGAAACCATTTCCCCCCTGGCAGCCATCTTTGGCACCTCGAGTCTGGAGTCCGTGAGTTCTTTTCCAGCTCACGTCACACGTGGCAGAGGCTGGACCACGTCACCCTCTGCAGCTGGCTGGGTGGCTTCTGAGCAGGAGTCTGTAGATGTCACTTTTCTCGTGCTGTAAATAAAACACCTGACAGGCTGTGGGACGGTTACGGATCACTAACTCGGAAGTATCTAGAATCATCTTGGTGTCCAGCAGGTCTGAAAAGGAACGTCTACATTAGGTTGAGGTGGGAGGGCCCCTCCTGAATGCGGGGGGGCACCATCCCATGGGCGGGGTCCTGGACTGAATCAGGGAGACAGTGAGCTGAGCACCAGTGTTCATCTCTCTCGGCTTCCTGATTGTGGACACCACGTGACCAGCTGCCACGCGACCAGCTGCCACATGACCAGATGCCACACGACCAGCTGCCACGTGACCAGATGCCACACGACCAGCTGCCACGTGACTAGATGCCACGCAACCAGCTGCCACGTGACCAGCTGCCTCCCGCTCCTGCCACCAGGCCTTCCCCACCAAGATGGACTATGTTCTCTGAAAGCCAAATTAGACCCTTCTTTCCTCAAGCTGCTTTTCTTAGGAATTTGGTCGCAGCGACAAGGAAAGGAACGAATCCAGGACCGAAGGATTTATTTCAGCTCACGGTTTGAGGGTGCAGCCCCTCAATGTGTGCAAGGTCTGGATGCAGGCGTGGCTGGTCCCAGCGCCCCCAAGAGATGGGAGGCGCTCACTCACATCTGAGTGCAGAGAGCCCGAACAGAAGGGGGCGGGGCTATGAAACCTCAAGGCCTGTACCCTAGTGACCCACTTTCTCCAGCCAGACCCTGCCCCCTACGGCTTTTCCCACCTCCCAAAAGGGCACTGCAGCTGCCCACAAGCCCAGCAGCCTGTTTGGGGGTGGGGGGGACTTTTAGGCTCTGTCCACAGTGGCGCAGGTACCGATGGGCAGCTGTCCTTAGATGGAGGCTTTGGCCACGTGCTCTTCTGGGAAAACAGGGCACCGGAGGGAGGGCAGGAGTGTGTCGATAACCCCCCTGGCGCCTAGGCCATGACTGGCAGTGGCTGGTTCTGCTCCCGCAGGCGGCTGGGAATCCACACCCTGCAAAGGCTCCCCCAGCCGGTTCCTGTGGACGGTTATTCTGGGAACAGAAGTGGGATGTTTGGGTGGAAGCAGGACAGCCCAGGGCCTGGAAGGGGGGGACCCGCCTACTCAGAGAGTGCCCTGCCCGGCTCCCCACCCGCAGGCAGGCGGGCATCACATGGCTTCAGGGCACCGCCTGGGATTTCAGAACCAGATTTTTCAGAATTTTTTTTATTTTATTTTTTCTGTCGCGCGAGGAGCCAAACAGACGTCTCCCAGTTTGTTGATTTGACACGTTGGAGACAGCGCAGTTCAGAGAAAATTCATGTCACGCGCTGCAGCCAGCTCTCTCAGACCGACCAGGGCCGGCTGTATCAACACTGGGCTCAGCCAGCCGCCTCTGGGTGCGATGCGGGGAGGGACGGGTTTGCAGAGGAAAGACTCAGCCAGGCCCTGTGGCGAGCATTTCAGGGGAGGGTGTCCTTCCAACTGGACCCCACCCCCAAGGCCACCCCCGCATTCCCACAGGATCCCTGTTCCCAGATGGGGCTGTGTGTTCAGCTGTTGAGGGTCCTACTCCAAAACAAATGGTGGGGGGGGGGGGAAGAAGCTGTTCTGGTAACTCTGCCCAGAGGCCGCTTAGAAGGAAGGGGGAAGGGCTCTGGTCCGTAGGCGCTGGATGTAAACACCCCCATGCCGTGCGAGAGACCCGATGTCAGTCCCAAAGCCAGACCAGAGCTTCCTCTTGCAGAGACACTGTGGAGAGATGCTGAGGCGGGAAGACAGCTTCCACAGGACCAGAGGGGTCGTGGGGGTGGGGCGCAGCACTCCCCCGGCATCGTTTCTTCCCTCCCCTTTGTCTTTCGAGATCCACTGGGAAGTTCCTTCAGCTGCAGCTGTTGCCACAATCGAGAATGTTCAGAGCAGGAACTTCACAGTGCAAACGGCCGTCAAGACCCCAAGGGCAAGAGCAAAGCGAACCCCCCTCTCCTTCCCACTCCGTGGAATAAGCCCCGGTTCACACACGGGCTGAGACGGGGTCTAGGGTCAATGTCGCATGGTGGCGTTTGGTCAGAGTCCAGCCCAGATTCTCTGGGTCACTTCACGCTGCTGTGCCGTCCGCACTCAGCCCTTGGGAGCAGGCATCGAGTTTGGCCTGCAGAGGTTTGCTGCAAGCTCCTGAGAGCCGCCACTTGGCCTTGGGAGCCTGTTGGTGGGTGGCCATACTTGGGGTGGCCGCTGGGTGGTGGGGTCTCCAGCCGGGCCTCTTCCCCTGGGCCGCTGTTCCGTCCACCTGGGGCTGTGGAGGTCGTGTGCTGGATCCTTCCAAGGGAGGCTCCTCCTCCACGCCATGCGCGGCTGGGGAAGGTCTGCAGCCTGCCCCTTCCCACCCCTGCACCAGCTTCTACAAACCCCACTGGATCCGGCTAGGCACTGAGATGTCTCCAGATGCGTCATGTGCAGTGTATTTCTCTGAGCTCCCAAAACCTGGGGGGGGAGGGAGGAGGGGGCAGGTGCTGTTCTGCTTCTTGGTTCCCTGATGATGATGACCACAAGAAGATGTGCCTGTGTGTGTGTGTGTGCACGTGCATGTGCACATGTATACTGCATGTGGATGTGTATGCATACACATGTGAATATGTGTATATGCATGTGTGCACACGTATATATATGTATGTGTATGTGTGTTTGTATGTATGCGTGCATGAACATGTGCGTGTATGCATGTGTGTATGTACGTGCGTGCATGGGTGTATGCATATGTGTATGCATGTGTGTGTACATGCATGTGTGTGTACATGCACTATGTGCATGTGTGCATACATGTCTGCATGTATGTGTGCATACATGTGTGCATATGCACGGGTATAGGCTTGTGTGTGTATGCATGTCTGTGTGTATGTGTATGTGCACATGCATGTGTGTATGCATGTCTGCATGTCTGTGTGCATGCATGTCTGCATGTCTATGTATGCGTGCATGTGTGTATGCATGTATGCACATGCATGTGTAAGCATGTATGCATGCATTGTGTGCATGCATGTGTGCATACGTGCATACATAACGACTTCTCACTGATGATCCTTAAGCTCTATTCTGCTCCTGTCACTGCAAGAGAAACCCTGGTGTGGTCTCTGGGCATCTGTTGGCATCAGGCCCATCCCGTCCGTCCATGTTCTGTGCCTGTGTGTGTGTGTGTGTGTGTGTGTGTGTGTGTGTGTGTGTGATCCAGGTCAGGGGTCATCGCTGTCAGTGCTGTGGGTATCTGCAGTGGGCGATGGTCTTGATTGCGGCTTCCAGAGATCAGAGAGCTCTGGGTGGGCGGTCAACAGGGGACTTGGTGTGGCGTATCTGAGGTCACTGTGTGTGCCCGTACTTCAGGAGTCATTCTGGATTGTTCTACCTCCTCTTTGCTTTGCTGTGGGGTTTCTCAGGCTCCGCCATCAGGCACTAGAAGTTCAGGCCACTGCTGTTTCCGCCTGGTATTTTTTACTTAGGATCTGGGATTTGAATTCAGATCCTTCTGCTTGAGAAGCAAAGACTCAACCCCTGAGCCATCTCTTCAGCCCGACGGGGCACTTCTAATTCGAGTTCCACATCTCATGCTGACAGTGCTGAGTCAGAGCTCCCTGGAGAAACCAAGCAATAGAAAGAATATATGCTACAGAAGGCCATTTATTGGATTGGTCACATGACATAAGCAGGGAACCCCAACATGGTGGGCTGCATGCTGGAGGAGTGGAGACCCCCGTAGTTGCCCAGTTCATGAGGCTGGGTGCTCCATCTGGCCCACTGTGCTGCTGTAGGCCTGGAGGAGTTCTGGGGGGCTCCTGGTCTTCCGCCTACAATAGAAATGGGGTAGACTCCTCCCCAGCAAGGGGCGGAGCCAGCAGCACCTCTGTGTGCTGACATCCTTCTGTCCAGGCAGCGGCCGGGAGAGTGGGCCACGCTGGAGAAGGGGCTTCTGTCCTGGCAAATCTTTCCTGGAAAAGCCCTCCGGGTCCTCCCAGTGGCCCGTCCCAGTTGATCAGAGCGGATGAGCTGACGGTCAAGGTCAGTCATCACCGCATGGTAAGAAGTCTTGGCTGTAGGTCCTCCTGCAAATCACCTGTCAGCTGACCACCACCGTCCCATGGAGTGAGCTTGGACAAGTCGCTTCGGGCTGAGCCTCGGTTTCCCATACTGGACCATCGGCCTTCCCGGCCGCACGCTTCTAACGTGTGTGCTTGGGTCCCTCCAAGCCGCTGCAGGCTCCGCCCTGACATCAGTGTGAAGCCCCCTGTGTCCCTCTCAGACTCCAGTTTTTCGGGTGATAGTAGCGGGTCGTGTGCAGATTAAATATAATCCACCGAATAATCCCAAACCCCACGCCAGCCTTTGATTCCGATCCCATGCGCCAGAGCCGAAACTGGCCAATTTGAATTCTACCTGTCCTGTCCCTTCTGTCCTCTGGAAGACATGCTCGTTTGCTCTGTAATGCGCCGAATGCCAAAGGGCAGAAAGGAGCGGGAGGAGAAGCCCGAGGCGTGAAAAATCCCCAATGGGATCATCCGCCCTTGGATAATGGGTAGTGGCCCGAGCAGAATGCTCAATGAGGACTGGCCGCTTCTCCACAGCCGGCCTTGTCCACTGCGAAGCCCCCTAATCTCCATGGAGAACCGTGTTAAGCCGTGAGTTCTTAGACGCAGTCCACCACTGCTCATCCAACGCGCAGGTGGGCTGTGCGAGCTGCAGTGGGGAAAGTACTTGTCATGTACCCGGAGAGAGACGCTGCGATCGCCTCACCCAAAGGCGGGTCTCTGCCGCCCATGTCGCCAGAAGCCAGCAGAGACCCGGACGCCTTGGTTTTTGGTTCATGTTTGCGGCCGTGGCCATAGACGTCTTTGTATGAAGAAGCGTCCACTAAGTCGTAAATAACGTCTTAGTGGTTATTGGATCCGCTGCTGGGACCCCATACCTGTAGAAGCAGCTGAAGGAAGGCGAGACTCGCCTCGAAGTTGGAGGGGGGTCCATCGGGGTGTAAGCGTCTGAGGTGTCCGGTCACGTGGTACCCACAGCCAGAAGCAGAGACGAATGCTGTTGAGCTCGCCGTCTCCTGTGTGTTCAGTCCAGCACCCCGATCACATTCCGGGGGGGGGGTCTCTGCTGCTCAGTTAGACCTTTCTGGAGACGCCTCAGTGGACTGCGCAGAGCTGTGTCCACAGGGATTCTAATCCAGCCCAGTGCACCGTGAAGGTGAACTGTCATAACTGCTGGACTCCACTGCCTCCCTGAGGTGTGTCTTTTGGGGTCCCTGCCCCACCCCTCTCTCCTTCCTTCCCTCCCTCCTTCCTTTCTCCCTCCTTCCTTCCCTCCCTTCCCTTCTCTCCCTCCCTCCCTCCTCCTTCCTTCCTTCCTTCCCTCCCTTCCCTTCCCTTCTCTCCCTCCCTCCCTCCTTCCTTCCTTTCCTCCCTCCTTCCCTCCCTTCCCTTCTCTCCATCCCTCCCTCCCTCCTTCCCTGCTTCCCTCCCTCCCTCCCTGTCTCATTCTTTTCCTTCCTTCCTTCCTTCCTTCCTTCCTTCCTTCCTTCCTTCCTTCCTTCCTTCCTTCCTTCCTTCCTTCTTTCCTTCCTTCCTCCCTCCCTCCCTCCCTTTCTCCTTCCCTCCCTCCTTCCCTTCCTCCCTCCCTCCCTCCTTTCTTTCCAGTGTCTCATTGTGTGACCTCCCTTCCTTGTATCTCCTTGTGCTTCCTAACAGATGTCCCACCTGTTTGTTTATTTGTTTGTTTTAGAGGATTAAGGCAGAGTTTATTCGAGAAGTGTGGAACTCATGGACGTGAATCCGTGAACAGCAAGAGAGCCAAGAAGAACTCGGGGACTCCAGACATGGAACTCATGAGGGGCAAAGGAGCCTGATTCGTCCTTTCTTGAGATCAACTGAACCATGTCACAGGACCTAATGACAGGACAACCCCCCCACCACACCTGCCAGCTACTTCTGTTGCTGTTGGTTACCGTGTGGTGGGATGTCACAAGTTTGATTATGATGATAGAATCATCTAGAAGGCAAAGCCTGAGCATGTCATGAGGAGTTTCAGGAGCGGGTTGACTGGACACCTCCACCGCTGAATGTGGGTGACCCCAGCCTGAGGAGCTTAGGAGCCAGTGGAAGAGCTGAGGTGCAGCCTGACCCTCTGGTGTTTGGGGCTCGGCTGCTGACTTCCTGTGTGGCTGTGGTCCCCGAGCCTTGGATGCCGCCGGCTAATCTGTGTCCGCTGTGGCCTGGCCGTCCCGGGCCACGTTTATATGTGGAATTCCTAATCTCAGAAATGGTGTCTTTGGGACGTATTTAATTATATTCTGTCGTGGTCTGAGTGTGAGTGTCCCCCAGGCTCATGCCTTTGCATCCTCAGCTGGTTGATATTGGGGAAGGTTGCAGCTCCTTTAGGAGGTGGAGCCTTGCTAGGAAGGGCCGTGCAGGGGGCGGGCCTTGAGGCTTGGTAGACCTGCCTCCTCTTAGTCTGCTCTCTCTGCCTCCACCTCCACCCCCGGAACCACAGGCCAATCAAATCAGCTGATTGTGCAAGAGCGTGGTCTCCAGAAAGGAAAGCACAGCCCAGCCTGTCCTAAGGCGGAGCTCTTGCCATGGCGTTACACCTTCCACGAGAGAATGAGGTCCCTTTCCACGCTCCTCCTCGGAGTAAGACCACATGAGGACGCACTGGATCCTGCCTGGGGCCCTGTCTTCGGGCATCTTTTCGGGGTTCCCGACCTCCAGCACAGTGAGGAAGGTCTATGGCTTAGGCCCCTGGACCGTGATGACGGCTGCAGCGCTCCACGCAGAACGTCCTTCCCCTGTGCTCACATCCAGGGCCTGCAGCGGCTGTGACCTCTAGCTGGCCTTTTGCAGGCGTCTGTCCACGCGCCAGACCTCTCCGTCGCTATCGGAGCTCCCTGACACCCCCAACCTCACCAGGCGCGGGCATTCCTGCCCCTGCCTCGGGACAGGGTTCCCGTGCAGGTGTCTGCGTGTCCAGGCCTTAAACTCAGCCAGCGAGAGTCTGCAACGGGCAGGTGAACGAGAGAGGGATCAGAGCGAGGTGGTAGACTGCTGGCCTCGCCTCCTCCTGCGGGCGGAAGTCCAGCCTGGCCTGAAGTCTCCGGCCTCACCGTGTCACCCGGGAGGTGACTCACAAGGCCGTCTCCAAGGGATGGGCACTGCCTAGGACCACCAGCTGGCCAAACCCCCTGGCCTGTCTGACAAAGCCCCCGGCAGGATTCTGCTTCTGTCGTCTTCCTCCGCAGCTGCTTGAGGCCCTCGCCAAGACTCACCAAGACCCTTTAACCCCCCCCAAGCGTGCCGCATAAACACAAGATCTGCCAGGAGAAAAGGAACCTTCAGGAAACACGCCGCTTCTCAGGAAGTGAAAAACGACCAAATGGGCTCAAAATCCAGGAAAAAAAAAAATCCATCCGAACCAATGATTGCACAAGATGCCGGGAAGTTGTCAGAATTACCTGGAAAGAAAAGACACGAGTTTCTGGTAAGAACCGAGGATATGGTTGTTTTTGAAGGGGGCTTATTCAGGGGACCCCCTGTGATATCCGGCATGAGCGAAGACACTGGCATGTTACACAAGAGATCTATTGCAGGAGCAGAGTGGCTGTCCCGGCACAAGTGGACGGAACGGCAGGGGGCGTCGTCTTCTCTCAGCTTATATATAGTACAGCCAGGGGGGTTCTGGTACTCTGCAAGTAGGGGGCTAGAGACGCTGGCTCTGTCCCTCCAGGTTCAGCTCCCCCACACCACTACCACCCCCAACCTGGCTGGTGCTCATGCTCTGTATCTGCAGAGTTGGGACGACACTACCTCCCAGCCTCCCACTGGACACCTCCCCATCTTTCCGTATCTCAGCTCACCTTAGCCCTCTGCGTGAGCGTCCTCCTTCAGTCCGTCTCCCACCATGCACTGGGCCTTGTCGGGACCTTGGCTAGTCTTTCCAGCAGGATGAACTTGTCGGGACCTTGGCTAGTCTTTCCAGCAGGATGAGCGCTAATCATGATAAGCCGGGAAGGAGGGAGGCAGTGTATGTTTCTTAGAGCGTTACTTGATAATGTTACACTAGGGGATCACTGGGAACGTCCTTCCTCTTTGGCAGCTTTTGGATCAATGAGGAAATTGGTGCTGAAATTGCAGATCCAGAAATCCTCCTTCAAGAAGGAGGCCTGCGGATCGTTCCGGTTCTGCAGCAGTTGGGAGCATTTCATCTTACGACACAGGGCGTGAGCCAGGAAAAGGCGTTTGTCTCACCCCTTGCCCGTGGAGAGTTACCCCGCCGTCCAGGTTCGCCGCAGGTTGGAAGGGACACTCTCCTCATCAGGAGAGATCAATGGCAAAATGTCCCAAGACATGTACAAGTCCGTGTGGCCATCAACACGTCAGGGGCTGAGAAAAAGCCCCGACTGAGCATCAAGTTGACACTTTCTGACCGGTGCCCCGTGGGTGGATGGGGGTGGCAGGTGGCTTCTGGCCAAGAGAGGAGACTGAAGTACTTTGTGACTGGAAGCCTGTACAATACATCTTAAGGGTCTCGTGTGGACTTAGAGCTGTTTTATGACACTGTTTTATCAGAGGCAAATAATTTACATACTATAAAATTCACCCATTCAAATGACAGACTTTAGAACTTTCGTATATACGTTTACAGAGTCTTGTTACAGAGAAAGGAAATGATAAGCAGAGATGCAAATCAGTAATGTTTACGCGACACGGGTGTCCCCCGGGGGATCCCTTTGCACCCCGCAGCACAACCTGCTCTTTGCGCCACTCGCCTTCCACAGTGTGGCTTTCTGGTCTTGAGCGTCTTCGCCCAGGCGGCCTCATCCCTCCCCTTCACAGCCGGCCCAGGCTTCTGGTTGCGGCACCTGGCAGGCTGCGGGAGCAGAATCCGCAGGCTGAAGGAAACCCGCATTTTGCATGACGGCCACCACCCCACTGTGACCCCACAGGCTAGATCTGGAATATTTCTGTCACCCAGGACACTCTCGGCTGCTGTGAGACACTCAGACTCAAGCAACTTAAGGGGAGAAAAGGGAGATTTATTTGGCTCATGGTTCCAGAGGGGAGATACGTCCATGATGGCGGGAAAGGCCCGGTGGGCTGGGAGGGGGTCTAAGTCACTGCAGACCACTAGAGAAACAGCCTGGGGCTACCCAGACTCAAGGCCACTGCTGTGAGGAGTCTTCCTCTACGGCTCTGCTTTCCCACGTATCAGCGGAGGCTTCAAGCACGTAAGCCTGTGGGCACAACTCACACTAAAACCACGACGCCCCCAAACGGGAGCCAATACGCTCAGAAATTGCTTTTCTCTACCTCCCTGTGCGCGTGACGCTTTCCCAGCGAGACACCACCCAACCGCAGAACAAAATGACTCCAAAGTGGCACCCTCCGTGAGCCAGCGAGTCTGCAGGTGTTATGAACAGGAGTGTGGGCAAAGGCAGCAGCATGACCAGGAAACCCACCCCAGCCTGGGCAAAACCCCTGGAAGCCACAACCTTGGGGCTCTTTGCAAAACTTCCCGCCAGCCCAGCTCCTCAAGATCTCCCCTGGACTACAGGACTGCTCAGAGCCTCTTCCAGACCGCTTGGCTACCAGGGGGTCTTTGAACCTGGGCAGTTGTTTATTGTTCTTTACTTTGCGGCACTCCATCCTCTCCAGTTCTAGTCTTGTTGGTCTCAGGAACTTCCTGAGTCTTAACGAGCAAGTTCCCTCTGTGAGTGCCCGGAGCCTTCATCCAGTTGCCACGCGTGACCCTTCTTAGGTCAGAGCAGGGAGCCAAGTCCACTATGGCCTTATGTCATGTCCAGAGGGAAAACACCATCCAGTCAACACCCCAGATGCAGCTGGGCGGCCCCAGTCCCATGCCCACCCCTGTTGAAGGAACACAAAATTACAGAAAGAAATGGTGCCCAGGGGTCAGACAGGTAGCTCGGTCAGTATGCTGTGTCCGTCTCAGCATGAATGCCAGAATTTCACCCACAAGGAAAGACCCAATGTGGAGGTGCCTTCTCGTCACTCCAGCGGCAGGAGGCAGAGACAGGTAGATCCCTGGCCCACCAGCCTCGTGGCCCACCAGCCTCGCTGATTCGTGAGCTCCAGTTTCTCAAAGCATAGGACTGGGGAGATGACTCCGGGCTTAAGGGCTTCGCCTCACAGGCTGAAGGACCTGATGCCCTGTGAAAATGCCAGGCGGAAATAGCCACAGCCTGAAATTCTGACCCTGGAAGGCGGAGCTTGGGAAACCCCAGAGCAAAGCAATAAGGAGGTAGAACAATCCAGAGTGATGCCCGGTGTCACCGTTGGGCTCCACAGGCGCGTGCTCTCGGTGCAGGTGGCAGGCAGCATCCAGCAGAGGTCACAGGCGTGGACCCCAGTGCTGCCCACGAGGTCCACTTCAGCTCCCTGCAGCTCGGAACCCATTGCGAGGCTCAGCCAGCGATGTATGCTAATGTATGTAAATGACTCAGCTCAATTCCTTGCATGTAGCCAACTGATAAGTGGTGGTGGGAACGATTATTAATAAAATCATTAGTATTTACTCTAGCCCAATTAAAACCGTTTACATTAAAAAAGAGGAAGCCTGCTCCAGATGAATGAAAAGAATTATATGTAAAAAAATAAATAAAAGCCCACAATGCTGTCTGCAAATGAGTTTAGCAACTTAAAAAATGCGTTAACATTTAAATGCACTCAAATCAAAAATGCTAAAATCATAGCTTTAAATACAACATTACGCAAAACAGAATTTTTGAGAAATGGTATTGGAGCAGCAATGCATTCTGCACATGAAGTTTCCTTCCCTCCTGTGGAAACAATCCGCTTCCCTCCACTCTCAGAGCACAGCGACTCTCCAGCTGTCTGCTTAGAATTCCAGGGTCGCAATCTCGCCCCCCCCACCCTGTAGTCTACATCTCCCAAAGCTTGGTTTATAGGGGTCATATCCAGAAACAGTCTCTGCTCTCCCCTCCCCAAGATCTCTGTACTGTGAAGATTGGGGAGAGGGGGAAGATGCTTCAAGTGTCCGAAGTACCATTATCCAAGCAAATGTTTTTACAAGTTTTGCAAAAATCAGTGTTCCCACAGGGCTTTGAGAAGGAAGACCGAGATAAGTGCAGAGAATGGCGGCGATTCCACGCATGGTGAAGTCTTGTTTATCTTGTTCAGGATAAATTAGTCAGAAATGGGGCAGTGTGGTTTTGATAAGATAACTGCATTTGGCATGTTTATCTGACCTTCTGAAGCTTTCCAAGTGGGACATATGTTTAGTATTCGGTTTTGTTACTGACTCCTCCTAAGTATGCAACATTGAAATACTTGTGTGTGTATCTGTCTTATTAATTGACTGCTCATCACTTTTTAATAACAGTATTTGCATATTGTGGAGAATTACAAAACACAGAAAAGTCAGAAGGTAAATGAAACAAATACGGCATTGCCAATGTCTGAAAAATTAAATTTCTCTGTGTGTGCATGTGTGTGTAGGTGTCTGTGTGTGCAAGTGCCTGTGTGTGTAGGTGTGTGAGTACAGGTATGTGCAGGTGTGTAGGTATGTGTAGGTATGTGTGTGAAGATGTGTGTATGTGCAGATGTCTGAGTGTGAAAGGTGTGTGTAGGTATGTATGTAGGTGTGTATGTCTGCAGATATGTGTGTGCAGCTGTGTGCATGTGCAAGAGTGTGCAGTTGTATGTGGGAATGGGTATGCAAGTGTCTGCTGAGGTGTGTGTGCAGTGTGGGTATGCAGGTATTTGTGGATGTGCAAGCGTGTATATGTAGGTGTATGAAAGTGTGTGTGTAGGGGTGTGTGCACACAAGTGTGTATATGTAGGTGTGTGTGGGTGTGTGTAGGTATGTGTGCAAGTGTGTGCAGGTTTGTGTGTGTAGGCGTGTGTGTGCAGGTGTGTGTGTAGGTGTATGTAGGTGTGTGTGCGCAAGTGTGTGCAGGTTTGTGTGTGTGCAAGTGCGTGCAGGTTTGTGTGTGGGGGTGTGTGCAGATGTGTGTGCAGGTGTAAGTAGGTGTGTGTGCAGGTGTAAGTAGGTGTGTGTAGGTGTGTGTGCAGGTGTGTGTATGTAGGTGTGTGTAGGTGTGTGTGCAGGTGTGTGTATGTAGGTATATGTAGGTGTGTGTGCAGGTGTGTGTATGTAGGTGTATGTAGGGGTGTGTGCAGGTGTGTATGTAGGTGTATGTAGGGGTGTGTGCAGGTGTGTGTGTGTGTGTGTGTGTGTGTGGATGTGCAAAGGCCAGAGGAGTGCACCAGACACTCTCTCTGTCTCTGTCTCTCTCTACCTTATTCCTTTGGCACAGAATCTTCTCCTTTAAAAGCCCCCCCCCCCACGGCTCTCTCCAGCCATTATTTCTTCTTAGACTGTTCTAGAAGTGAACCGCATCTGTCATGGTGACCCGTGAAGCTGGGAAATATGGAAGACAGAAAAAAGAACAGAGTCAGAAATGGGCCGGACCGGGTGGGAGAACCCGCCACTTCCCAGAGGGAAAACAGAATTCTTCACCTCCCAGGCCTGCCCGGCTTTATTTATAACCAGGGGGTGGAGTCTGTATGCAAATCTGGTGTGGAACTTCTGATTGGTAGGGAAGAGAACTTTTCTGGCTTCTGGTGTGTGCTTAGACGGCCAGTGAGAGCCAGAGAATCGACATCCTGATATCCAGTGGGGGGAGGGAGAGAAGGGAGAGGAAGAGAGAGAGAGAGAGAGAGAGAGAGAGAGAGAGAGGAGGGGGAGAGAGAGACAGAGACACACAGAGTCTACCCATGAGACACTGCCAGTACAGCAGTATTTCAGTCGATGGCCTCCTGAATGCCGGGCTAATGGGCAATGCCGCCATGTCTGGCCGTCTCTAGCATCTTCTCACGTTGCTGATCAGACCTCACCGCGTCTTTGTTCCCGTTTCATACAGTGGCACAGTGATGGTGACGTCCCGTGAGAACAGCTATTGTAAGACTGTGGGAAATGTTAACGTGGGCAGTTTCTCCACCATCAGATGCAAACACGCCCGGCAGAATGGAGGAATGTGAGAGAGCTAGAGACCGCCATCGCCGGCATCTCGGGTACTTTCTCTCCAGTCCCTCCTGTGGCTAGGTAGTGATTGGCATAGGGGGAAATCAAACCGCAGGGGAAATACTAAAAACTCAGCTTGTTTGGGTCGTCCACACCCAAGGGTGCAGCTCAGCTCCAAGAGATCAGGTGCTAAGGGTCTAGCGTTCCAGGGAATCCCAGGGGCTAATAAACACGCGGCTGTACTTAGTGACTGAAGACTTAGTTTGCTGAACATGTCCCCAGAATCCATATTTATAACCACAGGCATGCATACACATTCACGCGGATGATGTCCAGTTTTAGGGAGATGGTCTCATGACCCAGGCCAGCATACTGGGGTTCAGTATGCCTGTGGCAGCCTGATTCTTCCCAGGGGAGCCAAGGAAGCCACATGGACACAGAGGGTCCCCTCAGCCCGGTCTCTCTAGTCTGGTCTCACCAGACCAGGACCCCCAACTGACTCCCCCCAGTCCAGTTTCCTCTGCCTGGTTCCCCTCGTCGCCTTGCCCCAAATACCTTCTTCGGGATCACAGTACTGTGTAAGCAAACTTTTGGGGTCTAACCAGCTGAGAGCCACAACATGGAGGACATTACAGAGGGAATCCGGGCCGTTAAATAAGGTTGAAGGGACAGGCGAGCCGGGGGACAGCGCAGGCTCTGGAGGAGGATCTCATTCCATCTCTCATTTGCATACGGGGAAGATTGATTCTCCACGGCTAATCCAAGTTTATGACACATCAGGTGATATTTAAGAGACTCAATGGAGCGTTTAATAGCCAAACATTTCTTCACGATTAGTACTCACTTGACCTGTGACCCAAAGATGCAGGCTCCCCCCCCTCCCCGGAAGCGGTTACTGCCAAGTCTCAGGAGGGAAACACAGCCCAACTTGGCCGGTGCCTGCCTGTGTGAGGCCAGCGTGCCCAGAGGCTGAAGGGGGAGGGCAGGGGCTGCTGCTCTGTTGCACTTGTGCAGACCTCTGTGCAGTGTTAACAGTGCAGCCTGGATTCTGCCGAATGCTTGAGCCTTCACGGAGCCTTCACTTTGTCTGGACAAGATCTTGGCAGCCTGTATAGACAGGGATTCTTAATCCCGTGACTCCTTGGGAAACTCCGTGTTGCTTACTCGTCCCGTTAACCCGACAGGAGATACTATGTACATCTATAAGGGTATTTCCAGAGAGTTGTGGGACTGAGGTGGGAAGACACAGCCCCCCATACACACACCGAATGTGGCACCATCACTCCATGGTATGGGGTCTGGAATAAATACAGAGAAAGCGGGCTGAGCACAAACATGCATCTCTCCCAGCAGGATGTGCGGTGCCTTGTGTCATGCCTAACCAGCAGGATGTGCGGTGCCTTGTGTCATGCCTTCCCAGCAGGATGTGCGGTGCCTTATGTCATGCCTTCCCAGCCAGATGCTGTGCCCGACGCCATGCTTTCCCGCCCAGATGCACTGTGCCCTGCACTGCGCCTTCCCAGCAGGATGCCGTGAGCATATGAACCCTTCCTGAAGTTGCTTTGTCAAGTAGCTCGTCCCAGCGATGAGAAAGTAATGGCTACACAGTGTCTCAGAGATATCATTTCTAGTCCCCCTGATAATCAGAGTTGGGGTCGGGATTTAAGTTCAATTCAGGATGACTCGAACCCTAAAGCGTGCATCCGAGACATGGGTCCCCAATGCGGGTAGTGTTGACATCTGAGTAGGAATTGTCAGGAGTCTGGATCAAGGTGTTTCTGCTTGACCCTGGAGTTGGATATTAGAAAACCTTGGTCATAGCTTTTCTATATCCCCAGCATGCAACCAGGGACCTCTGTAGAGACACCATGCCCCATAGAACCTGGATCCACAGCCTCTCCATCGCTCCTCGGTCCAGTGTAGACCCCCTCAAGGGGCTGTGGACCACCTTTCCTGCCTTCACCTCCAGCCCCGTGAAGTTCTTCCGCCAAGATGGACTTGCGTGTTCTCTAAAGAACTACTGCCCCTGGGGACGATTTCAGGAGTTGTATCATTGCTCAACTGATAAATGATGACGCGAAGAAGCCATAAGATTTGAAGACTTATTTCGATAAGGGGGGCTGCCAATACAGCGCAGCAGCTAAGGGTCCCGTTTGCAAACCTGAGCCCCTTCAGTCCCTGAAGCCCGCACGGTGGAAGGAGAGACGGATTTCCAGCAGGAGTCTGACACCACCACTGCCCGTGCCACGCAACCTCTCTCTCTCTCTCTCTCTCTCTCTCTCCCCCCTTCCTTCCTCCCTCCCTTCTCTTAAATAAATATTTTTTGAAAACACAGTGAACACTGTTTCCCTCCTGATACCATAGCCCGGGGTCTGGTTGAGCTCAGCTGTCCGGTTCTTCCATCACGGAGATATTCACGTGGCCTCTGTCCTCTGACATCTCAGCCAGGCCGGGGGACCTGACTGGACTCACGTCCACAGGCTGTTTAGTCCTCCCATACTACTTTCTACGGCGTTCTTGGGGTCTCGTGGTGTGGGAACACAAGCTGCAGGCCACTGGAGAGCAAGACCCAAACCCACGACCTCCATCCAGGTCTCAGAGCAAGAGGTACAGCATGCAGACTTAAGGGCGCTCGGAGACCCCATCGCCGGACGGGAAACCATAGGGCCAGGGGAGCAGGAGCGGAGGGGTCTGTGGCCCTGACCTCCCTGTGTCTTCCAAGCTGACCCAGACGCGGAGGTGGGGGGAGCCTGCCACCAGGAGGCTCTGATCCCTCGCTCCCCTGGAAGCCCCGAGGGTCCCTATTTCCATTGCATCCCCTGGTTGTGGCTGGTGTCGAAGGAGCAAGATCCGTCCACTGACATGGGACAGACAGTCGTTTTGTAGACTTTTTATCATTCAGTTTTGCAAATGAGTTTTAATGTAGCATTCGAGGCAGTGGCTTGCGCTGCTGCATTTCCACATCCGTATCCAACTTTATTTTGTATTCGCTCTCCCTTACCTCCTCTCCCCCAGCCTCCACCTCTCCTCCCCTCTGGCTGCTGCCCAGTCCACTTCTAAGAAAGGAACACAACCTCTGAGACCAGCATAACCAACTCTCAGAGCTCCGTAACCCCCAAGACTGCTCATTTTTAGAAAATTGATTGAAATCTGCTCAAGTGAAAATAATGATTTAAGAACATGGGGCCACTTAGACTTTCAAAATCAGATAAATTCCTCATCAAGATATGCCAAGTAATTGTACCCAAGAGCAACAGGGGAGAGTGTTTCCAGTGCCCGGTCTTCCATGCAAGCAGGATATCTTGCAGCCCACCTGCCAGATCGGTGGGCAGAAGGGTTCCAAATAGATACCATTAAAAATGGAGTCATTCATCACGGCCAGAGTGAATCACGCGCGTCCTGTGAAATAGAACTTCCAGGGAGACTTACAAGAGCTCGTGACAGGCGTCAGAACATAGGTGATGAGAAGTAGGTAAACTGAGGAACAGCCCTGCTAAACAAGCTTGGGCCCTTTGATGACTTCAGGATAGATCTGCTGAAACTTCCAGAAAGACTATCAGAGAATCCGGGACACGAGACCGAGATACGGAAAGGTTAGCAACAACAGTGAGTGTTTGCTGTGCGCACCATTGACCCACTAGGACATGTGAAGGAACACATGAGGACGAAGGGCTTCTATTCTAGTGCTGGAAACAGTCAGGGGAAAAAAAACATAATAAATCAGTGACATCATTTGTTGCAGATTTTACGTTTTTTACACTCATGGCAGCATTACTTGTGACAGCCGACGGAAACAAGCGAAGTAGGAACAGATGCGTGACCGTGCATGGTGATCTAGTCCTGGTGCCACGCCGAAGTGTCCCAGGCCGGGTCATTTATAAGCAAATGCAATGTAGCGTTCACAGTTCTGGATGTTGGGGGGCCCAAGACTAAGGCGCCAGCACATTCCGAGGCTAAGGAGGGGTTGTGTTTGCTTCATGGAGCCGTTGCCGTCACGTCGAAGGAAGGCAGGATGGTGTCCAACACAGGAATCCAAGTGGCGCTGCTGTGCGGCTCTTTCCTCTGAAGTGTGACACCCCCTTCTGTGTGTGTGTGGGGGGGGGGCTCACGAGACCCAGAAGGCTGTGGAAGTTACAAGTCACACAGACCCTACACCAAGGTTAAATAGTAGCCAACTGCTAGGAGAGAAGAGTCTCGGGTGGGTTTCCCACAAGAGCCAGGGGAAGATGTGTTGGAGGAGGAGAAAGAGGAGGAGGAGGAGGAAGATTGTTGAAAGAGGTGGAGGAAGGTTGCAGGAGGAGGAGGAGGGTTGGAGGAAGAGGCCACCGTAGTCTCCATGCCAATCATGGGTTTGCAGTCAGCCTTATGGAGAAGGCATCTGAGGGTGGGACAGGGGACCCAGGATGGTGTTTGAAGGGCAGCTGCCTCCCGGGCAGAGATGCCAGTCCGTGGAAGCCTGGCCACCGTGAAGAGGAGAGAGAGGAGTGAGGGAAGGTACGCGGGGCTGCGTGCCCCTGTGAGGAGGGGCTGCGTGCCCCGTGAGGAGGGGCTGCGTGCCCCGTGAGGAGGGGCTGCGTGCCCCTGTGAGGAATCCTCAGCAGGGCTGGGACCTGACTTATGTTTAGAGAGATTCCTGCCCTGGGGAGGGACGCTCTGGGGCCGCATAGGAGAGGATCTGGGTGACAGATGTGCTGCCGTGAGAAAGACAGAGCGAGGGGCTAATGGGAGGGGAGGGAGACTTTATGAAATGTCCTTATGTCACCCAGGACCACGTACAAGGAATGCACATGATGGAAATTAGTGTGCGTGAGTGCGTGCATGTGCGCGCGCGCGCGCGCGCGCGTGTGTGTGTGTGTGTGTGTGTGTGTGTGTGTGTGTGTGTGTGTGTGTGTGTGTAGAACCAGGGACGAATTCGGGAACCACCATGGGCGCCTCCACCTCCTTCTGCCCCGGGATTCACAGGCTCCGCCCTACCAGGACCAGAAGTGCAGGCCGCCCCCGCTTCCGCCTGGCGTCTATATGTGGGATCTGGGATCCGAACTCAGGACCTTCCGCCTGCAAGGCAGAGGCGTAACCCCTGAGCCACCTCTCCAGCCCTGCCTGTCGTTTTTAACAAGGAATCTGGGAATCTGAACTCAGGTCCTTTTGCTTGGGAGTCAGAGGCCATAGTGCTGAGACATCTCCCCAGCCCAGTTTTGGATTCTTAAGACAGCACAGTGATATTCCGTTCGTGTTGGGCGTGGGGTAACCTACCAGGACAAAGTGACTCACTGTTTCAACAGTAGTTTGCGCCGTGCGCGTTTCATGATGCCTTGTCTCTGGGGATTGATCTTCAAGGTCCCGACAGACAGAAAAAACAAACAGCAGAGAAACCAACAGGGACAGGAAAGGAGGGCAGGGGCCACTCTGCCCAGGCTGGGGGGTCTCCAGCGTGCAGGTGCCGCTGCATTACTGAGCAACGGAAGCTGGTGTTGTTTTCTTTAATTGATATTTGTATTATCACTCGTGAGTCGTGGGAAGACACAACGCCATCTGGGCTTGCTGCTTCGTGACCATCACGTGTTTCTTTCGGGCCATGAACAGATCCCACGTGCTGAGAACCGCATCAGCTGAAGAGAGAATCGCCGGGGACCCTGCCGTGCTGGCAACAGGGGGTGGAGCACTTGGCACCTTGTCTGTGGAGGTGCTGTTCCCACCCTTCCGTTTCTAGGGCAGCGCCCGGGGATGGCCGGTCTCCCCTCTGTGCTCCCTTCTGCCTTATTTTAGCTCCGCCCCCCCAAATTCTGTTGCTGGTGTATTTAAAGAATATTTTCCCTTTTCTTCTGACCCAAGCCTCTGTGATGTGGGAGAAGAGGTGACCTTTGTGCCCCGGTATGGTGACGCACACCTCTGAGTCCAGGACACGGAGCTGGGGTGGAGGCAGGGGGATTTCTGTGAGTTTGATCCCAGCTTGGGCTCCATAGTGAAATGCCAATAAACGCAAAACAGGGAGTATGGTAACCAAGCAACGCATGCAATAGTAATAAGTTATCTTGGATCTTTTTAAAATCACGTAAGTGTGTGTTGTTGTGTGTATATATGAGGACACTTGAGTGTGTGTCCCTGTGGAGGCCCAAGGGTGACTTCTGGAGCCATCCAGGATCACGCTGCCTCCTCGTTACTCTGCTCTGGGGTTTCCCAGGCTCCGTCTTCCAGGGCTGGAATTACGGGTCACCATATCTGCTGTGCATTTTCCTCATGGGATCCGGGGATCTGCACCCCAAGGCTTTAACCCATGAGCTGTCTCCCCAACCCTATCTTGGATCTTTTAGCCTTGACAGAAGTGACGCAGAGATGAATCCAGCCTGGGATGCAGACACTTGAGAAATCACAGAACAGGTTGTCGTGTGGTTGCCAGTGGGGTGAACGGTGCTCAGAAGTGTTACCTGATGGAACTCTGTGAGGTGCAGGCTGCGCTCCCCACATTTCACACACGAGGAAATTGGAGTTCGGAGACCCACGTGACCTGCCCATTGTCACCTGAAGAGTGACTGACCGAGCTGTTGTGGGGTCCTGGGCTGTCCCCAAGTCTGTTCGCCCCTGAGTTGCCACGTGCTTGCGACCTGTCCACAGAGACTGAGCCACGTCCAGGGCGCGTTAGCAGAGCTCTGGGCTCAGAGGACATGGGCTGCACGATTGGGTGGGCACCACGCGCTGCCAGCTCCCCGCGGTCCTTCTCTCCGCTTCTCTTCGAAGAGTCTCCGTGTCAGGCTTTCGTGAGGATGTGGGCTGTGGGAACCACGTCTGGGGGTGACAGCCGTGGCAGGTAGGAAAGGCGGCTGTGGGGGTGACAGCCGTGGCAGGTAGGAAAGGCAGCTGTGGGGGTGACAGCCGTGGCAGGTAGGAAAGGCGGCTGTAGAAGGGGCAGCACGTGTGGCCTGGGGAGGCTCGCTGTGTGTGGAAGGCTGGTGAAATCCTGCAGCCACTGCTCTGTTCTCCAGACACAGCACCAGGCTCTTGGGTATGTCTCCGCGGCTCTCATGTTGGATGGCTTAGTTAGGCAAAGGCACTTGTGTCCAAGGCCGGTGAACAAAGTTCAAGACCCGAGAGGTGGCCGTGGAGCGCCTAGTCCTGAAAGTCGTTCTCTACCCTACCCAGGCACGTGCCTTCCTCTGTCACCCGTACCTCGTTGAGCCCAGATAGTTCCCCATCGTGGCTGGACTGCCTGGCCAGTGAGCCCCGGGCTTGCTCTATCTCTGCCACCCCAAATATTCATCTCCTCTCCCCCCCTGCTCCACCTCCGCATACACAGAGACACATCTACACATGAACACTTGTGGTGATCCTCAGAGTTTTGATAAAAAGCATCTATCTCTTGGGCTGGAGAGCTGGCTCAGGGGTTAAGACTCTGCCTTCACCACAGAAGGTCCTGAGTTCAGATCCCAGGTTCTATGTAAAAATGCCAGGCAGGAATAGTGACGGCCTGTACTTCCAAGCCTAGTGTCATGGTCAGGCACAGGTGTCAACTGGATGGTTGAGGGTCTGAGCTCTGGTCACATTTGTGGAGAATTAGTGGTCGAGTTAGGCCCAGAGCAAACCTGCAGGAGATTGTCTAGCTGATGGGGAAGGCCCAGCCCATGGTGGGTGGGACTAGGCCCTGGACAGGTGAATAAAATACTGAGCATTGGTTGAGAAAGTTGGCATCCTGTTGATTTGGCCAGACCTGCTGGTCTGGCAAGTAAGGATCGTTCATCTCTCAGCCGTTATGTGGTGCTGGTGTGGCCAGTTCCCTCGGCCCTGGTGTTGGTGCGTGCTCTCCCGTCAAGCTGGACTGAGAAATGTAACCAGGAATCATAAGCGAGAATAAACCCTTGTTCCCTTAAGCCGTTTGAAGGTCATTTATCAGCCACCATGCAGGCGAACTGCGACACCTAGGAAATCCCAGAGCGAAGTAAGAAGGAGGTAGAAACAATTCAGAATGATTCCCGAAATCATCTTGGTCCTCCACAGGGACACACAGTGCCCCCCCCCACACACAATATAAACAAATAAATAAAAATGAAGTTTTTTAAAGCATCTCTTCTCATTCTCCAAGCCATATTGGTGAATCGATCTGACAATATTAATCAAAGCCGCTGGTAGCAAGCTACCGTGGGGAGACTCGCCGCCGCCGCCACCACTGCCGCCGCCGCCACCGCTGCAAAGGACGATGCGATCTGCTCACCTGACCTCATATGTCACCTGCAGCTCGTGCACCCTTGAGAGCAAGTGTGCTAGAGACAAGATGCTTTGGTCTTCAAAGGTCTTGGGGATTCCCCTCTTGTGGTTCCACTTCACAGATAAGTAAGTCCCTGTGGGACGAGATTGGCCCCCAGAAGGTGGGGGGGCGGCTCAGCGCTTGCGTCTTGGCCTTACAGCCGTTACAGCGAAGCGTGGCCGCCTTTGTAGCCTCCCTTGTCTCGAGATGGAAGGTGGGTTTGCGCTGCAGATGAGGGTGCAGGTCATCTCGGGGGAGGCAGGTGCATGAAGGAACCGGCCACATCATCCACAGAGAGACGGATGCTGGTGCTTGGCTCACGCTCCCCCGACTCACCCAGGGCCTCCAGCGCAATCTAAATGTCAGAAGCGTCCCCTCACTAATTCAGTCCACAGGCTCCTCCAGACACGCCCAGACGTTTTCCTTCTGTGACGATTCTCCATCCCGTCAGGTCGACATCAACATCAGTCTCACAGGATCCGGGTTTCCATCCAGGCCTCGAGCCGTTGCAGGTTCCCCACACCTGAGCGTGGCCTCATCCAGTTCATGCCACGGCTTGGTGGGGGCGCTGAGGAATCTCTAATCACCCAGAAAATCCCAAGAAGACGCAACCTACAGTTTCGACAGGGCCTAGAAGGGCTTAGCTTCCAGAACATTCTCTTTCTGAACTTGAGGTGTAATAGCTGACCCATCCGAGAGCCAGGGCTCCCTGCGTTGGAGCACCATTGCTCAGAGAGTCTGGGGCAGAAACGGGGAGAGGCAGGCAGGGCCCCCGCATCCCTAGGCCGCATCGGGAGAGAGACCAAAGCAGCCGGCCTCTTCCCACTTCCGGCCTCCAGTATATTTTTGGATATGCATGGCGCAGTTAAATGTCCCGTTCTTATAAAGAGTCGAGCCTTGGAAATCTTTGACTTTCTTCTCAGCTGGACCTTCGCCCGGGGTGACCAGCACTTACGTGATGTTGTGCCTCACGGAGCCCAACTGGGCTTTCATGTTCAAAGGACGGGGCCCATTGAAGACTTGGGATATGGACCTGCCTCTCATCTTCACATTCTCACAGGCGAAGCAGGCTCGCATGAAAAGGCGACTGTATTTTCTCCCCCGCCCCCCACATCCCCCCATGTCAGGTGGTCAGGGGCAGAGGGAGAGACCCCAAGGGAGCATGCACAGACCCCTCCTGGCACACCCTTTCAGCAGGCACCCCAAAACCTTGACCGGCAAACAGCTAGCTCGACTCTGAGGCCCGGGCTAGAAGTCAATAAAAATAACGCTGAGGTCTGCGAGGAAGATCCTAAACGGCGGCTTTGCACAAACCCAGAGGAGGGAGCGGATCCGTGCCCTTCAGTGAGGCTGTCGTCCATGTGCCACCTGCCCACCACGTGGCACCCCCCCCCTCCAGGTGGGCCGCTCGGGGTCAGCCCAGGCAGAGGACCAGGGGGAGCCTGCGGCGGCCGTGGGTCGCTAGGAAATCCTACGGCAGGTCTCAGAGACCTCCTGGGTGTTGGGTGGGCTGTTACACAAGTGTCCCAAGCGCCCAGGGACGCGGGGCTCCTTACACCCCAAGAGAAAGGGGAACACACTAGATGGGGACATCAGAGTCACAGCCGGGCCATTTCGGGAAGCTCCTTCGTGTCTGAATGGGGCAAGTGACATTTATGAACGGAAGCAGCCTCAGGAATTTTCTTTTTATGGGCGTGAGCCTCCCACCCCCGCGGCTGGGCTAGGCCGCTAGTGTTCCGGGGGGGGGGGTGCTCCTGAGTTCTCATGGGCGACCCTGGCCTGTCCATTGCTCCAGTGTGGTTTCCTGGCTTCCTAAAGTGAACTAGGCCTGGTGTGCCCTCTCCAGTCCTCTTAGTTTGCCCAAGAATGACACTATATTTTCGGCCTTAAATCTTTTCGTTTGAGTGGGGCTGTGTGCGTGGCTGTGTGCATGGCTGTATGTGTGTGTGGTTGTGTGCGTGGCTGTATGTGTGCGTGGCTGTGTGCGTGCGTGGTTGTGTGTGTGGCTGTATGTGTGCGTGGCTGTATGCGTGTGTGGCTGTGTGTGTGCGTGGCTGTATGTGTGCGTGGCTGCGTGCGCGTGGGGCACTAGTTACTCTTCGTGTTGCTGTGAGACCACACCCAGAGTCAAGCAGCCTAAAGGGAGAGAGGGAGATATGTTCAGCTTACGGTTCCAGAAGGGAGATACAGTCCTTCACGTGATGGACACAGCACGGCTGGAGGCGGCTTGATCACTCATCCATCCAGAGGCTGAGAGCTGCCTGGCTGCCGCTGGGAAGGCCGACTTCTCCAGAAGGTCGGGTGGGACTCCTCCGCCTCAAGGCCCACCCCCTGGGACCACCTTCCTCCAGCAAGGCTCCACCTCCTAAAGGTGCCATGACCTTGCCAAACACACGAGACCGAGGGGACACATTTCAAACCATGCCTCACGTGCACTTGTGCACGTGTAAAGGGCGGAGTACGGTCTGGCTGTTCCTTCCCCTCGGGTTCTGCCCCCCCCCCACACACACACTTTTTTCCTTCTCTCGTTCCCTGAGGTCTGACTCGGCGCTCACTGAGGAGATGAGGCTGGTCAGCTGATCAGCAGCAGCCCCAGGAATCCTGATGTCGCCCCCCAAGTGCTGGAGTTACAAGCGTGTGCCCCCACGCTTTCCTGTGGGTGCTGGGGACCGAACTGAGGTCCCCGCTTGGGTGTGGCAGGCCTTTTACCAGCTGGGCCACCTCCCCAGCCCTGGACCTCATCCCTTCTCTGTCTCCGCCTCCCCGTCAGCGGTATTTCCTGAGACCCCCGTCCCAAATACCCCACCCATAGTCACACCCTGCTCTCAGGGTGTGCGGTGGGGGAGTTACTCTGGAATAGACAGCAGTGTGGGAGGAAGACAGGAGTGTCGCGCACCGGGGTCTAGCCCCGGGTCCTCTGCAGGGACCCCAGCCCCGAGCTCAGCTTGTACTTTCGTTTCCACTAAAGCAGGGCAGAGGTGAGCAAGCGAAGCGGGACTTTCCAGAAGCAGAAGCAAAGATTGCTGTGTCGGCAGGAGACTGCAGAGACCGCAGGGCCTTGACTCATTATGGTACGGGCCGGCCGGGGGGGGGTGTCTCTGGAATTTTCCTCAACTCATGCTTAGTGGAAACTCCATGGTGTGCATTCTACGCCCCCCCCCACCCTAAGGTCCATCACAGCTTCATTTGCACGAGGACACAGGACCCTAAAGTTACCGGGGGCCCCATGGAGGGGATGCTGTCCTTGTGCTGCGTGCAGAGAGGACAAACAAGGGCCGAGGCTGCATTCAAGCTACAAGGCTGGATTCACTGGGTTCGCGCGGCACCACGGGGAGAAGATTACGCCACACGCTTCTCTGGTCATCAGACGTTTTCGTCTGGGCATCTCCACTTGCTTCAAGTTCAAACGAGGACGTTAGCCAGGCCCTGGCTTGCTGGAAGGTTCCATCCAGTGAAGTCTGCCCTCGCGGTGCTTTGAACATTCTGGGATTCCCAAAACGATGGGAAGACGGATTAATCACCTGAGTTGTGTTTTCCTTTGCATGGGGGACCCCATCTTGGGATGGCCTTCTGGTGACCCCTCAGAAATGTGTATTTTTGAAGTCACTTTTCCATCCCATCCCCAGAGTTCTTTTTTTTTTTTTTTTTAAAACTAGGTTTTTAATTTTTTAAATTTTTTTTAAATTCAATTGTGTGTGTATGTGTATGTACGTATATGTGTGTGTAGAACCACGAGTGAATTCGGGAACCACCATGGACCACCCCACCTTCTCCTTGTTTACTCTGCCCCGGGATTCACAGGCTCCGCCCACCAGGACCAGAAACACAGGCCGCCCCTGCTTCCGCCCGGCGTCTATATGTGGGGTCTAGGATCCGAACTCAGGACCGTCTGCCTGCAAGGCAGAGGCTTAACCCCTGAACCATCTCTCCAGCCCCACCCCCAGAGTTCTTTTAAAGGTACCTTAGTTCCCCAAATCCCAAGAGCAGAGGGAGGCATGGGGGGGCGATACTAGCAAGAAATGCAGGGGTCATGCGCAGTCACACGCTTGGTCTTTGGCGGAACTTCAGAACAAATGCACTCATTCTCCCCTTAAAGCAGTTCCGGGTTTGCCCATGTTGGAACACGTGTCAATTTCATCAGCGTCTTCCAGGGGTCAGATCAACACCAGCATGGTGGCTGGGCATGGTGGGACATGGAGGGGTGTGGCTGGGCATGGTGGGGTGTGGCGGGGAGTGCTGGGGGCATGGTGGGACATGGAGGGGTGTGGTGGGATAGGGCGTGGTACTGGGCGTGGCGGCCCATCTGCTATCAGGAGGCTGAGGCAGGGGATGCTATGAGTTTGGGACCAGCCTGAGCTACAGAGTGGGAGCCTGTCTCAACACACACACAACACTTGCCTGATGAGCCCCCCACCTCAGGTCTGTGACCTTCATCAGATCCCAGCTACACGCATCTGATTTCTTGTGTGCTGTGTATGGGAAACATGCTTGGCACATGTATGGAATGAATGACCTGTGAGAGCTCGTGTGCATGTGTGTGATGGCGTGTGTGGGGTATGGTGCCTGCATGTGATTATGTATGACATGCACACACACGCGCACACAAGCAGAGGCCAGAAGAGGCCCTTGGATGTCGGTCTCTGCCTTATTCCCTCCACGGGGTCACGGGCGTGCTCGGTGCCGGGATCACGGGCACGCTCGGCGCGGGCGTCACAAGCACACTTAGCGTTGGGGTCACAGGCACACTCGGCATTGGGGGTCACAGGCACACGGTGTTGGGGTCACAGGCACACTCGGCATTGGGGGTCACAGGCATGCTTAGCCACAGCTTTTTTCCTTTTCCTTTTTGTGTGCGCGCGCATGTGTGCTTGCAGCGCGGGTGGGGGTATGTGAGTGGGCACATGTGTATGCAGCCGTGTGTGTGTGTGTGTGCGTGTGTGTGTGTGTGTGTGTGTGGGTGTGTGTGTGTGGGTGTGTGTGTGTGTACACATAAAGGACCCTTGACCGTGTGTCTAGTGGAGTCCCATAGACTCATTCTGATCTCTCTTCCATCTTGTGCTTTGCTCTGTGCCAGGACTGGAATTAGAGGCTGTTCATTGCCTTATCTGCCCGACATTTTTATGTGGGTCTTGGGGATCTGAACTCAGAATCTTTCACTGCAGGCAAAGACGTGAACCCCTGAGCATCTCTCCAGTGCACCCCCCCTTTCGCCTGGGCTCTGGGGTCTGCACACCCTCAGGCTTGAAGAGCACACACTGAGTGTCTCCCCAGCTCTTGTCGGAACCTTAGAAAGGTGCCACATGGACCCTTTCTAAGACCCCCGGGGTGCTCACTGGCCTGTGTTTTTTGATGCTTTTTGGATGGGGGAGAGGGAAGAACAGGATTAGGAGATGCTTTGTCCGGATCCCACGGTGAAATGGGGGTGCTCAGGAGAATAACTGACCCCGCAGGAGAGACTGAAATTGAGACGGTGCTGAGCCCATCCAGGATGGGAGGGGTGGGGTGGGAGGGGCTGTCTGCTGCTGAGGGGAGGTGTGTGACCCCCAAGGACAGGAGAAAGGGGAGCAAAGAGCCAGCAGGCCCCAGGGCTGGCGGCCTCAGTCTCTGTGAGACCACCCACTCGCACCTCCCTCTCCACCTAGTGGGCAGGCCTGAGCAGGCGGCTCCGGAAACTTAAATTCTGGAAAAACCAGGAGGGCAGGTTTGGGTGTGAGCCGCCCCCTGCCCTGGGCACTGCCCAGGCGTCGGGTTCCGTCGCGCCCCCTAGAGGGAAAGCGGGAATGGCAGGACCACGTCCTGGACATGGAAGGGGAGCCTGGAGGTCATGTCCCACCAAGTAGACTTCAGCGCCCTAAGCCCCTGCTAGACCCCTCCCCTGGATTTAAACCCAAGCTCTATAAAGTCTGGTCCAGTTCTGGGGCTGCCTGCCCCTCCTCCTCCTCCCCTCCCTCTTCCTCCTCCTCCTCCCCTCCCTCTTCTTCCTCTTCTCCTTCCTTCTCCTCCTCTCCTTCCTCCTCCCCTTCTCCCCTCCCCCTCCTCCTCCCCTTCCTCTTCCTCCCTCCTCCTCCCCCTCCTCCCCCTCCTCCTTCTCTTTCTCCCCTCCTCCCCCTTCTCCTCCCCTCACTCCACACTCTCCTCTGTGCCGCCTTGTTAGGAATGAAAATGTTCTGAAGGGCTGCTTCGCCCTTTAGCTCTACTGAAACAAAGTCCCCCAAGAAACTGGGATTTTCCCAGGAGTCTCATGTTGGGAGGAGGAAAAGGTGGGGGGGCTTGGGGCCACCTGAGGGTGTGGCGGACGGGGCCTCCCAGGAAGAGACTTTACCCGGTTCTACTTGTCAGACCACCTTATAGCTATGCAGACCCCTTGGCTTCTACTTAAACGCAGACCGCACGTGAAGAGCCCCCCCAGAATGGGTGGGATGTTTGCTTTTCTGCTGAGACAGGTCTTTAATTGGCCTGTTGAGGATGGGGGCTGAACCTGGCCCCTCAGGGTCTCCAGGGCCCGGGTTCTGGCCCCCACGGCTCTGCCAGCACCCTAAGCCTTATATCTTTTCTGCAAGCTGCACCGCTACCCCCTGTCCCAGACCACCCTGCTCACTAGAGGCCCCCACCCCCACAGGAGGAGGCCTGTCTTGGGGCTCAGGGCGCTGGGTGGTGGAGATCGCGCCAGATAGGAGCCCAGATCAAAGGAGACGCAAAGCCCTTTCATCCTGATGAAGGTAAATCACAGGATAGTTTCACTGGCTTCCAGCCGGGGAGGAGCCGAGCCGTGCTGTCCACACCTGCGGCCTGCCAGGCCTCTCTCTCTCTCTCTCTCTCTCACACACACATGCACGCACACACACACACACACGAATGTGCCTGCACACACACACACACACACACAAATGCGCCTGCACACACACACACACACACACACGAATGCACCTGCACACGTACACACACACACACAAATGCACCTGCACATGTACACACACACACATGAATGTGCCTGCACATGCTCACACACACGAATGCGCCTGCACGTACACACACACACACGAATGTGCCTGCACGTACACACACACACACACACACACACACACACACACACACACGAATGTGCCTGCACGTGCGCATGCGTGTGCGGATCACTTGCATCACCCAGTAACACCCCTGAGTGTCACGGTTGCCCCTAACTGGAATCAGAGACTTGGCAAGATCCGAACTCCTGCGTCCTGTCGATGATACAGATTCACCATGAAACAGACATATGAAGAGCCGTGAATGGGGGTGTGTGTCAAAGTGGGGGGACAGGGGAAAGTACCCTGGACTTGCCAGCTCTCGCCCACAGTGCCTGGGGGAGGCACAGTTCTCAAAAGAAGGCCTCCAGTTTCCAGCGTATCACCGGGACATGAACCAGCGCCTGTTCTGGTCCCATAATTTATTCTCTTTGGTTCAGATACTGAGCTAAGCTGGCGGGTTGAAACCACAGACAGAGCTTTTAATTTAAACAGAGATCTGGGCCCCACCGCTCTCGGAAGGACGGGCAGCTTATCCTATCAGAACAGAGATGGACATCATGTCACTTCGTCATTCGGTTTAACTCAGTGTCCTTCACCCGCGCTGACTGCCGTTGCCAGAGATGTGGTTTCTAGGCTGAGCGCCCCCCCCTTTTCCTCCTCCCTCCACCATCCTGGGATTATGACGCGGTGGATTTCGGGGTCCTGGTTTGGAGCTAGGACGACATGCTGGCTGGGGGAGCCGAGTCTGCTGCTTCCCGCAGCTCTGGGGACCGTAGAAAGAACAGGAGGGCGCAGCCGGGGCCACCAGGGCCGGTCCGCAGGGCGGGCACTCAGCAGCCTGACCGCCCATTGGTGTTTGCTCGGTTGGATGCTGACATCCGCGACAGCAGAGGGAGGCCAGGGAGAGGCTAGAATGACTCCTGCAAATGACGCCTGACTGGCTGGGACCTCAGCCCCAAGCTCAGGCTGCCCCGCCCTGGGGGGAGCGTGGAGGGGTCCGTAGATGGCCCGGGTACATGAGCTGGGGTCGGCTCTCCCCCTCCCTGTCATTCCTGGGCAGAGCGAGGCATTGCCTGCGGCCGAGCAGAGGTTAGTGTAGAGCCAGCGCCACACAGGATGGCATCAGACATGTGAAGGGCACAGACAGCTCAGCGTCCCACGCCCGGCTCAGCGGCCTCCCTTCACTTGTGCCTCTGAAGCCGGGCACCAGGTACTGCTGGGGTCTGTCTTTGAGAAAGCAACTGCGGTTCTCCTGCAGGATTTCACACACGTTTCCACACAGCTACGATTTGGAGGCCAACCCGGGTGTCATGCAGGAAGCTCTGTCCACTGATGACGGAGCCCGCGGTGCCCTGTGCCACCCAGAGCCAGGCCATTACCCAGAATCCCACAGCTGCCAGTCCACCTAGCTCCCACCACAGTCCCCTCCACTGAGCCCCACAGTCCTCCCTCCCCACAGCCTGCTTCCCCAACAAAGCCATAGAAGGCAGACCCCCCCTTTGTCCTGGGGCTCTGCAGCCCCCCTCACCAGCTGCCCACAGCAGCTCCCAGTTCTTTCTGACTTTAACTCTCCGTTTTGTTCTAATTCTCTCCCACCTTAAGGCTTTTAAACCATGATTCCTTTGGCCACCAAGTCCTCGGCTCTAATAAAACTCACATTTCTTTTTAATTATTATTTTTGTATTTATTTAAAAGCAGTATATCAACAATTTTTCCCATTGTTTCTTTGTGTGTGTGTGTGTGTGCGCGCACGCGCACATGCAAGCGTGCCCATGTGTACGCCACGGCATGCATGTAAAGGTCATAGGACGACCTGTGGGAATTGATTTTCTCTTTCTACCATTGTGTTCTGGGGTTGAACTTGGGTCGTTGGGCTTTAGCTGCTGAGCCTCCTCTCTAGCCTAAGAAGGTCGATTTTAAAAACATACATATTAAAATTAAAGTTGTATTAAGCATGAATTATGTGTTTCATTGGCCATTACCTGCTCCCGCCCCACGTCTCTTCCCACCTTTTCTGCTCTCCCTTCCTACTCTCTTTCCTTCTCTCCCACATTGCCCTACATGTACCACTGGGTTAATTCTAAGATGCCCACATTAGTTAATGCTTGGGCACCTATCTGGGTGCAAATGGCCCACCAGTAGAATACAGAGCCCCCTCGTTTGTCCAGCTCCAGCCCACACAGTCCCTCAGGGCAGCGCCCTGTCTGATGGGCTCCTCTTCACCCCATTGCAAAGTGTTGCTAGGCAGCTGTTGAAGAGCTCTAGTGGATGGAGACGGGGTTCTCCTGTTCTTGGGTTCCTCAGCTCTGATGTGAATGGCAGCTACTGTCTGACGTCACCTCTCCCCATCACCTTGTTGTTTGGCCTGGGGCTAGCTGGGGCAGGAACAGGGATTTCCTCCCTAGTTTTGCAAGATAAACATTACAATGGGCTGAGGGTAGCCATCAACTCTGACGTAGAAAGAATAGAGACTTCTATCTCCCACCTTCAGGATTCCCTTACCTCCCTCTCAGAAGTTGTGCTGCAGAACCACAGAGCTTTAGACTTATTGCTTTTGCAGCAGGGGGGGCTTTGGACAGCATTGAGGAAGGAATGTTGCGTGTACACGGATCATTCAGGTATTGTAAAGGAATCTATGGCAATAGTAAGAGAAGGGCTGGCCAAATGTAAGCGAGAGCAACAAGGATGAGGAAGTGACGTGGGCAGAGCAGGCGCCAGCAGCACAGTCCTTCTTTTTTTTAAATTTTTTTTATTATTTATTCAATTGTGCATATGCATGTGTGTGTATGTGTGTGTATGCTCCCCCCCCTGCTTCTGCCTGGCGTCTATACGTGGGGTCTAGGATCCGAACTCAGGACCTTCTGCCTCCAAGGCAGAGGCTTAACCGCTGAGCCACCTCTCCAGCCCTAGCACAGTCCTTCTTATCCCTGCACCCCCATCCCAGGCCCAAGGCAGAGTAACTGTCTGTCACCTTCAACTTGGGGATGGAGCTTTGCGACGGCCCTTGGATTGGGGGTGCGGGTGGGGGATGGTATGAAACCCTATGCTCCCATTCCCCCTGGTTAACAACCCTCATTTCCTCCTTGATGGGGCCCTTGACAATCTTGTTACTCTTGCTCACCATAGAGCCATGCATTATTAATAGAATCATTCATCGCCTTCATCAAAGACAGAGTAGGAGCAGTCCAGCTCATGGTTCTTAGAAAACAATATCAGCCTCTGCCAGAGAGGAAAACTGAAACAACCATGAGCCCATGATTGGGCTCCTTAGGCCCCAGAGAATGGAGGGAACGAGGAGACCTAGAACCCAATTTTGGTTTTTCTTTTAGTTCTTTTTAAGTATGTTTCTCCACATGTATATAGCTTTCTTAATGTAGCCCAGTCAGAGCGCAGCCATTAGCTTTAACTATAGACAGGCTGGGAGCTTGGAATGTGCCCCATGTGCCTAGCTGAGTGCGTGCAAAGAAAAACGTTTCTGCTCGACTGGAGTTCCCCACCCTCTGCTCCTCCCCCTACCTAGAGGTTCATGGGCTGTCCCAGAGCAGGGCCGGCCTGGGCATGGGCCAATCGGAGGCCAGCAACCAGGCGTTGTGGGTAATGCAGGTTGCAATTCAAACTGCTCATGGAAGAGGGGGTGGGGAGGGGGGGTGAGGAACGGGGGTGGGGGGACCAATCCCTGTGCGCCAAAACTGTTGGCTGTCAGCCAATCATATAACTACTAAGTTGGAAGCCCCTTCCCATTCCCAATAAGCTATAAAAACTTCTCCCGGACAAAGGGCCATGCTTTTGGCTCATACCACTGTGTTGGTGTCGGTCGGTCATGAGCCCAGGTCCAAGCCTGCAAATAAAGCCCTCATGCCAATTGCATCGGTATTGGCTCCTTGCTGATTTTTGGGACCCTAGAATCTGGCCACAACACTTCCACCCCCTCTCCTGCAAGGTTCCTGAGCCTTGGGATGGGACGTAAAACTCCCATTTCTCGGATCTGTCTCTAGCATTAGCTTCTTTCTATCAATGAACTGCCACATGGGCCGCTGCAGAGCATCCCCCACCCGCACCCCCAATCCAAGGACCCTCGCAAAGCTCCATCCCCAAGTTGAAGGTGACAGGCAGTTACTCTGCCTTGGGCCTGGGATGGGGGTGCAGGGATGAGGGGGACTGTGCTGCTGGCGCCTGCTCTGCCCACGTCACTTCCTCAGATGACACAGCTGCCTCCCCAGCCGGGGGCACTTCCTGTTCCTGGCCCAGGACCCTCAAGTCAAATCCAGGTGCAGTTAGCCGACAGCTGGGGGAGCAGATAAGAGCGGCTCGGGTGGCGTAGCAAGCAGAGATGCCGAGAATGTTCCTTGCTCGCCCGAACACCTCGCTGCAGGAGGGCCGCGCCTTCAGTGGCTGCTTGGGGCACAGGGGAGGGATGGGGCCGGAGAAGCTTCCAGCAGCAAGAGGTTTCCAGAGTGAGCAAGAACCTTGGTCCTTCTCTGTCCCCCCTTGAAACTGCACGAAACCCCTCAGGGCCTCAGTAAATGGTGGATAAGAGAGCGAAGCCCTAGAATGCCCTGTGGGAGGAGCCCAGGGCATCCCTGTGGGGATTTTGTGGATCAGGTTAACGGAGGTGGAAGACCCTCGCCCACCGTGGGTTATACCTTCCCCTGGGTGGGACCAGCACTGAGAGGAAGACATTCTTCCCACGTGCAGCCTCCGCGTGGAGTGCAGAGTGGACCTGGGCCAGCAGCCAACACAGGTGGTGAAAAATTGCAGGAGCCGCCAGTGTGGTCCCCGGGGGCTGGGGGCTTGTGCCCACCTCTGGCCAGCGCAGCTGACTTCCAGTTCTTCTACCAGACCGTGGACACTCGCAGGCCTGGGCACGTGGGCACTGCTCACTGAGGCCCACCTCTGGTTCACCAGAGCCTGCCCCCCCCCTCTCGTCCCTCCCTGGGGCGGGGAACGGCTCAGTGGGGGAAGCGCTTGCCTTACGAGCTCGAAGACCTGAGTTCAAATCCTGAAACTCAGAATCCATGTTGAACAAAAAAGCACAAGTGATGACCATGCACACTTGTAATCTCACTCCGGGGAGGTGGAGGCGGCGTCCTGTCTAGTTAGCCTAGACCATGGGTCCTAGACCACCAAGAGACAGTGTTTAAGTTAACAAACTAGGTGGCTGGTGCCTGGGGGACAGCATCCAAGGTCACCTCTGGTCCCCTCTTAGCATCTCCTTTATATCACACCCCCCATTTACACCTCACATGCACCCACCCCAACCTCTCGCGCACACATGCACACAGTACACGTGCAGAATGAGGACCCATAAGAAATCAAGTTCCCTAGTAGGAAGGAAGATTATTACATTCCCAGTAAGCAGCTGTGCTAAATTCCCGCTTTATATGCTCATCTAGTTCAACCTGACATCAGTCCATCCACCTCTGCCCCCAAGGACTGGCCCTCTTGCATCCATCCCAAGTCCAGGGTCTCCATGCTGCGGAGTGCTGGCTGGAGAAACGGGGGGTCACTGAGACCATGTGTGTGTGATGGAGACATACTAAGCATCAAGCACTAGAAAAGCCACGGCTGACACACTAAGCATTGAGCACTAGACAAGCCACGGCTGATATACTAAGCATCGAGCACTAGACAAGCCACGGCTGACATACTAAGCATCGAGCACTAGACAAGCCACGGCTGACATACTAAGCATCGAGCACTAGACAAGCCACAGCTGACATACTAAGCATCGAGCACTAGAAAAGCCACGGCTGACATACTAAGCATCAAGCACTAGACAAGCCACAGCTGACATACTAAGCATCGAGCACTAGAAAAGCCATGGCTGACACACTAAGCATCAAGCACTAGACAAGCTGCAGCTTGGGGTTCAAAAAAAGAGAGTAGAATGAGGCGTGCATGCGCAGGGAGAGACTTGGAGTGACCACAGGGCCAGAACCTCACCAGCTACAGACCTTCCTTTCACCTGCCCATCTTCCAGGACACCCGCAGGCTCCTGGGAGGTCTTCAAAGACATCTCCACAGGGACACGGCTCAGGGCAAAGCAATGAGGAGACAGAGAAACCAGGATGATTCCTGATGTCATCCCGAGTAGGCTCACATGCTCAGTCACCTCTGGTGCACAGACACACACACGCATAAACACAGACACACACACAGACACATACAAACACACACACAGACACAGACACAAACACATGCACACAGACACACACATACAAACACATACAAACACACACACAGACACAGACACAAACACATGCACACAGACACACACACACAGACACACACATACAAACACAAACAGACAGAGACACACACATACAAACACACACACAGACACAGACACACACACAAACACACACAAACACACCCGCACAGACAGACACACACACAGACACATGCGCGCACACACAGACAGACACACACACACACACACACATACACACAGACACAGACATCTCTACAAAAGCAAGCACACCTGTTGGAAAAGCAAGCTCCCCCCACCTTCCGCCTGGGTGGTCTCACTAGGCGCTGAGGCGCCCACAGTCAGAGCTGCAGAGCTGTGGTGGAGGTAGAGGCTCCTCCCTGCACGTCCTGGACACACTGACCTTTCGCTCAGTGCCCATCTCAGCCCAAGAAAAGGATGGACCCGAGGTGGGCAGAGACCCCTCACCCAGGGCAGGGAGATGAAGCCGGAAACAGAGGGATGGACCCCCCATGGCACCTGCCCACGCTCTCCATCACCGAAGGGAAGAGGAGACAAGCCTGGCCTGCGGACGCCTACAAAGCCCTGCATAGACGTTACAGTGGTTCTGTGGGCATCTGTGCATTTTAACCAGGGCGTAATTGGGAATTTGTTCCTTGAAAGAGATCTTTCTGGAGGCCGGGGAGGCGCTCTGTGATTAAAGCCTTTGTCTCACAAGCAAAAAGACCCGAGTCCGGATCCCCAGATCCCACGTAAAAGTGCTGGGTGGGTGTGGCGACCCGCCTAAATTCTGGCCCGGGAAGGCAGAGCCTGGCCAATCCCCCAGAGCAAGCTGGCTGACAGAGCGGTCCTAATGTGCGCTCTGGGTGTAAAGAGACCCAGGCCCACGGCCACAAGGTGTAAGAGCAGCGGAGGACGACTCTGGTATCACCCCACATACATGTATGACCACCTACATGCAAACACACACACACACACACATACACACACACACACACACACACACACACAAATGAAAAATAAATAAAACAGAAGAGAGAGAACTTCCAGGACTCGCTGCTTTAGTGACTCTAACTAGTGGCCCCAGCAGTGAGTGTAACGATAGTGAAGCTCGGGGAGGGGGCAGTGCTGTCCACTGTCCGGGGCGTCACCGTCTACATGGGGCGTCTAGACTGTGGCTTGGCAGGACCATTCTGCTTAGACTCCTTCCTCCCTCCCTCCTTCTTCCTTCTTCCCTCCCTCTTTCCTCCCTCCATCTCTCTCTCTCTCTCTCTCTTTCTCTCTTTCTCTCTCATGTATTCTGGGCTGGGCTCCAACTTGTTAAGTCGCTGAGGATGACTCTGAACTTGATCCCTCCTCTCCACCTCCATGTGCTGGGTTTGCTGGTGCCCCCCACCCCACTTCATGCAGTGCCTGCTCGGAGAGCCCTCAACCCACTGGGCTTCTCCCCAGCTCTAGAAGCCTCCATGCTTGCTAATGAGATTGGTTTGCTGTGAACTCGAACCCACAGCCCAAGACTGACCTCGAGTCCCCGAGGTGCTGAGGGCAGACCCATGTTAGCGTGACGTGACGGGGGCCGGGATCCCCCGGCGGCCTCTGCAGGTCACGCTCCACGCAGCACAGTCAGAGCTGCTGAGCCCCGCCCCTGCCCGTCCGTCAGCCCCAAGGCCAGGCTTCCAGAAAAGCCGTCTGGTTTTATCTGGCAGAGCACTGGCCAGGGTTCAGCTGGCTGGGAGACCAAAGCCCTTCGGAAAAATGCCTCTCGAGCCTTGCCAATTCCGCCTCCTTGCCAGCCTGCGGTGGCCGGTGGCCCTGGCCAATGGGGAGCCATGTGATGGGTGTGGTGTGCTTTGGGGAGAGGGGGGAGGGCAGGAGCCGGGTTCCCCGCTGTGTGGTCCGTAAAAGAGGGTCTCACCTCATGACTGGAAGGGAGCGGGTCTGCCTTGGTGGCTTTCGGAGAATGTGTGGGCTTGTCCAAACAGAGCCCCCCCCTCGGGAGCTCACGTCTGCCCGCCTTCCCCCAGGGAGCCAGGCCCAGGGTAGGGCAGAAAGGGAGAAAAATACCACTGGGCCGCCCCTTGGCCTCCACTTGAGGCAGGGCTGGGCAGGGCTCCTACAGAGACTGTCGGGGCTGCCAAGCCAGCTTCCGGCAGGTTCCCCACCAAGAGGAGGAGAGCTGGCTCCAGGGTCCCCATTGTAGGAAGGTAAACATCACTTTCTTCCTGGGCTCTGGGAGTTGTAGGGCGTGTCCTGTCCACTCTCAGTCCGCTTCTGAGATTAGCCCCTCCCCCACCCCTCACACCACCACCAAAGCTGCTGGGAGCCTTGCCAGAGGAACCAGAACATTCTAGCACAGAACGGGGATGGGTCAGCTGACTGCAGCCACAGGACCCCTGTCTTGGAGGTTTGTCTGAGTTTGGCGCCCACTCCCTGTGGTCAGGACAGGATGTGCACCCCCAAGCCAGGACTGGGGGTCAAGTCACCACAGCAAACCGGCAGGTCTCTTCCACCGAGGTGACTGGATTTCAAGTGTGATGGGCAAGCACCCCCTCCTGTTGCCTGCGGGTCCCATTTCCTCAACCGCTTCGTGATTCCCAAAGGAACTTTAACCAAACTCCAAACGGGGGCAGGAGGGGGGGTCGGCCATGAAGGTGCTGCCGGGTAAGTTCTAGGACCCGAGTTCAAGCTCAAAAACCCATGGAAACAAGGGCTTGGGGTGTGGGTGTGGTGTGGGGGGAGGGCTCGGCAGTGAAAGTATTTGCCTCGAAAGCAAAAAGATTGGAGTTCGGATCCCCACATCCCGTGTAAAATGGCAGGTGTGTGTGGCATCTGCCCTGTCATTCCAGCCCTGGAAGGTGGAGCTGGAAATGCCCAGAATAAGCTGGCCAGCCAGACTGGCCATATCTGGGTTTAATTAGAGATCCAGGCGCAAAAGCATAAGGCAGAAGAGAAATCAAGGGTGACCCCACTATCACCCACATGTGCCTCCCCATGTACCTGCAAACATACACATGCGAAGAAGCTGGTTGTGGTAGTGTGGGGACAGTCAGACCCGGGGGCTCACGATCAGTCAGCTCAGCTGACCTCTGCGTTCCGGAAGAGACATCGGCTCAGAAAATTCAACCAATAGATAAGCAAGGTGGAGAAGGATCGAGGAACGGACCCCTGGCCTCGGCAGGCACGCGCACGCGGACGCATGTGCACTTCACAGGCTGACCACGTACACACGTGCACACTCAGTATTTTCAACCCTGTACCCCAGAGAACCGTGCTGTTTTCCTCTTTGAATGTGGGGATACCCCACGCTCACAGAAGACAGACTCGCACCACGGACAGTTTGCCGCGGTGGATTCTTAGCCCCTCATGCTAAGATGTAGGGAGAGCCACATGGGTTTATTTTTAGGGGGGACCTGAGTTCCCCAAACAGGAAGAGTGACCTACGTCTCCCCCGCTTCACCCCTGCCCAGTTAGGCAGAAGGCAGATGTGCGGAGGTGGAGGTGGCAGCTCCCGAAGCTTTGTGCTTTGAGGACCCTCGGCCCTCAGGGGGCAGCTAACGGGAACACCTCACCCTCACCCAGGAAAGCAGTGCAGAAGGGAATACTTTGCTTTTTTAAAAAAATGATTGTGTGTGTGTGTGTGTGTGTGTGTGTGTGTGTGTGTGTGTGTGTCTGCATCTACTGTATGTCCCTGTGGAGACCCAAGGGTGACTTCTGGAATCTTCCTGGGTTGCTTCTACCTCTTTCTTGCTTCACTCTGGGATTTCTCAGGCTCTGCCTACCAGGGCCGGAAGTGCAGGCTGCCACCGTTTCCACCTGGCGCTTTTATGTGGAACTTGGGATCGGAACTCAAGACCTTCTGCTTGTGAGGCAGAGTCTTCACCCCTGAGCCGTCTCTCCAGCCCAGCTTTTGCTTTTTAAATCTGGCTTCCAGGCTGTGATTGTGATTTCCGGGACAACAGTAATGGCTGCATCCGAGGAGGTGGTAAACCTGGCTCAGAAATGCTCGGGCTTGCTACTGATCGACACGAGACTCCTTGTGAACTTACAGTTCACATCACTGTGTGCAGTTCGTGGCGTGCTCTGGTTCGTCTCAAGAGCTGTCTCTGCTGGAGATGAAGACTAGACGTATGTGGGGTCCGTCGGTCGGCTGCTGCGGAGGGTCCTGCGCGGTTGGAATGTACAGGTGAGGCCGCGGGGCCATGCAGAGAAGCGTGTGGCGCACGGGACCAGTACACGATGCTGAGGACCGGTGTGAATGAGACACCGCCAGGACGCGAGCATCACGACGTCACCGAGAGTCCTCCAACTCACCATGAGTGCTCCTGTCAGGAATGGGACCCCCGAGATTGTCAGGAGCGTGTGTGGGACTAGGAGCTTGTGGGACGTTCAGGACCAAACACCAGGCCGAGGGAGAAACAAACAAAAGCAGGATGTAGGCTGCCGGGGGGGTGAAGGAGTTGGGGAGCTTGGGGGGAAGGCACGGATTGCTTCGGTGTGTGAGAAGCTTTGGAAATCAAAGAGGACACTTATAACTTAAGGAAATTTATGAGATGTTTTGAAAAAGCATTTAAAAATGTGTTTGGATGTGGATCAACCGAACCAACTAGAAACTTAAACAAATAAGAGTTTATTACATGTTTCCCCCCCTAGGGGTATGTGTGGTAAGTCAGGGGATAGAACCCGGAGCCCCGCACTGTCCCCAGGTGTGGGCAGATGGTGGATGTTAACAAGGACACACCGAGTGATATCTCTGTTGATGTCGATGAAAATAGACAGGGCTGGCGTCCGGACGCTTCACCCCTGGAGACCGGGGTTCGATTCCCCACGCCTGCATAGTGGAAGGAGCGCACTGACGAGATGAAGGTGGGCGGCTGACGTCCCCTCGTGCCCCCCACGACATGCGTGTGTCCCCAGCAGGAGCACAGAGCCTGGAGTTGGGGATGTGTGTCTCCTGCACCCCCTTCCGTGCCTCTGTTCCTTCCAGGCTCATTGCACATGCCCGGAGCAGTGTTGGGGCTGATTGAAAAGGATATTGGAATAGGAACGAGTCTCCAGTGAACAGAAGCGGTGGTTAGAGGGTGTTTGGCTCAGACACGTTCTCGTTCAGACACGCACAGCGCCTCTAATTGCTTATCAACCACCCCACGCAGACACCCCTGGGCGAGGTGGGGGCTTTTCAATGGGCCTCCCACCATGGAGGGGCTGTGGCTGGTGTTGGCAGAGAAAGAGAAAGAGACAGAAGATGGCGAGGTAGGGATGTGTGTGTGTGTGCATGCACCTATGTATGCATGCTATGTAGTGTGTATCTATGATGTGTGTATAATGTTTGGGGTGTGTATACACTCATGTGTATGATATATGTGATATGTGTGTGCTGAATGGAGGTGTATGTATGTATGTGTGTGCAGATATATATGTACCTATGTATGTATGATGTGTAGTGTATGTGTGCAGGTGTGTGGATGTATGGTGTCTGTGGTTTGTGTGATATATGTGATATGTGGGTGCTGTATGGAGGTGTATGTGTAGATATGTGTGTATATATATATATAGTATGTAGTGTGTGTGTAGGTATATATATGTAGTGTGTGTAGGTATGTGGATGTATGGTGTGTGTGGTGTGTGTGATACATGTTGTATGTATTGTATGGAAGTGTGTATGGTGTGGTGTATGTATGTGTGGTGTAGTATGTGCAGGTGTGTATATATGGTGCGTGTGATATGGTTCATGTGGTATGTGTGGTGCAGTATGTGTATGATCTACATGTGAAGGTGTGTGCACATATGTGGTGTGCACACAGAGCCCAGAGGTCGACCTTCAGTGTCTTTCTTGGGGACTTGCCAACTATTTTTCCCCCGATGGATGGGCCGCTTCAGAAACCTGCATGTCAACCTCGCACGGGGCCCCTGCTAATCTTCTCTGTATCGGTCCAATTTTAGTAGTGGCTGCTGACGTGAGAGCGCTACCTGTTCTTTTTAGACAGGTGTCTTGTTGCCCTGTGGCTCTTGTGGAGGGGCTGAAGCCCACCATTACCTGCACCTCAGGGAACGCCCCGTGACTGCTGCCATTAGAGTTTTACTTAAGGCCTGGTGAAAGAGGAGAGAAGGGGGGGGAGGAGGAGGAAAGTGGGAGGAGGGAGGGGAGGAGGAGAGGGACAGTTGCTTCACCCCCTATTTAAAATAGAACAACCGAACTACCTGGTTCCGTGGATTCACAGTCCCTCGGGAATTCACAGTGTCTTCAAGGCTGACACACCCACGATGTCTCCCGTCCCTTGTTCCGTGGGCGTCTGTCCCGGGCGCGCTGCTGCGAATCACAGATCCAGAGGATGCGGAGGTGATCACAATCTCTGTGGTCATTTCTTTTGACCAAGTGGAGACTTTCTCCCCACGGCCTGCATCCCAGCGTGGCGTGCCTGTGTGGCGTGCCTGCGTGGCTGTCTGCCCGGGTTCCAAGTGGGTCCCCAGGAAGTCTGGAGGGTGGGTTCAGGGAGATGGTCTCAGGCAGAGGAGAAGCCCCACTGCCCTCCTGCGCAGGCGCTGCGGGCTCTTCGTCTTCGTCTTTCTTTGGCTTTTGCAAGAAATCACTGCTTTCTAACGACCTCTTCTCAGTTCCCAAGTTCCTTGAAAGCAAGCGCTGGCATGGGCTGCCCGAGGTACCAGCTGCCAGGTGTCTGGGACGGGCATGGGCACCTGAGCCCCTAGAACTGGCGACAGGAGCTGCTAGACTCAGCGACCTCCATCCCCACCCATGCACTTCCCGTGCAGGGCTGGATTCTGGCTCAGGAGGCGACACCCACCTTCCTAAGGTCTTCACAGGGGTCTGTGCTTCCGGCAACCTCTAGGGTGCTGTGGGTGGGTCTCAGTGTCCAGCAAGTGTCCAGCCGACATGGAAGCAAGGGAAGCAGCATGGCAAGCGAGTTGCCCACATGAACTCCGGTCTCCAAGGCCCTGAGAGCGGACTGTGGAAAGGGGCTCTGTGCCGCCATCCCTCTCACGTCCCGTATGCGTGTCTGTGTGTCTGCTTGTGCAGGTGCGTGTGTGTGCCCGGCGCGTGTGCATGTACGTGCATGTAGAGACCAGGGTCGGCCTTGGCCGTTTCCTAGGCTCCGTCCGCCATGCTGTCTGAGGCAGGGCCTCCTGTTGGCCTGGAGCTTGCCCATCGGCTGAGCTGTCTACCCAGCGACCCCAGGAATCTGCCATCCTGGGGCCTGGGGTTCAAACACGCAGAGCTGTCGTGGTTCGAAGGCGAGCCGTCCCCAGAGGCTCACGTGCTTTGAGTCTTAGTCGGTGTTGGTGTTTGGGAAGTTCGTGGCACCTTTAGGAGGTGGAGCCCGGCCGGAGGAAGGCACCTCACAGGGGCGGGCCTGGCGGCTTGGCAGCCCACCCTGCTTCCTCTCAGTTTGCTCTTACTCTACCTTCTGTGACCTGAACCAGCTCCTGCTTCTGCCCGCAGCCGTTCCTTCAGCTGTGCGATTCCCACCGTCATAAACTACATCCCCCCTTGGAACTGCAAGCCCGGTAAACCTCCCTTTGTGCTACGTTCCACGTGAGTGTCTTACAGCAAATAAAGAAAGCCAACTGGCTTTTTTACATAGATCCAGGGGATCGAACTCGGGTCCCCAGGTGTGTGCAGCTCTGCCCTGCTCTCTTGTCCCCGCCCCCAGGGCACCTGCTCCAGCAGCCATGAAGAATCCCCTCTCCCTCAAGCAGCTTTCTCCTGTGAGTCACACCCCAATTCCTGGCAGCACTGCTCACCCCAGGAAAGATTCCAATCTGACAGCGGAAGAGGACAAACCCACGTCGTCAGCTTCTGCTTTCTGGAGCTGTTCAGACCAGCTCCCGGCAGCCTGCGAGGAAATGGCTTCTGTCCCTTGGTGGACATCCGCGGGCAAAGCCGGCCACTGGAGGCCCCCTCCTTAGGTGGGTGTTCAGGGGGCGGGTGCTCCCAGTGCCTTTGTGAAGACCCCTCGCTCAGAGAATCCACACTTGGCGATGCTCCTCTGTAAGAAATTAAAGAGGCAATGCCCACCAGACAACCAGGCAAGGGACCACTATGCTACATCGGGTAAGGAGAACGGAGGGCTCCACGGTGCCAAGTGTCCGAGGCACCGGCCCGTCAACATTTCTGCCCGTCTCATGAAACAGAACAGGATGCTGCCTGCCGACTGCAGACACCCAGCGCTATCCCCCACCACCTCCGTTGTCCCAATATCGACATCGTTTCATGGTACTGTAACAGAATACCCAGGTCTGTGTATTCAAATTCTCATGACTAGAGGGTCCAGAGGCACAGTGCTGGTGTCCTCGCACTGACCCCCCCCCCCCGCCCCGCTGCACTCCCCCTCCCCCCGGGGTGGAGGAGCAGAACAGTGCTCATTTCTTGGGTGCTTTACAAACAGCAAACAATGCTTCTTTCTTTGGTACTTTATAAACAGCGACTTTTTTCCCTTCACACATTAGGAGCAGTGCTCTTTCCTTAGTCCTATATGAACAGCGCTTTACGATAGTGCTCTTTCCTTAGTCCTTTATGAACAGTGATCTTTCCTTAGTCCTTTGTGAACAGTGCTCTTTCCTTAGTCCTATATGAACAGTGCTCTTTCCTTAGTCCCTCTGTGAGCAGTGCTCTTTCCTTAGTCCTTTGTGAACAGTGCTCTTTCCTTAGTCCTTTGTGAACAATGCTCTTTCCTTAGTCCTTTGTGAACAGTGCTCTTTCCTTAGTCCTTTGTGAACAGTGCTCTTTCCTTAGTCCTATATGAACAGTGCTCTTTCCTTAGTCCCTCTGTGAGCAGTGCTCTTTCCTTAGTCCTTTGTGAACAGTGCTCTTTCCTTAGTCCTTTGTGAACAGTGCTCTTTCCTTAGTCCCTTTGTGAGCAGTGCTCTTTCCTTAGTCCTTTGTGAGCAGTGCTCTTTCCTTAGTCCTTTGTGAACAGTGCTCTTTCCTTAGTCCCTTTGTGAGCAGTGCTCTTTCCTTAGTCCTTTGTGAACAGTGCTCTTTCCTTAGTCCCTTTGTGAGCAGTGCTCTTTCCTTAGTCCTTTGTGAACAGTGCTCTTTCCTTAGTCCTTTGTGAACAGTGCTCTTTCCTTAGTCCCTTTGTGAGCAGTGCTCTTTCCTTAGTCCTTTGTGAGCAGTGCTCTTTCCTTAGTCCTTTGTGAGCAGTGCTCTTTCCTTAGTCCTTTGTGAACAGTGCTCTTTCCTTAGTCCCTTTGTGAGCAGTGCTCTTTCCTTAGTCCTTTGTGAGCAGTGCTCTTTCCTTAGTCCTTTGTGAGCAGTGCTCTTTCCTTAGTCCTTTGTGAATAGTGCTCTTTCCTTAGTCCCTTTGTGAGCAGTGCTCTTTCCTTAGTCCTTTGTGAACAGTGCTCTTTCCTTAGTCCTTTGTGAACAGTGCTCTTTCCTTAGTCCTTTGTGAGCAGTGCTCTTTCCTTAGTCCTATATGAACAGTGCTCTTCCCTTAGTTCTTTGGATAGTGATATTTCCTTAGTCCTTTATGAACAGTGCTTGATTCCTTAGTACTTATGAACAAAGATGTTCCCACTTCCTTAACTCCTACTAGAACATGACACTCAGGTATGTTGTCATAGAAGCACAAGTCCCAGATGCCAACCACATTATCCAGCACGGGCTCCAGCAGTCCACAGCTCAAGACACTGACCGAGATAAGCCAATCGGGCCAGGAGCAGAGAGGTGCTTTACTGAGCATTTCTGTCTCATTTTAGTGGAAGCAAGCGTAGAAGTAAGGTGTAAGTGGACGGCGCCATTCAGAAAAGAATTTAGGATAAGATGCCTTGTGCTGTGCTTTGTGTGTGTGTGTGTGTGTGTGTGTGTGTGTGTGTGTGTGTGTGTGTGGCCTGAGTTGATGGCATGTGTGTGGTTTGTATGTGCACACGTGTGTGTATGTGTATATGTATGTATACTCTCTGCTACAGTGGTCAGCCATGAGCCACACTATGTGTGGTCAGGTGTGTACAGGTGTAGGTACTCGCATATATAACTTGCTGGGGACAGAGGACCCCCTTGTCAGTGCCCGGCTCCCACTCGCCGTGGCTGCTGACAGATAAACAGGGATCTCAGGGAGCCTCTCGTCTCGTGTAAACAGAGAAAAATGCTCGGGATGCGGTGTCCAGATTCTCTTTGTATTTGCTATGTCTGGCCTCTCCCCAAGATCGCCAGAGAGCTCTTGCCGCCAGTGTCTGGCTTCTAGGCTAGGCTTGGTCTTGGATGGACACCTGGACTTACAGCACGTGACCTTCGCTGCCCAGCGCAGGGGACGGTCCTGCCCACCTTCAGGGTGGGTCTTCCCTCCTCGGTTGAACCTCTCTGGGAACACAGCCACAGACACCCACCGGCGCGTGGCCCCCGGGTGGTTCTGAGCACAGTCAAGTTGATGGGAGATACGGTCTCAGCGTGGGAGGACACGCGCATTCCGGTCTGAGCATCGGCCTGTCAGCCTGGGGATTGTTAGATGTCACTTCTCCCGTGCCGTCCTGGGAATGCCAAGGCTCAGGGGCTCACCTCAGGGACTGACAGCCCAGGGAAGAACTCGCTTACAGGCTCGGTTCAGTGCCGTGCAACCTCTAGCAACTGTGCCACGCTGTTTCTAGAAAACCAGTCTGCAGCCTGCGATCTGGAGGGTGACACCTTTAACAGTCGTGGCCTGTCGAGCAAGGTTGGCCTTCAGACCACTCCATCGGGAGGCAAAAGAGCAGAGTGGGGCTGAGAGAATTTGCTGTTTAATGTCGGCACAGTGCTGCGTCCAGCTCATGTGTTCATTACTGGTCTGCTGATGGAAATGGTCAGGTGGGGAGCCACCCCCGGCAGACGGGAGGGGGGTCGGGGGACGTCTGGAGTCAGGTTCTAACTCGCTGGTGTCTCAACAAGGCCCCTCTCGTCCCTTGCTCTGGAAGGACTTAGCCCGAGCAGCACCCTCACTCTGATTTCCTGCAAGTTCTTCCTGCACCCTCGATGACCGTGTCTCTGCCTGTATTCGTTAATATGTGCCGCGTGTGGGCGGGCAGTACAAATAATGCGCTCTCTGTGGACTTTGCACCCCAAGTTAATGGTTAACGTTGTCTCCTGTCGACCTTGCTCCTTGGAGGCTTTGGTCAGAAGGAAAATTCTAAATCACCCGACAGAGTAGGGTTCATATTTGTCTTCCTTGAACTGTGTGTCTGTGATTTATTTCTGTTCTGCTCAGTACTTTCCAAAGACAGACATGTCAAAAAATACAACTCATGACCACACAGTACACCATGTGGCTCTCTGACATATTAAGGGCTCAAAATAGGCATATTTTCTTTATGTGTTTTAGGAGTGATCCCAGATCACTGGATAAAGGTTTTTTTTGTGAGTATGTGTGGACACATGGGTGCGCCTATATATACTTGTGCATACACATACTCATACATATGTGAATATGTGCACATATGTGTACACAGTGAGTGCACATATGCATGTATGTGTGTGGGTGCATGTATTCATATGCATGTGTGTGAGTACACGTACATGTGTATAGACGTGTGTGCATGTGTATGTGTGCACATGCATGTGAGTGCATATGTATGTGCATGCATTTGTGCGATTTAATATAGAGGTAGATGTACATGTGTACACGTGAGTGCACATGTGTGTACATGTGTGAGTGTATGTGCATATGCATACATTATGAGTGCATTGGACATGTGTGCACTCGTGGGAGTATACATGTATGTGAGTGCATGTGGACATGTGTGTGGACACGTGTACATGTATGCAAGTGCACATGTGCATGCGTGCAGGTATGTGTACATATTTGAGTGAATGTGTGTACATGTTTGTGTGTATGTTGTGAGTACATGTGTATGTGTGCATGCATGTAGGTGTACATACATACATGTAGATGAGTGCACATGTACATGTGTACACATGTGTGAGAGTGTATGTGGACATGTGTGGACATGAGTACACGCGTGTGAGTGCATGTGGACATGTGTGCGTGCTCTAGAGGTTGACATCGTGATGTCTTCGTCAGTTGCTTCTTCTCTCTCTAAACTGGGAAATCGCTGTTTCTGTTAGACTGGCTGGTCATCGAGCCCAGGGCCCCTTTTCCTGCCCCGCCTGCACCCCAGTGCTGGAATGGCAGACAGGCGCCCCTGCTGCTTGGCTTCTTATGAACTTGGGCAAGTTATGCAGCCTCTGAGTCTTCTTATCCCCAAATGGTCAGTCACTTCACGCTGCCCCGTGACTCTCTGCATCCATTTTCGGGTGTATGTATGTGCATTGGCACGTGTGGGGCTCGTGTGCATGCACGTGTGTGCACGTGGAGGCCTGAGGTTGGCGCTGGGAATCCTCCTCCATCACTTTCTACCTCATTCTTCGAGCCTGGGGCTCTGGGTAAACCCGGCTCCTCTGTCAGGGCTCGTCCGGCCAGCCAGCTCGCTCCAGGGATTCCCAGACTCCGCCTCCTGGGGATGGAGTACGGGCTGCCCTACGCATCCTTCTGTTTGTGAGGCAAGTGTCCGGACCGCAGAGCTCGGTACGCTAACTGTTAAAGAAACACCTGAAAATCTGGCACAGAACGGGCTCCTAACCCCCCCCCCGCCTTTGGCCAGCCTCTTGTGAAGATCCGCCATTGCGAAAGCCAGTCAGGACTTGGCAGGCTTCCCCACACTTCAGGCCCACGGGGAAGGAGCGCTGTGGTTGGTTGATTTTGTGAGGTGTGGGGCGACGTTCTGGAGGAGCCCCAAGCGGCATGGAGCCTGTCGCCTCTCTGACGGATCCTACCTGTGTGTCGCCGAGACAAAAGGAAGGTTTGGAAACCTGGATCGGGCTCACCTGCGAGCCGTGCCCAGAACAGGGGTCCGTCTGCCCCGGTACCCGGCTCTGCTTGGAGACGGCCCGCAGCTCAGCATCGTGGGCTCAGCTCCCGTGGGCCCAGCTCAGAAGTGGCAGCTGCCCATGCAGGCTTGGCAGGGCTGTTCTGTCAGAAGAGCTTGTTTAGAAGGGATTTAGGTGACAGAGGGGCGACTGTGTGTGTTGGGGGGTGGGGGGGGCGGGACAGCTGCTTGGCTCAGCATCCCAGGCAATGATAGTCAGGGCAGACTGCCTAGGTGGTCTCTCCCCACCGTGCTCTGCCTGCAGCTCCCAGATGGGGGGAAGAGGAGGAGAAGCAAGAATAAGAGGAGGAAGAGGAAGAAGAAGAGGAGGAGGAAGAAGAAGAGGAGGAGGAGGAAGAAGAAGAGGAGGAGGAAAAAGAAGAGGAGGAGGAGGAAGAAGAAGAGGAGGAGGAAGAAGAAGAAGAGGAGGAGGAGGAAGAAGAAGAGGAGGAGGAAGAAGAAGAAGAGGAGGAGGAGGAAGAAGAAGGAGGAGAAGAAGAGGAGGAGGAAGAAGAGGAGGAGGAAGAAGAGGAGGAGGGAAGAAGAAGAGGAGGAGGAGGAAGAAGAAGAGGAGGAGGAAGAAGAGGGGAGGAGGAAGAGAAGAGGAGGAGGAGGAAGAGGAAGAAGAGGGGAAGAAGAGAGAGGAGGAGGAAGAGAAGAGGAGGGGAGGAAGGAGAAGAGAGGAAGAGGAAGAAGAAGAGGAGAAGAAGAGGAAGAGGAGGAAGAAGAAGAGAGGAGGAGGAGGAGGAAAAGAGAAAGGAAGAAGAGGAAAAGAAGGAAGAGGAAGAGGATGAGGAGGAGAAGAAGAAGGCGAAAGAGGAGGATAGAAGAGGAGAAGGAGAGGCGGAAGAGAAGAAAGAGGAGAAGAAAGAGAGGAGGAGGAAGGAAGAGGATGAGAATAGGGGAGAGCACGCGGAGCGGAGAGAAGGACAAGAGAGGAGGGGCGGAAGAGGAGGGAAGAGAAGGAGAGAAAGAGGAGGAGGAAGAGAAGAGAAAGAGGCGGCGGAATGCGCAGGAGGAAGGAAAGAGGGGACGGAGGCGGAGAAGAGACGAAAGCGGCGGTGAAGAAGAGGAGGAGGAGGAGGGTAGCTCCTCCCAGGAATGCTGCCAACAGCTGTTAGCCATGCAGCAGTGGACAAGGCGGAGCCCAGGCCTCTCCCACGGGAGGGGCGAGTGAGGTGACCAGCTGGTGCCCAGCATGCGGTGGCCGTTGTCAGTCCCAGCAGAACTGCTTTGCACAGATGCACTTGAGTGTTATGCTTGTGACCACAGCTGGTCTCTCTGTTGGGAGACACGCTCAGGGTCAAGCGACTTAGGGGGAGAAAGGAGATGTATTCACCTCACGGTTCCAGAGGGGAGACACAGCCTTCGTGGTGGGAAAGGCGTGGCTGGTGGCCTAAGTCCTGTCGATCAAGGAGGCCGAGAGCTGCAAAGCTACTGACTGCAGGAACAGAAGGCTCCTGGGAGCAGGGCGGGACTGACCCGCCTCAAGGCCCACCCCCTGAGACCGGCTCCCTCCAGCAAGGCTCCACCTGCTAAAGGCGCCGTGACCTTCCCAAGCACCTTAAGATTCACACGCATGGAAACAAGCCACGTTTCAAACCGTGACAGCAACTCTTCCAGTTGCTAAGACAGAGTTCCAGACAAAGGCGGTTTAAAGCAGGAAGGCGCTATGCTGACTCCGTCGGGGGTCTGGCCATCATGGCGGGGACCAGGGGGCAGGGGTGTGAGACGCTGGTGATGTGGCATCCACGGGCAGGATGCAGAGCGATGAGTGCTGGTCTCAGTCTGCGACCCTGGCCCAGGGGATGGAGGGTCTTCTTCCTGGGAAGACAGAATCCAGAATGGGCGTGTCCCCTCTGGGTGATTGCAGCTTGACCCTCAGTGTTGACCCTCACAGTCTTATGGCCTCGTGCTTGCACAAGACAGCTCCTGAGCATGTGTGCACTCGGGCTGGGGTTCACACACATGCACAGACACACACACACACAGACACACAGACACACACACAGAGACACAGACACACACACACAGACACAGACACACACAGAGACACAGACACACACACAGACACACATGCACAGACATAGACATACACAGAGACAAACACACACAGATACACACACAGACACACACACACATACAGACACACACATACAGGCATAGACACACACACGCAGAGACACACAGACACACACACACATGCACACACAGAGACATACACAGAGACAGACACACACACAGATACACACAGACACACACACACATGCACACACACAGACATACACAGAGACAGACGCACATATACAGACATAGACACACACACAGAGACACACATGTGCATGTGCACACGCAGACACACACACACATGCACACATGCACATACACAGACATACACAGAGACAAACACACAGACAGACACACACACACACATGCACACACACAGACATACACACAGAGACAGACACAGACAGACACACAGACACACACACTTCCCTTTTTGACTTGGAGGAAACAGCTTCTCATGGAGCTGCACAGGCTCCCCCACTACCCCACCCCCCCACAGCTGACTCTGTGGCCAGCTGGTATCTCGCGCACTGCTGCTCTGTGGCACCCACGTTCTCAGTGCAGAATGTCCCTGTTTCCAGCCCAGTGCCCTCCTCGGGACAAAGAGATGGAATTTAGCCACATGGGCTCCAAGTGGCCCTGCCCTCAACGTTGGAACCTGGGCCAAGTAACGCTACCCCCAGGGCCAGCCCGGGGAAGACAGCCAGGTGGGCCCCACATCTGTCCAGGGCCCGGGGAAAACAGCCATGTGGGCCCCACATCTGTCCAGGGCCCACGGAAAACAGTCAGATGGACCCCACATCTGTCCAGGGCCGGGGAAGACGGCCAGGTGGGCCCACATCTGTCCAGGGCCAGGGAAAACGGCCAGGTGGGCCCCGCATCTGTCCAGGGCCTGGGGAAGACAGCCAGGTGGGCCCCACATCTGTCCAGGGCTCAGGGAAGACGGCCAGGTGGACCCCACATCTGTCCAGGGCCCAGGGAAGACGTCCAAGTGGACCCCACATCTGTCCGGGGCCCAGGGAAGATGGCCAGGTGGGCCCCACATCTATCCAGGGCCCAGGGAAGATGGTCAGGTAGACCCCACATCTGTCCAGGACCCACGGAAGACGTCCAAGTGGACCCCACATCTGTCCAGTGCCAGGTGGGCCCCGCATCTGTCCAGGGCCCGGGGAAGACGACCAGGTGGGCCCCACATCTGTCCAGGACCCGGGGAAGACGGCCAGGTGGGCCCCACATCTGTCCAGGACCCGGGGAAGACGGCCAGGTGGGCCCCACATCTGTCCAGGACCCGGGGAAGACGGCCAGGTGGGCCCCACATCTGTCCAGGGCCCGGGGAAGATGGCCAGGTGGACCCCACATCTGTCCAGGGCCCGGGGAAGACGGCCAGGTGGACCGCACATCTGTCCAGGGCCCGGGGAAGACAGCCAGGTGGACCCCGCATCTGTCCAGGGCTCGGGGAAGACGGCCAGGTGGGCCCCACATCTGTCCAGGCGAGCTGTCGTCACGCTCTACAGCAGCCCTGCCCTCCGACGTGCTCCACCCACGTCCAGCCCTCATCCTTAGAGCTTGGTGTGATCCTCACGTCCCACCCGGGAGGTGGCCAGCGGCGTGTGGTGGTACAGGCAAAGGCTGGGGGGGCTCAGTCAATAAAACACTTGCTTTGAGGGTATGGACACCTCTCAGTTTGACCCCCCAGAACTCTTGATTTAAAAAAAACCAAACGTACATAGTCCTCGCAGTGTTGGGGAGACAGACAGGCGGATCCCTGGGGCTCACAGACGGCCAGCCCAGCTACCTAGCAAGTTCCAAACAAGCGAGACACCGTCTACAAGCCAGGCGCTCGGCACTGAGAAATGAAGGTACAGGTTGTTCTCTGGCTTCTACACACATGCACGCACATATGCATGGGCACACTCCAGCACATTCCAGCACACATAGGCGCACGCGCACACACACACACACACACACACACACACACACACACACGCACGCACGCTGTTCAAATTAGCCACCGTTTGAATATCTGTGTTAGCCACTGCCGAGGGCCCTTCCGTAGCAGGACTTTGCGTCCATGAATCAGCAAAGTCCTTGAGAAAAACAAGACAGGACACGGTCACGTGCGTCCAGCTGATTACACCTGGTTTCTGTGGCTGACATTTTCCAACTCATGGCCGCTAAAATCCAAGACACATAGGTAGCACACCGAAGGGTGGTCTGTCAGAAACGTGAGCGCGTGCGCCAGCAAGCAAATGTCGTCTGAGTCGACTGGCGTTGCAGGAAGATGCAGCAGAACATGTCAAGCCCCAGATGTCACGTAAATATCAGCACCCGGACGCACTGTGGGGAGCACTTAGAATCGATCTTTTTGTACCTCACTGTTGCCTTACATGTTAATATAGCCATTACTTACTAAAGGAACTTTCCGATTGTGAGAAGTTGTTGGTTTCTGATTCGTACATACCAGCTCCTAAGGCCCCTTAAGTTACCCATCAGCAAAGTGTTTAATATTTAATTCAAACCCAGGCTGTCTGCTCACAGGTAATTTATACAATGCCCCAAGATGGAGGGGCGTTTGTCATTAAAAAAATGATGGCATTTGACACTCATGTGAATACTTTAAATGTTAATGCTGTGTGTTACAATATTATCTTATGAAACAAGACTAGACTATCTGTATGCATCACTTCATTTAACATCGTGGAATCAATCTTTAATTTTAGGAAAAAGTGCTGCAGTGTGAAGTATTAATACGCAGTGTCTTGGTTGTCTGATGAAAGTAAAATTTTAACTTCAAGGAAGAGATCCAGGGCCGGAGAGAGGCTCAGCATGTGAGGTGTGTGATCCTGTCTAAGGCACCGACTCGCAAAGCTGGGGACCTGAGTTGGGTCCCCGGGAACCCACATGGTGGAAAGAGAGAACTAACGTCTGAGAGTTGTCCCCTGACCTACAGCCACGTGACACGGCGTGCATGTATGAATCTCCCTCTCTCTCTCTCTCTCTCTCTCTGCCTTCTGTTTCTCTTCCCACTCACTCGCATCTCTTTCCCTCTCTCCTTCCCACCCTGATCTCTCAAATAAAAGAAGGACCCAGGCACGTTGGCTCCACTTGTAATGCCAACTCTCAGGAAGTTTAAGCAGGAAGGCTGCAAGTTCAAGGCCAGCCTGGGCTATGAAGGGAGACCATCTCAAAAAAAAAAAAAAATGAGCAAGCAAAATAACGAATGAGCTACACATGGATATTATGGGAGGGCTGTGATGGGTCTTTAATTAGAAGCCTACAGCTTTACCAAAAATGTCAGAATTTGTTGGCATTCATTTATTTAGCTTCTAGATGTTTCCGCTCAGCCTAGATCTTCGCATATGTTATTTCTAAGCAGGAAAAATTTGCAATAACCCAGGAAAGAAATTGTACCTTATTCAGCAACATGACGTCCACCTGAGGGTGCGGGGAGGGCAGCCCTGTTCTCGACCTCTTAGACCTCATGGGCAGCTGGCATGCTCTTCCCCGGGGGAGAAGGAGGAAGCCGAGCAAAGCAAGGACCCAGAGTTGCCCCCTGCCCCCAGGCTTCAGGGCGCTGCCAGCCATCCCCCCGACACCCCAGTCCAGCTAACATGTCGCTCCTCTTCTCGCCGTACGTTTCCTCACAGCTCTTGGGATGGGCTATTTCTCCAGAGGACGTGGTGGTCTGCTGACTGGTTCGAAGGGCTCTAGGTCACCCCTGCGACCCGTCTTGTGTCCGCTTGGCACACGCCCAGGGGCTTGGCCGAGCTCTTTCGCTGTCCTCGGCACCCGCAGTCTAGCTGAGTGTAGAAGGAGCCTGAAGAAGGATCCTTTTCACAGAGGAATCAAGCTGAGGTGGCGGGAGCAAGCTCACTTCTCCTTGGGGAGTTACCACCACAGCCTTTACATCGGTGCCGGCTGGAATGGTCAAGGACTTCTAGGTCTTCTTGGGGGGTTAAGGTTTTTTTTCTAGCTTTGCAAGCATCTCGAGTACTCATCCCTGCATCCCTCCATTCCTCGTCTCTCCCATCCTCCTTCTTTCCCTTCCTCAATCCCTCCCACTCCTTCCGACCCTCTTGTCTGGCTATTTCTATGGACCCCAGGGTTTCCTCTGGCTTGTCTACTCTTGAGGGCATTCAGGCCTCTGTGGCACACCAAGCTGCCCTTCCTCGGGCCGCCCCACTGATAGGGGCATTTCCCTTCACTCATCCAGCTGTAGTCCCCAAGTTTCCACTGTGTGTTCTTATCTCTCTTGAGTTCCTTGTAGTCTATGGGGCGTGCTGGTGTGTCAGTCATTGTGCAGGTCTGGGAAGGACGAGTCTCACTGCAGTGAGCTCCTGGATGCAGCAGTCCTGCCTTGAGTGGAATGTCTTATCCAATGGTGAACCTTCCCATCTTTAGGTTCTTGCAATCTCACTGCCCCTTTTTCCTCAAGATTCCCCAAGCCTTAGTATGGGGAGAGATTAGGTTGGCCTGATCCTGGGTGAGCCTTGCTGGGTCACTGATACTTTGCATTACGGTGGCCATTGCTGTCCACTTCACTGCTCTTCTGCCAAGGGCATCTTTTAATCAGCCCTCACCTCTGCACACAGCTGGGCTGTGGCCTTCCGTAGGACCTCCGCTGACCCCCACTGCTTATCTTCTGTCCTCTGGGAGTAGCGACCCTTGCTCCAAGCATCTAATCGAGTTCGAATCGACCCTGGCAAGTTGTTTACTCTTTTCAAGCACTGGGCTCGGAGCCGTGTGGACCCAACGCTGTCATTTCTTTTATTAAGTAAACTCCGTGCTTCCAGAGAGGGCAGCGAGCTCTGTAAATATTTTATTGGCCTTTGTAATTAGCCACCATCTCCCGGCCCTGCTGGGCAGTGGGTCAGTGTGGCAAACATGTCACCCGAGAGGAAGGCTGCTGAGCACTCGAGGGCAGGAGGCTCAGCGCTCCTTCCCCAAGGGCTGGTCAGTCAGAGGGACTGTCCCTGCAAAGCGGGGTGGTGGCCTCTGTGTCTGGGGCTGTGTCTGGGGCTGTGCTGAGCATCAACGATGTGCCGGTCACTCCACGTGGATTCCTCTGCGTCCCTCCCCGCCGAGCTCCTGGGCGCATTGTCTTCCTTGCATGTTCTTGAGGGGGTTGGGAGATGGGGCTGTCTGCCCAGCATGCACGAGGCCCCGGGTTCAACCCTCAGCCCTGAAAGTGGGTGCAGGGGTGAAGACAGCTGGCTGAGGAGTGTGGTCCAAGCATATGGTTTGTAAGAGATATAAATAAATGATTTCTTTGTGGATGTGTGTGTGTGCGCGCGTGCGTGTGTGTCTGCATGTGTACAAGAGGGCACTTGAGTGTGTGTGCCTACGGACGCCCAAGGGTGACTTCGGGAATCACCTGGATTGTTCTACCTTCTTACGGCTTCGTTCTGGGGTTTCCCAGGCTCCACCTTCCAGGGCTGGAAGTGTACACAGGCTGCTGCCATTTCTGCCCAGTGTTTTCATATGGGATTCAGGATTCGAACTCAAGTCTTTCTGCTTGCGAAGCAGAGGCTTAACCTCTGGGCCATCTCTCTAGCCTTGCATGTTGATTTTTAAGCGTGTTTCCTAGAGTAGAACAATATCGCATAGAGCTACTAAATTAGCTTATTGGGCTCCCTGTTCAAATCCTTCCCACGTTGATTATTTTTAGCTTGCTAATCAAATGACCTGGCGTATCTCTGAGATCTTATCAGGTCCTTCTGCCTCTCTGAGGCTCCGGCTGAGTCATCTGGCCCTGGGGTAGCTCAGTTGGCCCTGGACAGCCGTCCTCTGCGTCTGTCTGTCTGTGTGTGAGGGCACTGTGTGTCCCTGTGGAGGGCCATGCTAGAATGCTTCTACCTCCTTTTTGTTCTGTTCTGGGTTTTCCCAGGCTTCACCCACCAGACAAGGAGGTGCAGAAGAGCAGCCACTGCCCTTTAGGCGCCTGGCATTTTTACGTGGGACCTGGATCTGAACTCTCGACCTTCTGCTTGCAAGGCAGAGTCTTCATCCCTGAGCCATCTCTCCAGCCTGGTTGTTTTGTGTTTCAGGGAGACCAATGAGATAGCTCAGCGGGGAAGCATTTGCTCACAAATCTGACAATCCGAGTTTGATCCCTGGAAGCCTGCATAGTGGAAGGAGAGGACTGACTTCTGAAAATTACCCTCTGACAGGCACACACAGGTGCATGAACGTCCATACACACATACACAGACACACGCACATGCACACACAGACACACACACACAGAGCCACACATATGGGCACACACACAAGCAGAAGGTCAAGAGTTCAGATCCAGATCCCACGTAAAAATGCCAGGCGCCTAAAGGGCAGTGGCTGCACTTCTGCACATCCTTGTCTGGTGGGTGAAGCCTGGGCAAGCCCAGAACAGAACAAAAAGGAGGTAGAAGCATTCTAGCATGGTCCTCCACAGGGACACACAGTGCCCTCACACACACACACAGACAGACATATGCGCGCGCGCACACACACACACAGACGTGTGCGCGTGCACACACACAGACATGCACGCACGCACACACAATAGTTCGCACACACAATAGTTCACATACATACACATACACACAAATAGAGGACGGGAGGCCAGAGCCCCCTGCTTTGCCCTTGTGCCCGTTCGTTCTCAGAGGCCCTTTGCGTTGCAGACACGTGGCCCCGGCTCTGGGCCTCCTGGGCGCATTGTCATGGCCCTGGGCTGCACATGGGAGTGATCGGCTCGGCCTTGGAGCAGACGGGGCCTGACTGCTGGCAGGGAGCTGCGGCCACCCCTGCGGCCACCCCTGCGGCCAGGCATAGTGTGGCATAGCCGCTCCCTGGGGAGACGCAGGCCACTCCCGTGGCCGGGCTGCAGGGGGGAGATTCAGCCCCTGCGCCGCCCGTGGCCTGGTGTGGCTCTCGAGAACATGCATCAAGCCATTGCTTCTGAAGTAAAGACCTCCCAGTCTTAGCTTCCGACCTCTGGCAAGGAGAACACATGAGTGGATCCAGGCGTCGGAGCACAGCGCCCGCTTTCGCGTGGGAGCCGCCGGAGGTGATGTCCACAGAGCACTGGACACTCTGTGGAGAAGGGCTGAGTCAGGTCAAATGCTTCAGCCGTGGACAAAGTCAAGGCTGTTTCTAAGGGCATCTTTCCCCCCTTTCCTTTCTATATGTTAAAGCGAGGATATTGAGAGAGGCGAGGAGAGGAGAGGAAGGGGGGACGAGAGAGGAATGCACGACAGGGGAGGGGACGACAGAGGAGGGAGGAGGCCGAATGCCAGAGGCTGGTAATGCGAAGCACCCAGTGGTCAGTGGAGAACCCGGCTCTTGATGAAGTCTGCTTTTCATTGGCGTGGTGTGAACGCTCTTTAAGGCAGGACTCAAGCCCATCTGCACCCGGCAAAGTGTCGTCAGCCGGGGGCTCATGGGGACCAGCAGGCCGTGGCCACCAGATCCCCAGCCGGCTTCCGATGCCCCTGGGGGCCACATGTCTTTCCCGGCACGAGTCTCTCTCTCTTCCTCTCTCTCTCTTCCCCTCCCTCTCGCTCTTTCTCTCTCTCTTCCCCTCTCTCTCGCTCTCGCTCTTTCTCTCTTTCTCCCTCTTTCTCTCCCCCTTCCCCCCTCTCTCCCTCTTTCTCTCTCTCCCCTCTCTTTCTCTCTCTCCTCTCTCTTATTCTCTCTTCTCTCTCTCCATCTCCCTCTCCTCCCTTTCTCTCCCCCCGCTCCCTCTCTATCGCTGTCTCTCTGTCTGTCGTCGTGTGGTGTCCGTCCCCCCCCCCCCCCCCCCCCCCCGTCCTGCGTGGACACAGGAACGTTTCCTGCCCTTCCCCCTCGCCTTGTTTTTCTGCTAACGGTCGGTTGGCAGAGCGATCCGGGAGAGTTCGCCGGAAGGCCCGGCGCACACATATTTCTCTGTTTATTTGCTTAAAGTCTGTTTTCCGGACCACACTCTATGAAGGGACAAGAAGTGCTTTATTCGTGCGTCTGCAAGGCCCCACCCCACAGCCGCAGGCTCTGGCGTGAACTGAGTAAGTGGGGGGCGGAGATCGGGGCTGAGCATCTCCCCGGGTCTCCCCAACAGCCGCTGGAGACTGTACCGTAGGAGGCTGCGCCCGTGAGCCAGCGGGTTGCATCCACGAGTGACTCACGGAAGCCACACCCCCAAGTCTAGTGGGTGTGGCTTTCAGGGGGAAACATCCATTGTGTGGGGAGTGTGTGTCCACGAGAGAACCCAGGGCCAGTGAGTGGAGCGGCAGGCGGTGGAGCTGCCCATCCCCCTGGGTAATGCTCGCAGGTTTCTGTTCAACGCCAGGCAATTTCCTGAGCAGGAGAAGCTCCCACGAGGCTGTGGCCTGCCGCAGTGACACGAGTGCACGTGCGTGTGTGAGTGCGCATGTGTGCATGTATGCATGTGTGTGCGCGTGCATGAGTTGTATGTGTGTGTCCGTGTACATGTACGCGTGCTTGTGTTTACATGGACATATCGTGTATGCGTGAGTGCACTAACGTGCATTCATGTATGTACATGTATACGGCGTGCATGTGTATGCGTGTGCATATGTATGAGCATGCATGTATGTGCACATGTGCGTGCACGTGCATGTGTGCAATGTGTATGAGTGTGTGTGCATGTGTGTGCGCGTATGTTCTTTCCTTTCTTCCACCACCTGGATTCCAGGGAGTTGAACTTGGGGCGAGAGGTTTGTGAGCAAACACTTTCACTCGCTTGGCCTCTGCTACTTCGTCTTTTTTTTAATTTCTTTTTTAAAAAAACTTTTTGTGCTTCTATTTTTTATTTTTTTATTTCTACTTTTACAAGCATATTGAGTATTCAGTCCTGCTTACCTCCATCCCTCCGCCCTTGCATCCCCCTCCCTTCCCCTCACCAATGCATCTCACTCCCCCCACCCTCCTGCCTGGCTGCCTCTGTGGACCCCAGGGTTCCCTCTGGCTTGTCTGCTCTTGTGGGGGTTCAGGCCTCTGTGACACACCAAGGTGCCCCTCTTCGGCCGCCCACTGACAGGGGCGTTCCCTTCGCTCATCCAGCTCTAGTCCCCAGGGCTTCCACCATGTGCTCTTGTCTCTCTTGAGTTCCTCCACAGTCTAAGGGGACATTGTTGGTGTGTCAGTCATGAGCAGGTCTGGGAAGGACGAGTCTCACTGCAGCGAGTTCCTGGATGCAGCAGTCCTGCCTTGAGTAGAATGTCTTGTCCAACGGTGAACCTTCCTATTTTTAGGTTCTTACAATCTCACCGCCCCCTATTCTGAAGGTTCCCAAAGATTTTTTTGTTTCTTAATATACAAGCTTAAATTATCGTTTCAGACTTTTCTAATGCCAGCTATAATGCTGTAAAATTTCTCCTGGTACATACCTTTAGCTGGATTATTTTCATCTTTACATTGTGCGTGTGTGGATATGCCGTGATGGGCAGTCGATTCCTCCCCGCACCTTTACACGGCCCTGGGGATGGCGCTCTGGTCACAGGCTTCCATGGCGAGCACTCTACCAGTCTGGCCTTCTTGCCGGACAGCGAGCTACATTCTCTGATATGCGTATTTCCATTTTCACATAGTTTGGTGCTTTAAATTTTTTTTCCTTAAGAATTCCTCCTTGACTTACAGATTTAGCAGCTTCTTGTTGATTTCCTGCGTTTGGAGATTTCTTATTATTTTCATTATTGATCTGCGTAACATTCCCATCGATGCTGGAGAATGAAGTGTCTTATTTCGATTTTTAAAACTGCCGAGGGGGCTCAATGGAGAGCTTGTGTGTGCGTGATGCTGAGTTCAACCCCAGGCCCACTGGATGAGTGAATGAGTGAATGAATGAATGCATGAGTGAATGAGTGAATGAATGAATGCATGAGTGAATGAATGAGTGAATGAATGAATGCATGAGTGAATGAGTGAATGAATGAATGAATGAGTGAAGTTGTGTGGAGGTTTCTTTTGTGGCCTGTGACCCATTAGTCTGGGCACTGGTTTAGGCACGTGCTCCACTACTGTGGGACAGTCTGTCAGATTCCATTTGCTTTACCATGGGTCTTGCTGCCATATTGGAAGTGAGTTTTCTGTAGATAACATATTCTGGGGTCATTCTCAAAAACGTTGTCTCCCCAGTTCCTGTCTTAGGGTGTGTACTTTGCTCATATTTAATATGGTTGTTGGTATCTCAAGGGTCAAGTTATGTATTTTTTCCTGTTTATTCTCTCTCTCCCTTTCTCTCTGTCTCTCTCTCTGTAATTGCTTTGTTTTTCTTGCCTCTCCATGACACACCAAAGCATTTAAAATTCCGTTTTATCTGTGGCACCTCCAGGCATCTCTCTCCAGAGCCTTCCACCGTCTCCCTGGCCCTCCCCAAACTGTGACGCAAATACTTCAGCTGTGGACTTGCATGTCTGCACATCTGCATGCATTCTGTCGGGACAGAGAGATGCACTGCTGCGTGGCTCGCATGCTCCGTGATCCATGAATGCACGTTGGTCTGCTGGTGGTAGATCCACAGCATGCCCACGCACCGCCGGTACCAGCCAGTGCCAGCGTGGAAGCTCTGCCCTCTGCCTTCTTTAGCCCCCAGTTCCCCACCCTTGGTCCTGCGCAGCCACACGCCTACTCTCTGCTCTCTGCAGACTTCACAAAAGTGGAATCACATATGACCTTTGAGTAGCCATGCAGTCGCATGCTTGTGCATGTGTGTGTAGTCTCAACTTTAACAGCAGAGTCTCACGTTGCCGGTAACATGCTGCTAGTCCCATTGCTGTGCCTACTGGGATGACCACGGGGTGGGGTTTCTATTCCTTCATTCTTTTAGTGGAGGGCATTGGCTCATGATTTGCATAGACTTACCCTCAAAACCTCAGGACGAATTCCACTGAGTCATGAGTTACAGTATTTTTAGGGCGTGACTGAATTTGGTTTAGTAGTGTTTTCTGAGGGGAAACTGTATGTGTGTTAATAAGAAATGTTGGTCTACAGATCTCTCTTTTCTTCTTTCCCTCCCTCTTTCCTTCCCTCCCTCCCTCCCTCCTTCCTTTCTTTCTTCCCTCCTTCCTTCTCTGTGTCTGGCTTCGGAATTGAGTGTTGCTGGTCTAGAATTACCCCCTCTTCTGTTTCTTGGAAACCTCTGATAAGGTCTGGTATCGGCTCTCTAAACCTCTGGCAGAATTTGCTCATGAGGCCGCTTGGTCTTGGCTGGAATATTTTCCATAACCGACTTGATGTCCTTGGCTGTGGTTTAGTTTTCTATTTCTTCATAGCTCGGCGTTGATAGGCTCTCTTTTCCGGGGATTGGTGATTCTCTTTCACATTATCCAGCCCACCCTATGGCATGTATCGCCTGTGACCTGCGCGATCCCAGCCAGCGTTCACCATCACGCCTCACATTCTACCTGACCTTTTTTGTGGCTTTGCCTTTCTTCTCTTAGCTTGTTTTTCTTTGCTTTGACATTTCTGGCCTTCTGGTGAGTTCATGTCACTTGGGCGAGTTTCCTTCTCTCCAACTCTGGGATCCTCAATTTTGTCTTTCCTTGTGTCATCTCCCTCGGGAACCGCCTAACTCAGTTTCCACTGGTAGAGCCGATCTGCCTTAAACTGGTTTGGGGTACACACACAGTAGGGCAGCCTGTGTCCTTCAAGTGAACTTTTAAAGGAAATCCTGTTTACCATCTCGTGCATATGCATAGCTGGGCTTGCATACGAGTCAAATCTGATGCACTGTTGGAAAGCATATGTGCAGTCCACAAAGTGACCAGATGACCTAATGAATGGACAAGGAGGGAGGATTACCCGAACTGCAGCCCTCGGCAGCCAGCCTCTCTCTCGGGACAGAAGCGGGACGTGGGGTCTCCTGCTCACTTGACCTCTGCCCTTTGCGGCGTGTCCTGGCTTTCACTTCAGCTTTGCTCTAAATAAAAGTCCTCCTCGCTTCTTTTGCAAACAGCGTGGGCTTCTAGCTCTTTCTTGAACCTGGACTCACTCAGCCCAGAGCCCTCCCACCAGTGACAAGTGTCAGTGCTTTTTCTCCCAATGTTTCTCTTTTCTCATCTTCCTTATTCCTTCCCCCGCTCACCTTGAGTTTCATTTATGCTTCTTTTTCTAGTTCCTTGAGGTGTAAAGATACGTCGTTTATTTGAGATCTTTCTTCTTCTTTTAGTGTATGTGTGTATGCATATCTGCATGTGTATATGTATGCACGCGTGTGCATATATGTATGTGTGTGCATATGTGTATGCGTGTCTGTGCCTGGGTGAGCATGCATGGCTCAGTGGTAAGGTGCATGCTTGCAAACCTGGAGACCTGAGTTGGGTCTCTAGAAGCCCACACAGTGGAAGGAAAGCTGTCCTCCGACCCGCACCACGGTTTACATGGGTATATCCCCTATCTCTCTCTCTCAAAAATAAACATAACAAATTTGCACTGCTTTTTACTGTTTGAGACACCTTTTTAAATTCTCTTGCAAACTCCTCATTGACCCGAGAATGTGGTCTGTAGCTTCCACACGGTCTTGAAGTTCCTTGTTCCCCGGGGTTTTGGGGTCTCTCTCTGGAATGCCTGGAGGTACAGTTCATCTCGGGTCTGCCGACAGTGGCTGCTACCCACAGAACTGTGGGCACCCAGGTACCTGGATCTGGAACTGGGCACTTGCTTCCGGGGCCGGGCCAGGACGGCAGCCGCCTTGGCAGGCTGGTGCCCACACAGACCCGCCCCCCCACTGCCACCTCCGGAGCCCCTCCCCTGCTCCCGGGCTGAGTGGGGCACGCAGGGGTGTGGATGGCTGCCACATCTAGGCCCTGCGAGGAGATGCTGCTGGGACCTCCCAGCCCACCGCCTCACCGATATCCACCTCAAGATCGTTTATCGAAGCTGTCGTAGTTCAGATTTCAGAACAAGGGCGAGAAACGAGAAAGGAGAAATCTCAACTCCAAACGTCACTCACGTCTGTGGGTTCAGCTGAGTGGTGCCACGGTGTGAACCTGAGTGTCCCCCAGGGGTCCTGTGTTTGCATCCTTGGCTGGTGTTCATGTTTGGAAGGTCGTGGTCTTTAGGAGGCGGAGCCTTGCCGAGGAAGGCGGGGCCTTGCCGAGGAAGGCGGGGCCTTGCCGAGGAAGGCGGGGCCTTGCCGAGGAAGGCGGGGCCTTGCCGAGGAAGGCGTCGCAGGGGGTGGGCCTTGAGGTGGGCAGCCCCCCCACCTGCCCTGGCAGTCTGCTGTACAGTCCGCTGTACAGCTGCTGTACAGCTCTCTCGGCCTCCGTGACGTCTGCAGTGACCTGAGCCGCCTCCGGCCAGGTCTTCCCCACCGCGACGGGCCGTGTCTCCCCTCGGAGCTATAAGCCGAGCACGTCCCCCCCTGTCCCTTGAGGTGCTGGTGTACGTGCTGTCTCGCGGCAGCAGAGAGAGCAACTGTGACAAACGGAAACACGTGTCCTGAGCTCTGGAAGTGTCCAGCACGGCTTCATCCCTTCCCCCCTCTGGGGTCGGCCTGGTCTACCATCACCCCCTTGAAGCCGCCACGCCAAGCTTTGCCGGCTCTGATATCCACGCTCAGCAGCAAGCAAGCGGTACCCACGTCTTGTTCACACCAGCCCGGTGCTGCACAGCCCCGAAAGCAGAGTTAGCACTTCTAGATCCTTCCAGATCTTTCCAGAGCTTTCCTTCCACCGCTGCTCCCGCCGGCTGCTGCTTGCTCGGCGCTCTCTGCGTGGGCTTGACGACATCTGACCTCCCTTTGGTGGTCCCCCGTCCAGCGTGGCACGTCTCAGGGTGGGCTTTGAGGTTTGCTCTCTCTGCCTCCTGCTGCCAGGGGCGACCTGACCAGCCCTGCTTCCACCTCCAGCCATGCCTCCTGCTCCGCTAGACCCCTTTGAAAGACTGACTGAGACCACCAGACATGTCTTCCTGCAACAAGGACCCGCCCCTTAAAGAGGCCACCACCTCTCAAACATTAACACCAGCTAAGGATGCAGGCACATGAGCCTGGGGGGAGCTCACATACAAACCACGACGCCCGGGCTCTGGGGATCTGAACTCAGTCCTCCCACTAGCAAGACAAAGCATTTACTAAGGCCCATCTATTTTTAATATTCAATTTTTAAAGTACAAAACCGTACCCTTGTTTTATTTTCGTGTTCTTTCATGAACGTAAAACCATTTATAAGACTGCTCGTGCTCACATCAGCATCGCTGATCGTTCTAGTCTTTTCTTAGCCAGCCATCCTTCTGGTGGTGTGGTCTTTGAGAAACAGTATCTACTCTCACTGGGAAGGAACACTCCGCAGTAGCATCTTCTGAGCTGACCACGATTCCTTCTCATGCCCTGCTTGGAGCTGCTCGGCCAGACCTGGGCGTTCTGTGTCCCTTAGCCCTTTGGACAGCCTCACGGGCCTGTCACTCCTGGGGACAGAGCTTCCTGTGGGTCAGAGGGCTGCTGATGCTATTTTTAGAATCCTGCTTTTCTCTGGCTGAGGTGCGAGCTGTAACTTCTTAGATGGCGACCCCAGGAGGCCGTTCCTGCTAATGACATTCCATCTGGGTTTGATATTAGCACAGGAAGAGGGGCGGGTGTGGCTGTTTTTTAGGGGAGACCTCAGGAAACAGGGGTGAAGGGAGAAAGGAGGAGTAAGTGAGGGAAGGAGTAAGATCCGATGCATGGATATCATCCCAGCGGCTGCTGGAGGCAGCAGGGGTCAGTTCTGCTAGGACCTTCTAGAATGTTCCATCTAGACAATGATTAATGGTGCCTGCTGAAGCGTTATCTCCACTTACTTCCAAACTGTACTTGTTTGAGGCCTGAGTGGGCTTCTGGCTTCAGGGATAGGAAGAAAACAACAAAGCTTTCCTGTGTTTGAGGGGGACATCAGCACACGAGCCTCATGGGGGTTTCTGCCAGATCTGAGGTGGGCTGAGGACACAGGGCTCCCCACGGTCAGAGCAGGTGCTCACCGCGTGCCAGGTGGTGCTCCCCACGGTCAGGCAATTCACTTGCTGTGGTCCAGGCCTCAGGGTATCATTGGTCTCCTCTGATTAGCTAGAGCTTTAGGAAGAGGACCACTCTATGTCCTTCTTTGTCCCTCCCGTCCACACCTTCCCTGTGCAGAGACACTGCCTGTGTGTCTAAGGGAAACTGCAGAGCTGAGGGAAACTGCAGCTTGCAGGGGGAGCCAGGCCTGAGGGAGGGGAGCTGGGCCTGGGGGGGCTGGGCCTGGGGAGGAGTTGGGCCTAGGGGGCCGGGCCTGGGGGGGCTGGGCCTGGGGAGGAGTTGGGCCTGGGGGGGTTGGCCCTGGGGGGGGCTGCCTGGACTCCTGGTCGTAAAGTGATGTCTTATGGTGAGAGGAGCCAGTACCATTTCCAGCACTCAGGTGGGAAGCTGGGTGTGGCAGTGTTTGTGACCCTTATGCTGCGGGGGGGGGGGGGGGGGGACGACAGGAGGATCCGCGGGGGCCTAGCTGAGCCAGTCAGCTCCAGTTCAGCAAGAGCGACCGTCTCAAAAAAAAAAATGGAGAATGATGGAAAAGATACCTCACATTGACTTCTGGCCTCCAAACAGAGAGAAAGCAGAAGAGGAGGAAGAGGAGGAGAAGGAGGAAGACAAGGAGCAGAGAGGGAGCAGGAGGAGGAGAAAGAACAAGAGGAGGAAGAGGAGGAGAGGGAGGAGGAGGAAGAACAGGAGGAGGAAGAGGAGGAGAAGCAGGAGGAGGAGCAGGAGGAGGAGGAGGGAGCTGCTTTCGGAAGAGCACAGCAGTTCTCCCTGCAGAGAGCCGGTCAGCTGACCTGCTTGGAGGGTCCCTCCAGCTCCCTCAGGGGGCTGCCTGCCCTGCAGCCCAGACAGACTCCCGGGCCTGGTGCCCACTGGCCTGTCCAGACCTTGGCACCTGCCTGGGTGATCATCCCTGGTGCTGTGGGCACCAGAGCCAGTGGAAGATCCTAGTCAGTCCTCGAGTCACGCAAGGCACCCAAGATAGCATCTGGGACTCGGGGAAAGGATCATGAGGAAGGGGAGGGAGAAACCCGTTGCTAGGAGATAAAATCATTTGTCACAGTCAGAGATAAGGCACCTGCCCAACCGGGGGAATTCCCAGGACTAGCACACGACCTGCTGACCCTGTTGCGACACCGAAACTCTGCTGGGCACCCGCGCTCTCCCGAGGAAGGTGCCCCGGGCCAGTGAGTCAGGCGACCAGGTGACCCGGCCAGGCCTCTGCTGAGTCAGGCTGGACAGCCGGGGACAGAGGGGAGCAGGAAGCCAGGGCGAAACCGGGAAGCAGAGCAAGGCGACCGAGTGTCCGGGTGAGGGGCGCTTGCGGCGACTCGCCTCACGCTTTCCCTCCGCTCAGGAAGCCCCGTCAGTTCCGACAAGCACCTGTGACGTCAGAGGTCAGCAGTGGTCAGCAGTGAGCCCCTAACAGAGGCAGGTGGTGTCGCAGACAGAAGGGCAGCGGCTCCAGGCTTGCTCAGAGCCCCCCGCAGCCGTCTGGGGACAGTGGGCATCTAACCAAGGGAGACAGATGCCACGTGGTAAAGCGCTGGCTACACGAGCAGAGGACCTGGGTTTGGAGTCCCCATGGGGAAAAGCCATGGGATGGCTGTGTCAGCGAGCCCAAGGCTGGGGAGGCAGGAACTCGGGGAACCCAGCGCTGGCCTGTCTAACCAAGTGGGTGCACCCCACTTTAGGGAGAGAGCTCGTCTCAGGAAGGAAGATGGAAGGAGAGACATCAACTGCTGGCCGGCACACACGCACACACACGTGCTTGCACACACACAATGTACGCATTTACATGCGCACACACACAAATACATGCACACAAACGTGCGTGCGCATGCACACGCACAGACACAGGCACACACACATACACATGTTCTTTCACAAACGTACATATACACATTCATATACACAAACACATGTATGTACTTTCACACACACATACCCACATAAACGCCAATATACATTCACAAAGACACACGCACATGTGCACAACACAGACTCACATACACAATCACACTCATACCCACCTACATTCAAACACATATACTTGCATGTTTATGCCCACACACACTCTCACATGCACACACTCATACAAATATGCACGTGCACATACATGTGATAGTTAAGCCTGGATGTCAACTTGACATACGTGGTACTAACTAAGATCAGCTGAGACCACACCTGGAAGGATCAACTGAGACACCTGAAGGGCTTATACCTGCCCTAGATCCCATGGGAACCTCCCAGTAATGGACCACATAAAAGACACAGCACAGAATACAGAGGAGGAGGAGAGACTCTCTGAAGCTGTGCTCTTCCCTCCTGCCGCCCGACCCTCCAAGGCTTCAGCGCAACTAGAGACCGTCTAGGAATCCTCCAGCCTTCAGCCGTCACCCTCGGGCCTGCTGGGCTGAGCAGCTACTGGCAGCCATCGTTGGACTACCTTGGCCATATTTCATAAGCCAACTCAATACATTCCTATATATATTATATATATATATATATGTATATATTCATTCTGTGAATTCCGTGACTCTAGAGAACCCTAATACAATACATGTGTGCACATATACTGTCATTCACACATATATGCACTCACACTTGTACACACATACACACTTATACATGCACACTTACACACATGACATCCAATACATTCCCCCACACATTCCCTCCACACACATACATACAGTCTCACATGTACACACTCACATACTTGCATTTGTGCGCGCACACACACGTACACTCATATCTCCCACGTTCACACGCATGTGCCTGTATGCACATACCCACGTTCTCAGAATCAACACGCGCACACACACGGGCTATGTCAGCCAGAAGCAGGACCACAAGCGGCCACGACACCGGTAGCAGAGTACGAAGCGCAAACTAGAACTTTCCACCTGTGACTTTGACCGCTGCGCACACGACGCTCTCCAGCTCGCCCCGCCTCCCGCAATCCTGGAGTCCTTCGTATCAGCGCAGACTCGGGGTGCAGATCGGGTAATCGGTCAGCCCTGCACCGCACAGCTAACTCAGGGAGCAAGCCGGCCTTGACCCCTGGCTGTCTGGGCCTTAGCCGAGGCCTGTTACCAGGACACTGCAGCAACCTCGTCACCCTCCTTCCCCATAGTCGTTCATCTGCCTCGTATCCCGGGAGAGAGCCACGCCCAGCCCAGCCCCATGTGCTGGGACTTGCAGCAGACCGGACCACCCAGACAGACACAGCTGTGTCCAGGACCCTCTGCCTCGGCCGCCCAGCACGGGGCTCGCGGCCACGCACCAGCACCCAGTTTTCACACAGGTTCCAGAGATCCGAACTCAGGTCCTCACGCTGTGCAGCAAGCGCTCGACCCGCCGAGCCCTCTCCTCATGTGCCTGCTCCTCCTCCTTACCCAGGGGCTCAGCCGCAGAACCCCAACCCTCCCACTTCCCCAGATTCCCCTCCGGACCACTGGGGGGTGAGAAGGTACCAGCAAGCGTCAGAGCGTCCGCGTCCTGGAAGCTCGTACCTGTCGCGCACCCCCTTCCCGCCGAGCACGCAGGACGTGGACCCTCTTCCACGTGCCTCACCTCCCTGGGGGGCAACCTGTGGTCAGTGGGAAGTTGCCGGGTGGACGGATGAATAAGTGCTTAGCATAAAGGCACTTTCCACACAGTTGCTTGATTTGCTGTTTGTTCTCCCCAGAGAAGCTAGCCCCACCGACCCTGGCTGCCCCTCAAGCCCCCCACTGAGCAGCCACTTCAAGTAGGGCCCTTGGACAGCTCAGCTCAGAGCCCTGGCCCTGGCCTTCAGTCCAGCCCCCTCTACAACGCAATAGATGAGCTCAATGGAACAAAGACAAGCAGGGCTGGCGATAGGGCTTGGCAGGTAGAGGTGCTTGCTGCCCAAATCTGACTACCTGAGTTCAACCCCTGGGCTCCACACTGTGATGAATGGGGTACGAGGGGCTCTCGCTGCACTTCTCAGCGTAGCGTTTCACGGATCGGGGACCTTGTGCACTCTAGCGGACTCTCTCGGAATCTCCGGCATCACTAAGGAAACAGGGGTCCTGTTAGCAACTTCGTGGAGACTTAACGGGGTCTGGCAGGCTTCAGTGGGGTCACGGAAGAGGGTTGGCACATGGCCTGGCCCCTTGGCCAGCTCCGCATTTCTAGCTTCCTGCCTGCCGGGTTCTCAGGCCCGGAGAGGAGATGCTATAATTAGGCTCCATGCCTCACGCTCTGTCTTCCTCCAATTGTCTCTCCCCTCCCCTCCCTTCCCTCCCACCCACAGGCGGAGGCTGACTGCAATGTGCACGAAACACGTCCACTGTTGGGGGGCTCCACTAGGGCTCTGGGTTAAAGTATGGCTGAGTCCAGGATGGATTCAAAACATGATCAGGGGATCGGAAGGGGACAGTCCTGTGGGAGGCGGAGCCTGGCTGGAGGAAGTGGGCCACGGAGGACTTTTCCTGGGGGGAAGGGAGGGTGATATCCTGACCACCTGGGCCCTTCCCGCCAGAGTTCCTCCATGGATCTCCCACCATGCCGAACCCAAGCTGCAAGCCGAAAGGAAGGGTGACCCCCCTTTAAGTTCTCCGGCTATTTCGGTCGCAGTGGCACAAGGTAATTTACACATCCCTGGTATCGCAAAAACCACAAGCCCAGTTCTAAGCTTCGGACCTGAGACCACCACACCCTGTTCTGACCACCTGCGGCCTCCGCAGTGGCTCCTCTGTGGGTTCCGGTTCACAGTGCTGTGCGCCGTCTCTGCCATCCTGGTGTCTGTCTGGTCATTCTGGCAAGTGCCACAGTCTTTTCTCCATTGTTGAGTTCCTTCCTTCCACCCATCCTAGCTTGCCGCGTCTCCTCCAAATCTCCCCCATGTCACCTGGGCACCTCCAGCCCCCATCTGCACCCAGGCCAGGAGATGACAGGAAGAGATGGAGAGGAGGAGATGGCGGTAGAAGATGGCAGGAGGGGATGGAGGGAAGGAGATGGAGGGAGGAGATGGAGGGAGGAGATGGAGGGGAAGGGATGGAGGGGAGAGAAGGGGATGGCAGGAGGGGATGGAGGGAAGGAGATGGCAGGAGGAGATCGTATCCAAAGTTTTTAAGTCATTGAAAGGAAGCAAAAATTCTTTCTTAATGCATGTGTGTGCACACATGTGGGGGTTTGCGTGCATGTCCTTGGTGTGCATGCACCGTAGAGGCCAGAGGACACTGCTGGCCAGCGAGCCCCACCCCCGGCCCTGGATCACAAGGTGCAGTCGCCACCACGCTGGCTGTTTTACGTGGAATCTGGGCTTGAACTCAGGTCCTCGCGTTTGCAAGGCAATCACTCTACCAACTGAGCCCTGTCCACGGCCCCAGAGTTCTTTTGGAAAGGGAATTACAGAGACAGGGTGGCCGTTCACTGCACTCTGTCTAGATAGACCCAGTGAGTGACCCTCCTAAAGATCTAAGTCTTTCTGAGTGTTTTGTTTATGTGACGCAGACACCAGAGACACCTTCAAACATCACGGCACCAGTATTTGCTTGCTACTGCTCTTAAACATGCATGAATATCAGCATCCACCCACCCACCCATTTATCCATGCATCCATCCATCCATCTATAATTTATCCATCCACTCATCTATCCATCCATCATCAGCCCACATCCATCCACACATCCATCCATCCGTCAACTCATCCAACCATAAAACCATCGTCCAGCCATCCATCTACACATCCATCCATCCATCATCCATCCATTCATCCATCCACTCATCCATCCATCCATCCATCCATCCATCCATCCATCCCCCGACCCATTCATCCATCCACCCACCCATGCGGGCAGTGCGCTCCTGAGTTATTTCCTCCCCAAAGGCACCCCTTGCAACACAGTTACGTAGGAGACCAAGTGTCCAACCCACCCACGAATGTGGGGCACACACTCAAACCACCGCAGCCTGTAAGTACGTCAGAACCTCCGTTGGGGTGGATTTCTGCAGAGAAACAATTCCTCCTTCAGGAGGAACCTCTGCGGATCTGTCAAGATCTCTGCCCCAGGCAAGCTGGATGCTGGATCTGTCCCAGACTCCCGGAATGTTCCCAGGCACCTCACGCCAGATGAGTTACAGGACCAACGTGTCACAAGAGTCATCCGCAGTCACGAAGAGCTTTCCTTTCAAGGTCGCTTTCCTTTCAAGACAAGCTGTCTCTGCGGCTCATGAATATGCAGCGGGGGAGACCAGTGTCTGCCAGCTGCCCACACCGAGGGTGGCGCCTGGGCACTGCCCGCAGGGCCGGGGACACAGGGGCCGCGGCACTCAGCGATTATCTTAGCGCTCTTAGAGCAGCCAGCTGGGGGCACTGTGGGGCCCACGCGGTGATGACTGTGTTGTCGCACGGCCGAGCCCCTGGCTCGATGTGTCCAGCGTGGTTTCCCTCTAGCGACTCAGGGTCTTCCGGGACCACACGGACCTCGGTCACCTTCCAGGTGAAGGTTTTCCCTGTGAGCCCCCCCCCACACACAGTGGCATTGAACTGACCCTCTGGTGCTCGTGCTCGGGAAGAGGCGTGCTGCGTCACCGGCCCCAAAGACGTCACAGGCGCATGTGCAGAGTCAGCCCGCCGTGGGCTCTTTTTTCCCCTTCTTGCATGTGTGTGTGGGTGCGCGCATATGCGTTTGCATGTGGATCTATAGGGTGCACGTCTATGAGTGCACTTGAGTGTGTGTGCTGTGGAGGCCCAAGGGTGATGTTGAGAGTCATCCTCGATCGCTCTTCCACCTTACTGCTGTGAGCCTGGGTCCTCATTAAACCCAGAGCACGTCCTCAGGGCTGGTCTAGCCATAGCCGGCTTGCTCTGGGGATTCCCAGGCTCTGCCTTCTGAGGCCCTGTTAGGTGGGATCGTGGGATCTGAACTCAGCTCCTTTTGCTTGTGAGGCAAAGGCTTAACCCCTGAGCCGTCACCCCGGCTCCAAAGCTTATTGTCAGTATTGCAAATAGCAGCCATCTAGGTCATGACACTTCAGAAGACACTGGCTTGTGATATTCTAAACTTCACAGCGCAAGAAGCTGTCTCTCAGGTGGAGCAGGGACGCTGGTGATTAATATCAGCACACGCCACAGAGCCTCCCCCAAGCTGCACGTGTGGAACGCCCATGACCGAGCGGTGGCTGGCAGGGCTTGGAACGTGGGCCTCAGGGAGTCCCCACGGTCAGCCGTCCTCGTCTTGCACAGAGCAGGAACCGTGAGAACGCTTTACCCACCCTCTTTGCATCCTGCTGAGCGGCGTGGAAGGGAAGTGAGGATTCCAGTGCTGGCGCTGACTGGCATTTTCTTGGCACCGGCAAAACCTGCTGCCCCGGGCTCTTCCGTGTGTCAAGGTTTCTGTCTGTGTACGCGCCTGGATGGTTATGTCGCCGTTGGCTTTGGCCCCGCGATAAAGGGGGCATCTCTGGCTCCTCTGGGGTGAGTCGCTTTCCTGTAAGGAGGCTGCCAGCCTTGGTTCAGTTTTCCCAGAAGCCTCCAGGATCATCTCATCAGACACAATCCAGATGTGGAGAAGCAAGTGGGGAAGGGAAACGAGTTCCCAGGCGATTGCTAAAGAGGGTCCCACGTGCATGTGCACGTGTTTACCACCACGCATGCGAGCACTCATGCACACACCACACACACCTACACATGAAAAATGCGCCTTTTCAATTTCCATTTTCAATTGTTTTTTGGTCCGTGTAGACCCTGTGGCGGTTCCACGTCTCATCAACTCACCATACGTAGGAATGTTTAGGTTGAAATTCATTTAATTCACCTGAACTAGTGGACGGCCTGGTGCAAAGATGCTCAGAGCAGTCGTGCTGGCAGGCTCTGGGCCATCGCTGCCCCAAAGCCACTTCACGCCCTACTGCGTGCTGTGTGAGCAGTGCAAGGCTCAGGGGCTGGGGGGGGATCCCACAGGAGCACACAGTCAGGCAGCACCGCAAGTTACCTCACGCTGTGAATACCGCACATCCATGAAAGTAAAGTCGGCCAAGCCCATGAGCGCATCTTGCAGTGTTTCAAAGGTTCTGGCCAAATGCATGTGGGGTTGTCCTCCAAGCTGCTGGGTTTGTTCTTTCATAGTCAGGGGTGTCTTGGTTCTGTCTGTCTGTCTGTCTGTCTGTCTGTCTCATATGCATATGATCTTACTTTTTCTAACACTTCTTTTGGCTGATCCAATCTTTTCTCTGCTTTCTAGAAAATTCTGTTTCAGAAAGGCTCACAGGTGGGCGGAGCCCAATGCAGAGCAGTGCAGACTTGTCTCTGAGGTCACTGCGCTGAGCGCGGGCTGAACTAAGGACGAGCCTTCTCCAGAGAGGCTCTCAGGAGTGGCCAGAGGGTCAGGCACGGGGGCTGTGCTTCATCTTCAGCCACTGAAGGATCTGATGAGATGACCAGCTGGCAGGCAGAAGTGTGTGCACGGCATAGACACACAAGCATGTGCATGGACACAGATATACATGCACATACATAAAACATACATGAACAAAACGCACAGAGCACAGATACACAAACACACATGCATATACATACACAGATACATAATCACAGAGAATATTCACGCACACATACCCAGAGCATACATGCACAGAACATACATGTATACATATACACCCAAACACATGTACACATATGCAGAACACAGAACATATGTGTACATACATTTGTTACACATATATACATATACACACATATGTATACATACACACATAGTCACTGTGTCCTCAGCAGTCAATAAGCGAGTAAATGCTTTCTTGAGCACACACACACACACACGTCCTTAAGGTCACTGCATGAAGAACATACATGCACACATGTGCACATGCACACAACATGTGTGAACACAGTGAGTGAACACACATGTGCACATATGAGTACACATCATATCTGTCCTCAGAGAATGCACCAGAAGCTCCTCCGTGTCCTTTTCACTGGATGCCTGTGCACGTGTGCACACGTGTACACACACGTGCACCTGTCCTCACAGAACCCACCAGAAGCTCCTCGTGTCTTTTTACCAGGTGCCCAGGCAGGGGCAGCTGCAGCCTCCCAACATCTCCATGTGGGGATTCCAGGAAGCGCCGCCCACTTCCTGTCCTGCAGCCCAGGAGACTCTGCTCTGATTGGGTCACTCGCAGTCGGGTGGAGGCTGCAGCTCTGTCCCAGGATTCCTGAGGAATCCAGGGACTGGTGCTTCTGTAGGTAATGAGTGGAGGTTTTCCTCTTGTGTGTGTGTGTGTGTGTGGTGTGTGTGTGTGTGTGTGTACATGTGTATGTTTACATAAATACATGTATATTCAGGTATGTGTGGAGGTCAGAGGACAAGCTAATGTGGGTCTTCTGGTACCATCCACCTTCTTTGTGGACACAGGATGTCTCTCTCCTGCATGTGTGCTCTGTATTTGCATGCCCTATGTGTGTGTGTAGTGTGTGTGTGATGTGCATAGTGTATGTGTGTGTCTGTGTATGAGATGTTTGTGTATCTGTATATATGTGTCATATGTATATGCATGCATGATGTATTCATATGCTTCTATGTGCTTCTGTGTGTGTGGTATGTGTGGTATGTCTATGTTTTTGTGCATAGTATGTACATGTGTGTGGCATGTGTGTATGTGCCTGTTATACATGTGTATGTTGTGTGATGTGTTGTAGTATATATGTATGTGTACATGCATGTGTATGTGTGTGATGTGTGTGTTATATGTAGGTGTGTACATGCATGTGTGTAGTGGTGTGTTATGTATGTGTGTAATGATGTATGTGTG